>CM059262.1:23695862-24293489 GCA_030347555.1 Lablab purpureus | reverse complement strand
TATGATCCACAATAAAAGGAGATAGGGAAGAGAAAGAACACGAGAATTTATCACTCGGTTCCAGATTAGGCCAATCCTCGTCAGGTTCCCAATCACCACAAATGCGTGATGATCACCCCACTATCTTTAATTGAAATTACAAACACCAATTCATGCAATAACAAATAAAGATAAAGGAAACACCTCCTTGGACACACTAAGGATGAAACACCTCCCTGACACTACGAGGATGATCCCACCTCTCTTGACACACAAGAGATGAACACCTCCTGCACACACCCGAGGATGATTCCCACCTCTCTTGACACACAAGAGATGAACACACCTCCCTTAGAACAGATCCAAGGGATGAATTATACCGTTTGAAAAAGCAGTAAAAGAAAACACCGATTGAGTGTTGGATGAAAGCTTAAGCACAAAGATCACCACTTTCAAAGACTTTGATCAACCTTGAGAGAGCAAGAAAGCGGTTTTGAAAAACTATAAGCGCAAGAACACTTTGAATATTGTGTTTAATTAGATGTGTTGAACCTAAGACATTCTCTTTCATTTTATAATTCGAAAATACATCAAAGTTTCCATTCTTAGGTTGATTTAGCATTGAATTCACAAAAACGACTTATTTAATCGATTATCTAAAAAGCTTAATCGATTATATCGAGTTAAAAACTGGAAAACTCATTTTGCCGATATAATCGATTAGATTAAGGCCATAATCGATTATATTAACCCGAATCAATATAATCGATTATCAAAAACACTTAATCGATTATTTAGTTCGTTAAACTATTTTGATTCAAATTTTAAGTGAAATAATCGATTAGACTCACGTATCATAATCGATTAAAAGCGTAGAAAAATGTTTTTGCGAGAAAACTACTTGCTCTCGAGTTTGGAAAGGTCTTGAATGGGATTTATGACTTACTCTTTTCATCCATCACCCAAAGCAGAACCTTCTAAACTTGAAACTCCAGCTCTTGAGAAAATCTTCATCAATCTTCTCTCTTGAAAGCTTTAAACACTCTTTATGCCTTGCCTTTTTCATCAAGCAACCTTCCTTTGTGAGATGACACAAGTCTTTAATGTTGTTTAGAGCACTTTAAATCTTCATCATCAAAACTTTAAATCTTCATGAAATATCTGAGAGGACTTCATCAACACTTGTTCTTGAAATATGCTAACAATCTCCCCTTTTGATGATGATAAAAAGAAACATAGAGACTTGTGATTGATATCCTGAAAAACTTAGAAAATAATGTATGGATATCTCCATCATAAAAATTAGTCCACAAAGGAAATAATATAGCGAGTCTCATAACATTTAATTTTCAATTTGAATTTTGAAATTTAAATTTCAAGGAAATTAATGCATGGAAATTATTTCTAAAAACTCCCTTAAACTTTGCTCTTAAATGTTTAAGATATACTAGGCAATTATTTGAAATATTTCCTAATACTCCCCCTGAAACTTTAATTTTCTTAAATGCTTGAGATATAGACATATTATCAATCAAAACAATTTATTTTTCTCCCCTTTATTTTTATCATTTTCAAAAAGATTACATATCAAGAGATTAATACAGCGAAGCAATTAATTACACGAGAAAATATGGAGAGAAAAAAATACAGCTGAAAAAAATGAGCTAAGGGAATTAGTAAACTTGTAGCCTATTCATGTGTCTTCACTATCCCCTTCATCTTCTTCTTCTTCTTGACATCTTGTGCTTGGTTGTTTTCCCTTGAAGATCCAGTATTGTCTTCTTACGGAGATACATCTTCAATATCCAGCTTTCTTTCTACTCTGTATACTCTTCTGTTCAGCCTTGAGAGTTTGGAGCAAATATCTTCATAATGAGTTAGTTGGAGACTCATCATGTCTGTCCATCCTTGAGACTATGTTTGCTTCCATTGAGCCAGAGTTGAGGTTGAGGTTGAGGCTCTTCATCTTCATCCATAGCAGCTTCATCATCTCTTTTCCTGAACATGTTTCCTTGTTCAATAAGGCCCATGTGCCTTAGAACATTCTTTCCAATTTTGCTATTCTTGAGCAAAATCTGCTTATTTTCTCCTCTAAGATCCACACCTTTGTATTCTAAAATCTTGGATATAAACACAACATAGGGTAAAGCAAAAGATAATAGCCTAGTGGCTTTAAACATATTATCTAAAATTATTGCAGGCCAATCAACACTAACATTATTAAAGAAACCATACATCAAAAGAATGTCTTCCTTAGTAAGTTGAGCATGATTAGTGTCCCTAGCAACAATTATC
Source organism: Lablab purpureus (assembly GCA_030347555.1). Lineage (NCBI taxonomy): Eukaryota > Viridiplantae > Streptophyta > Magnoliopsida > Fabales > Fabaceae > Lablab > Lablab purpureus. The sequence continues at coordinate 24,291,215 of CM059262.1, read as the reverse complement.
CGGACAATAATATAATGCAACATACGCTCATTTAATTTTACATTACCAACTTTATACAAGTTCTCCACTTGTAGGTTGGGGTCTTTGCAAAATTTGCGAATTCCACCGACTTGTTGAAATCTTCAAAGCCATATGTTATGTTGACTCCTCCTTGTGTGGATAGGCCAGCAACATTGTTCCACACATCTTCATCAAGGTGGATGCGGACTCCTTTCACCTTGGTACTTGGATTAGCTGTTCTAGAAGTTAAATTCATATAGAATACTCTTACCAAATCCGGATAGTATGCACCTTCAAGCTCTACAAAAGTTTGTAAACCACTTGCAACTAATAATTCCTGAAATGAAAAACCATGAGTTCTAAAGAATTGACAAGATAAAAACTTGGGAGTAAGAATTTTCCTGTCTTTCCAATGGTTAACATAGGCAATCTGTAACTCTTCATCAGATATCCATCCTGCAAGAGTTAGTGGTCTTGTTTCAGCTTCTTGCAGTTGGGAGGACATTGGAGCTTTGCCTCTCCTTCTTGAAGGCATCTTTCTTCTTCTTTGATCAGCCATGTGAGTAGATAATTGACAAAAGAAGAACAAACACAAAAGATAACACGAAACAACAATCATAATTTCGCACAACGAGTGAATATACCAGTGAGAATATCAGCAAGAGTGAGAGAGTGAAAGTGGCACTTTAATTCTCAATCTAGGTATTTATAGGCAAAGATTCTGATCACAATTCATTGATTTAATGCGAAAATAGCCGTTAGGATTCGAATATAGCCGTTAGTACTTGAAAAACCACGTGATTTGGAGGCTCAGCGTTCAAAAACCGAGTGTGCAGAAAAATGCGAGCGTTGCATTTAATCGATTATGTGATGAGCGTAATCGATTATTTGCATGCAAAATTTTCCAGAAAACGAAAACCCAGAAATTTAATCGATTATGTGCATTCCTTAATCGATTAAATTGCTCCCCAGCGATTTAATCGATTATGTTATGAACTTAATCGATTATGCTTTAAAACATTTTCAAAAACAGCGCTTTTAATCGATTACCATACGAAAACTAATCGATTATATACGGAATTTTCATAAAAACACACAATTAACATCAAAACTCATCAATAAACATCAATCAATCAACAGATTTATCATCAACAATTCCTAGATCTCTTCTAAGCTCATAAAATCTATCTCTAGGCAAAGGTTTGGTGAAGATATCAGCTAATTGATGTTTTGTATCTATATATTCTATAATGCAATCTCCTTTAGCTATATGATCTCTAATGAAATGATGTCTAATTTCTATATGCTTTGTCTTAGAATGCATGATAGGATTTCTAGTCAAATTAATGGCACTAGTGTTATCACACTTAAGAGGGATATGATCTAGAAAGATATCAAAGTCTTCTAATTTGCTTCATCCACAGTATTTGAGCACAACAACTGCCTGCTGCTATATACTCAGCCTCTGTGGTTGAAAGAGCAACACTAGCCTGTTTCTTAGAATGCCATGAAACTAAAGAACATCCTAAAAGATGACATGTTCCACTAGTACTCTTCCTATCAACTCTACGACCACCATAATCGAGTCGAGAAAAACCTATAATACTAGGTGAGGCTCCTGAAGGGTACCATAAACCAAAGGTTTTTGTTCCTCTAAGGTACTTAAGGATTCTCTTACCAGCCTTTAGGTGTGATTCTCTAGGGTTGGATTGAAACCTAGCACAAACACACACACTTTGCATAATATCAGGTCTACTAGCAGTAAGATAAAGTAATGATCCGATCATACCTCGATACTTTGTTTGATCTACTGCCTTACCACTTAAATCTTGATCCAGATAACAAGATGTAGCCATGGGAGTTGCAGCTTCCTTGGAACTTTCCATCTCAAATTTCTTTAAGATTTCATTGCAATACTTTGTTTGACATATAAATATGCCTTTCTTCAATTGTTTGATTTGCAAACCAAGAAAGAAATTTAATTCTCCCATCATGGACATTTCAAATTCTCCTGCATATTACTTGCAAACTCTTGGCAAAGATCATCATTAGTTGATCCAAATATGATATCATCAACATAAACTTGAACAATAAGAATATGTTTCTTTGATTTCTTAATAAAAGAGTAGAATCAACTTTACCTCTTCTAAAACTATTTTCAAGTAAGAAATTACTTAACCTTTCATACCAAGATCTTGGAGCTTGTTTGAGTCCATACAAGGCTTTCTTCAACTTGTAGACATGGTTTGGATTTTTGAAATCTTCAAAGCACTGGAGGTTGTTCTACATAGACTTCTTCCTTGATGTATCCGTTTAGGAAAGCACTTTTTACATCCATTTGAAATAATTTGAATCCCATAATGGAGGCATATGCTAGCAACAAGCGAATAGCTTCAAGTCTTGCTACTGGAGCATAGGTTTCATCATAGTCTATGCCTTCTTCTTGTCTATAACCTTTTGCAACCAGCCTTGCTTTGTTCTTGGTGATATTTCCATCTTCATCAAGCTTATTTCTAAAAACCCATCTGGTGCCAATAACCTGCATATTGTTAGTTTTAGGAATTAAATCCCATACCTGATTTCTTTCAAACTGATTTAGCTCTTCTTGCATTGCTATACACCAATGATCATCCGTCAAAGCTTCTTCTACGGTCTTTGGTTCAATCTGTGAAACAAAAGCAACATTCATACAGAAATTATTCATGTTCCTCCTTGTTCTTACACCTTTTGAGATATCTCCAATGACATTGTCCAAAGATACTTCTTTTGGTGGTCTCCATTCTTTTGGTAGACTTTCATTTTGAGGAGGATTCTCATCCAATTTGATTTCTTCAACGACTTCTTCTAAAGGAGTTCCTTCTTGATATTCTCCTTCATCATCTACAAAGATTCTTTTTGACTCAAGAGGGGTTTCCTCAAGGTCTAGATATTCATCAAAGACAACATGTATAGATTCTTCAACATTTAAAGTCCTTTTATTAAAAACTCTATATGCTTTACTATGCAAAGAATAACCTAAAAATGTAGCTTCATCGGATTTAGCATCAAATTTCCCAAGGCTATCTTTTCCATTATTCAAAACAAAACATTTGCATCCAAAAATTCTAAAATGAGAAATATTTGGTTTTCTTCCTTTGAAAAGCTCATATGGTGTTAATTTCAAAATAGGTCTTATTAAAATCCTATTTAAAACATAACAAGCGGTGCTTACGGCATCGGCCCAAAAATATTTAGGTAAAATATTTTCATTCAACATAGTTCTTGCAAGTTCTTCCAAAGATCTATTTTTCCTTTCAACTACACCATTTTGTTGAGGTGTTCTTGGTGCTGAAAAGTTATGAGAAATACCTTGTTCTTCACAAAATTTTCAAAAGAAACATTTTGAAATTCACCGCCATGATCACTTCTTAAAAACTTGATTTTCAAATCCTTTTCATTTTGAATAACCTTGGAAAATTTTCTAAATTCTTTGAAAGCATCACTTTTAGATGAAAGAAAAGAGTCCAAGTAAATCTAGAGTAATCATCAACAATCACAAAGAGCATAATAATTGCCACCAAAACTTTTTGTTCTAGAGGGACCAAATAAATCCATGTGCAGTAATTCTAAAGGTTTAGAAGTGGAAACAACATTTTTAGATTTAAAAGAATTTTTAGTTTGCTTCCCTTTTGACAAGTTGCACATAGTTTGTTCTTTTCAAAAATCAGTTTTGGCAAACCAATTACTAACTCTTTTGATATGAGTTTACTTAGATGAGGCATATGAATGTGAGCAGCTCTTCTATGCCATAACCATGGATCCTCTTCTTTAGCAACTAAACAAGATAAATTACTAGATGTAGATGCACAATCAATATCAATTAAATAAATATTATTATGTCTCTTACCAATGAGGGCGATTTCATTTGAGTCCTTGTGATGAATTTTGCAAAGATCACTATCAAAAGTTACCTTTAAGCCTTTATCACAAAGTTGACTAATGCTTAGCAAATTGTGCTTCAACCCATCAACAAGAAGAACATCATGAATCTTTAAAGATTCTCCAATAACTCCACTACCAATGATCTTTCCCTTGTTGTCTCCATAGGTTACAAAACCTTGCTCTTTCTTTTTGAAGCTTTTGAATTTGCTTTTATCACCCGTCATGTGTCTTGAACAACCACTATCAAGATACCATAATGACTTTCTAGACTTGGGACCAACTTGCATCATAAACAAAAATATTTAGGTCCCCTAAAGTCACTTATTAGGGTCCTCATGGGTTAGAAACAGTTTTTCCTTTGGGAAGCCATTTGTATTTCCCATTAGACACACTAAAATGCTTAATATTGCATTTATTAACCGAATGACCTTTATGAATACAATAAAAACATGTAAGAACATTTGTTTTTCTTGAAACATATGCATTTTTATAAACTTTCTTTGTAGGCGTATTTGGTTTATTAAAGAAATTTATATTTTCAAAAACCTTACTTGAATTAGATGATTCTCCTTTTACAAAAACAGTTTGGTAGGTTTATGATTATATGTGAAATTATAGCCAAGTCCTGCTTTTTCATATAAACCTTTTTCCACATTCAAAACATTATTTAAATTTTTATTTCCCATTGTAATTTTTGAAAGAGATGTTTCAAGATAAGATACTTTATTTGCAAGAACATTACAATTTTCACAAACAGGAATTTTTGTCTTGCATTTGCAAGGAATTTTTGCCTTTTCCAAATCCTCTTTCAAAACCTTTTTCTTTTCTTCCAAATCAATAATTTTCTTTTCAAGACTCTTGTAGTCATTTTTTAATTTATTATGAAAAGAAGTAAGTTTTTCAGATTTTTCACATAAATCAAGAAACTCTTCAAGCAATTCATCATAATTATTTGGAAGATCGGAATCACTTACCTTGCTACATGTGGATTCAACATCATCATCCGCCATGAGACAAATGTTTGCTTCTTCTTCCGAATCACTTGCACTTTCAGAAGAACTCACTTCATTATCTTCCCAAGCAATGTACGCCTTCTTTTTCTTCTTATCAAAAGGCTTTTTGTGTTTCTTGGCTTTTTCTTCATCTTTCTTGATGTTGGGGAAATCTGACTTCAAGTGTCCCATTTTTCCATAACCATAGCATTTAAAGTTATTAAGAGAATTTAAATTTTCAGCTTTCTTACCTTTCTTGAAATTCCCTTTGTTTTTATTCTTGATAAACTTCTTGTATTTTTTGACAAACAGGTTGATGTCACTGCATTCAAGATTGTCATCTGAATCACTACTCTCATCCTTGTAGGATTCGGCTTTAAGAGCAACACTTTTTCTCTTGACGTCTTTTTCTTCTCCTTTGAAGCGTCCAAGCTCAATTTCATGTTCTCTAAGCTTACCAAAGAGAGTTGTCATATTCATGCTTGTGAGATTCTTGGATTCCGTGATAGCCGTCACTTTGGGTTGCCATATCCTATCCAAAGATTTTAAAATTTTCACATTTAATTCCTCAGTGTCAAATTTCTTACCTAACGCCTTGAGGTGATTTACAATGTGAGTAAATCTTTTCCGAACATCGTAGATGGTTTCCCTTTGCTCATCCGAAACATCTCATATTCTTGAATCAAGGTGTTCTTCCTTGATCTTTCGACATCCTCCGTTCCTTCATGTGTGACTTAAGAGTGTCCACATCTCCTTGTCGTAGTGCAATCGGACAACCTGTAAAACTCATCAGCGAGTTAATGCAGATGATATCATATTGCATGCCCTTATGTTGCATTGATACTCATTGTATTCATCCTTTGTCCAACTTGCTTCTCACTTTGGGTACAGCACTTCATTAACAATAGTCATAGGAATATATGGACCATTTACAATTGCATCCCAAATGCCTTGATCATTAGACCTAAGGAAAATCTCCATTCTCTTTTTCCAAAAGGGATAGTTTTCACCAGTAAAGAGTGGTGGTCTATGAATAGATGCACATTCAGCAAAAGATTGATTTTTGCCTGCCATAAGGATCTTGATTTTGAGTAATTTTCAAAAACCAGTTCTGATACCAATTGTTAGAAATAGACGGCAGTGTAAAAATCAAGAGGGGGGGTGATAACTTGATTTCTATGCTCACACCTTATGGTTTATTGAACCTCCTTGACGTTTTTAATTTCACTTTCTTAGAACTTTAAGCTGAATTTACAGCTTTTCATGAAGGTAAATAAGTAAAATAGGGTGTTATATTTTCATTTATAGTCTGAAATTGAGTGATCCCTTTTGTGGTAGGATTGATCCTGGAGCGGGATGGAGAGATGCATAAGTCGTGAATGAATTGAATTCAGCCCAATTGAAGCAAGAAGAGGAATTGCCAAATCAGCCTAATTGCTAGCCTCCATACAGCGAGTGGTGAGCAGTAAAGAGAAGAAAAATTACAAGCACGATAATTCACCAACACGGGAGTACAACACAACCCATTGGTTGATAATGCGAGGGCCCAATCAAGGCATTAGGGCGCCTTTGCTGACATATATAAAGCTACGTGAGCGAGTGCGAGAGAAGGAGAGAGCACGCACGAGAATTTCATTACGACAAAACAAAAATTTTACAGAGGCACCAGATTCCATAACGACGGCTCGGGAGATGTCGTGACATAGGAGAGGTCTGTGCATTTTCTTTATTTTTCGGTTTTCATTAGAACGATTGCAAGAGTGATTGTATTTTTCGTGAGCGTAGGATTCGTGAGAATATATCGGTGGATGATTAGTGTTTATTGTTTCAAGAATGATGAATGAACTACTTAAATTTCCTTTTAATTGCGTGCAAGTTTTTCACTTGCATTTCGATTCTCTCTTGTTCTATTGCTTTTTGATATTTTCTTGTTTCATTATATTTCGATTCTCTATTGCATTTAGATGTTCCTTTACATTTCGCTACTCTATTGCAGATTCGAGCGTTCCACTGTTTCAACAATATTTTGACTTTCATTGCATTTCCTAGCATTTCGACTTTCATTGCATTTCCTAGCATTTCGACTTTCGCTTTTCCTTTATTGTAGTTCGATTTTCACTGCTCAACAACATTTCGATTTTCACTTGCATTCCATAGCTTTTCGATTTTCATTTTCTTTATTGTAGTTCGATTTTCATTGTTTTCCATCTAGCGTTTCGATTTTCTCTTTAATTTCATTGTCTCTCGATTTTCCTTCGTTTCACCTTGCATTTCGATTCTCATTGCATTTCATTGTCTTTTGATTTCCATTGTTTCAACGCCTTTCGATTTTCATTGCTCTATAGCATTTTGATTTTCGTTATTCTTGGAAATTACACATTCATCGTTACTGCACTCTACATTTAGCGTTCATCGATAGTGATGTTCGATATTCATAGTTTCGATTGTTCATTGCATTTCGATTTTCACTATTTTATAGTATTTTCTGCTTTAGTAATCTCGTTCATGTTCGAATAAGGATTAGCGTTTAACATCGGTTGAGCTGCTCCTGCAGATTGTTTTCCTTGATCGAACAAACCCCCTCTTTATTTTATTTTATTTTTTTAACGTGAACCTCTTCGATTTATATTTTGGTATAACTCTCCTTGGATTGACTCGAGTTGACTTCTATACTACATTAGTAATGGTTAGTCGGTTCAAACTACTTTGAAAAAGTTTGCGCGACACGCGACACGGGCTTTGTCAAATTGGCACTATTGTTGGGAGTGTTGGTTTGCCATTAAATATTTTGATCGGGTTCATTGTTGTTTGTCTTGTTTTTCTTTCTTTTCCAATTTTCTTTTCTTTTCTTAGCTGCAATGTGGTTTGGTTCCCCTGTTGTGATGATGTTTCGTTGTAATTGATGACTGAGTGCAATGTATTTCCAGCTAATTGTTTATGACCCAGGTCCAAAGTAGCGATCGTACCCACTAGATCCCGAGATTGAGCGAACATACAAACATGAGGTTGGAAAATAAATTGAATGAATTAACCTCTATGGTCGAGACAATTAACGGTGGGACAACAAGTCGAGTGCGAGACAATAGAAAATATGTGGGATACGTACTCTCGATCATTTTCTGAATATTTGTCCACAATTATAAGAGTCGAACAACGGTGGGGTTTTTGATTGCGATCCAAATTCCTCTACAATCGATCCAACCGAGCAGTACAACCACTATGCACAAACTTACAATCCAGGTTGGAGAGACCACCCAAATTTGAGATATGGTGCAGCTCAGTCACAGCAGCCACGAGCCTCTTTTCCTCCACACCAGAATTTTCAGCAACCCCCGAGCCAGTACGAGAACCAATTCCAGAGGTATGTGTTGGACTTGAAGACTTGGTTTCAAGTGGATTTGATGTCTCCAACCACCTTTAATGATGAAGATGATGGTGCTTAAAGAATGAAGATTGTGTCTTAGGATTAGAGAGTCTTAGATTGTGTGGTAAGTTGCATTTCAATTAATCTTGGACTTAATCTCGGGGTTTAAAATGTTTTGAAATGTTTTAAAAAGGTTTTAAATTGTTTTCAAAGGTTTAACTATTTTTTAACTGGTTAAAAATCTGATTTCAACCAGTTAAATTGTTCTTCATTTTTAAAGCTTTGTATTTGGGATATTTTAGCTGACTGTTTTCGAAATTTAAACCAGTTAAAATTCTGGTATCTTTGTTCAGGAATTCCAGTTCTCTGGAATAGCTAGTTAAAACGGGTTTTCAAGCGGCGATTTCAAGTTTCGAGAAAAGGGTGCTCTACGAAAAATTGGTTTTAATGAAAACAAGCTGGTTTAAATGCGATTTCAACAGACTATTCTCGTCAGAATCGGTTTTAATCGACTTTGCTATAAATAACTTGAAATTCAAAGAACTCAGTGACGAATCATTTTTAGAAGAACCCACTGAGCAAGAACGTTTCTCTAACACTCTAAATCAATTTTCGAATCTCTCCAAGAAGTCCAAGATCCAATTGATTGCAAATTGAATCAAGATTTGCATGCTCTGTTTTTGCGTTCAGTTCTTGCTCTGTTTTTTGTTTCTGCACTCAATTTCCAGGTGAATTCAATCCAATTCTTTGTGTGTGAGTTAGCTGCATGTTCGTCTCTTAATCAGGGTGATTAAGGGTTCTTGTAATAGGGTTTTACAAGTGTTTAGATATCTTGTAGGGTTCAAGACTAGGTGCGACTTTACGGTTTTCGTTTTCATGTAGTGTTCATGTAAAAGCTGGTTTTTAGTGAATTGATTGAATTTGTGTGTTTAGGAAGCTGGATGTAGCCTTTGTTGAAAGGTGAACCAGTATAAATCTGCTGTGTTGTTCTTCTTCCCTTGATCTTTTACATTCTGCAATTGAATTTTAAATTGTAATTGAATTGGATATATGATCAATTGATTAAAAGCATTTCAAGAACCTATTAAAACTGGTTTTCAGTCTTCATTCCGAATCTGTTTTTCACATTTGGTCATTGTATTTCGAAAATATTTGAGAGTTTAATTCACCCCCCCTCTTAAACTTAGCCATTTATTCCAACAATTGGTATCAGAGCTGGTTCTTGAAAAATATTCAAGTTTTCTGAAAAATTTCAAACATGGCTGAAGGAAAATTGCCTTTTGCAGAGGGTGCTTCTATAAACAGGCCACCAATGTTTTCTGGGGTAAACTATCCATTTTGGAAAGTTAGAATGAAGATTTTCATTGAATCAATTGATATAGGGATTTGGAATGCTATAGTCAATGGACCATATATCCCTAAAGAAGAAAAACCATGGGAAAATTTAAATGTTGATGAACAAAAGAAAGTGCAATATGATTGTAAAGCAAAGAACATCATAACTCTGCACTTAATCTTGATGAATTCTTTCGTGTTTCACAGTGTTCCAATGCTAAAGAAATGTGGGAAGTGTTGGAGGTTACTCATGAAGGAACAGCTGATGTTAAAAGAGCTAGAAAGCATACTTTAATCCAAGACTATGACATGTTCAGAATGCTTCCAGGAGAAACTGTTTCAGATGTGCAAAATGTTCGCATTTTGCAAGACCAGAGTTTTATGAAGACCTAAAGTTTTGATGATGAAGTTTTAGAAAGTTTTAATCAACATTAAAGACTTGTGCCATCTCACCAAGGAAGGCTGCTTGATAGAAAAGGAAAGGCATAAAGAGCATTCAAAGCTTTCAAGAGAGAAGATTGATGAAGATTTTCTCAAGAGCTGAAGGAGCTAGAGTAGAAGGTTCTGTTTTGGGTATTGGATAAAAAGAGTAAGTCATAAATCCCATTCAAGACCTTCCCAAACAAGAGAACAAGGTGTTTTCTCGCAAAAACGTTTTTTTACGCTTTTAATCAATTACCATACGTAGATAATCGATTATTTAACTTAAAATTTGAATCAAAATGTTTAACGAACTAAATAATCGATTAAGTGTTTTTGATAATCGATTATATTGATTTCTGGGTTAATATAATCGATTATGGCCTTAATCTAATCGATTATATCAGATGATTTCAGTTTTCCAGTTTTTAAACATGATATAATCAATTAAGTTTTTTATATAATCGATTAATTAAGTCATTTTCTACGCTTTTAATCGATTACCATACGTAGATAATCGATTATTTAACTTAAAATTTGAATCAAAATGTTTAACGAACTAAATAATCGATTAAGTGTTTTTGATAATCGATTATATTGATTTCTGGGTTAATATAATCGATTATGGCCTTAATCTAATCGATTATATCAGACGATTTCAGTTTTCCAGTTTTTAAACATGATATAATCGATTAAGCTTTTAATATAATCGATTAATTAAGTCGTTTTTGCGAAATTAATATTAAATCAACCTAAGAATGGAAACTTTGGAGCATTTTCGAATTATAAAATGAAAGAGAATGTCTTAGGTTCTACACATCTGAAAACACACAAAATATTCAAAGTGTTTCTGCGCCTTAGCTTTTTCAAAGCCGCTTTCCTGCTCTCTTCAGTTTGATCAAGTCTTTGGAAGTGGTGATCATTGTGCTTAAGCTTTCTATTCGGCACTTATCAGGTGTATTCTTTTCTTGTTTTTCTTTAAGCGGGAAAATTCATCCCTTGGATTGGTTCTAAGGGAGGTGTTTCATCTCTTGTGTGTCAAGAGAGGTGGGTTTCATCCTTAGTGTGTGCAGGGAGGTGTTTTCATCCTTAGTGTGTACGAGGAGGTGTTTCTTTATCTTTATTTTGTTATTGCATGAATTGGTGTTTGTAATTTCAATTTAAAGATAGTGGGAAAATCATCACGCATTTGTGGTGGTTGGGAAGCTGGACGTAGGATTGGCTTAATCCGAACCGAGTATAAATCTCGTGTTCTTTCTCTTTCTCTATATCTTTTATTTGTGGATCATTATAACAATTGCTAATTCAATTCGCCTTAATCAAAAGATAAGAAAAATCCACATCCTAATTTTGAAAGAATTTCAAAATCTGAAAAGTTTTTTAAAAGAGAAAAATTTATTAAAAATCCAATTCACCCCCTCTTGGTTTTTACCTTGCTAGTCTTTATTTAACAATTGGCCTCGGAGCGGGTCTTTTGAAAGTTATTCAAAAACAAGATCCTTATGGCGGACAAAAATCAAACTTTTGCTGAAGGTGCATCTATTCATAGACCACCACTTTTCACAGGTGAAAACTATCCTTTTTGGAAAAAGAGGATGGAAATTTTTCTAAGGTCTAATGATCAAGGCGTTTGGGATGCAATTGTAAATGGTCCATTTATTCCTATGGTTGTTGTTGAAGAAGCGCGAGTACCCAAAAAGAGAGCAAATTGGAGCAAAGATGAATACAACCAGAATCAATGCGATATAAGGGCGTGTAACATGATAGCATCTGCTTTAACCATTGATGAGTTTTACAGGTTTTCGGATTGCACTATAGCAAAGGAGATGTGGGACACTTTAGAAGTCACACATGAAGGAACGGAAGATGTGAAACGATCAAGGAAAAATACCTTGATTCAGAGTACTGAAATGTTCGGATGAGCAAAGGGAAACCATATACGACGTCCAAAGAGATTTACTCACATTGTAAATCACCTCAAGGCGTTAGGTAAGAAATTTGATACTGGAAGAATTAAATGTGAAAATTTTGAAATCTTTGGACGAGGACTTGGCAACCAAAAGTGACGGCCATCACGGAATCAAAGAACCTTGCAAACATGAATATGACAACTCTCTTCGGGAAGCTTAGAGAACATGAAATGGAGCTTGGACATTTCAAAGGAGAAGAAGAAGACGTCAAAAGAAAAGGTGTTGCTCTTAAAGCCGAATCCCACAAAGGTGAGAGTAGTGACACAGATGATGATCTTGAATGCAGCGACATCAGCTTGTTTGTCAAAAAGTACAAAAAGTTCATCAAGAACAAGAACAAAGGAAATTTCAAGAAAGGTAAGAAAACTGAAAACCTAAATTCTCTTGATAACTTTAAGTGTTATGGTTGTGGAAAAAGGGGACACTTGAAGTCGGATTGCCCCAACATCAAGAAGGATGAGGAAAAGGCAAAGAAATACAAGAAGCCTTTTGATAAGAAGAAAAAGAACGGATACATTGCTTGGAAAGATAATGACGTGAGTTCTTCTAGTGCAAGTGAGTCAGAAGAAGAAGCCAATATCTGTCTTATCGCGGATGATGATGATGATGCCGAATCCACATGCAGAAAGGTAAGTGATTCTGGCCTTCCTGATAATTATGATGAGTTGCTTGAAGAGTTTTTGGATTTATGTGAAAAATCGGAAAAACTAACCTTCTTTCATAATAAATTAAAAAATGATTACAAAAGTCTTGAAAAGAAAATTTCTGATTTTGGAAAAAGAGAAAATCGTTTTAAAAGAGGATTTGGAAAAAGCGAAAATTTCTTGCAAATGCAAAACCAAAATTCCTATTTGCGAAAATTGTAGTGTTCTTGCTAACAAGGTTTCTTATCTTGAAACATCTCTTTCAAAAATTACAATGGGTAATAATAATTTAAATAATGTTTTGAAAGACAACAAAGGTTTATACGGAAAAGCAGGACTTGGTTACAATTTCAAGAATAATAATAAATCAAACAAAATCGTTTTTGTTCAAGGAGAATCATCAAATACGAAAAAGGTTTTCGAAGTTCCTCATTTCAAAAATAAAACAAATGAGCCTAAAAAGAAGTTTTATAAAAATGCATATATACCAAGAAAAACAAATGTTCCTACATGTTTTTATTGTATGCATAAAGGTCATTCTATTAATAGATGCAATATTAAACGTTTTAGTGTTCCTAATGGGAAATATAAATGGGTTCCCAAAGGAAAATCTATTTCTAACCCATGAGGACCCTAATAAGTGACTTTAGGGGACCTAAATATTTTGTTTATGATGCAGGTTGGTCCCAAGTCCAAAAAGTCACCATGGTATCTTGATAGTGGTTGTTCAAGACACATGACGGGTGATAAAAGAAAATTCAAAAGCTTCAAAAAGAAAGAACAAGGTTTTGTAACCTATGGTGACAACAACAAGGGAAAAATCATTGGTAGTGGAATGATTGGAGAATCCCTAAAGATTCATGATGTTCTTCTTGTTGATGGTTTGAAGCACAATTTGCTAAGCATTAGTCAACTTTGTGATAAAGGTTTAAAGGTAACGTTTGATAGTGATCTTTGCAAAATTCATCACAAGGACTCAAATGAAATCGCCCTCATTGGTAAGAGACACAATAACATTTATTTGATTGACATTGATTGTGCATCTACATCTAGTAATTTGTCTTGCTTAGTTGCGAAAGAAGAGGATCCATGGTTATGGCATAGAAGAGTTGCTCACATTCATATGCCTCATCTAAGTAAACTCATATCTAAAGAGTTGGTAATTGGATTGCCAAAGCTGGTTTTTGAAAAGAACAAACTATGTGCAGCTTGTCAAAAAGGGAAGCAAACGAAAAATTCTTTTAAATCTAAAAATGTTGTTTCCACTTCAAAACCTTTGGAATTACTGCACATGGATTTATTTGGCCCCTCTAGAACAAAAAGTTTTGGTGGCAATTATTATGCTCTTGTGATTGTTGATGATTACTCTAGATTTACTTGGACTCTCTTTCTTTCATCTAAAAGTGATGCTTTCAAAGAATTTAGAAAATTTGCCAAGGTTATTCAAAATGAAAAAGATTTGAAAATCAAGTTTCTACGAAGTGATCATGGCGGTGAATTTCAAAATGTTTCTTTTGAAAATTTTTGTGAAGAAAATGGAATTTCTCATAATTTTTCAGCACCAAGAACACCTCAACAAAATGGTGTGGTTGAAAGGAAAAATAGATCTTTGGAAGAACTTGCAAGAACCATGTTGAATGAAAATAGTTTACCTAAATATTTTTGGGCTGATGCCGTAAGCACCGCATGTTATGTTTTAAATAGAGTTTTAATAAGACCTATTTTGAAATTAACTCCTTATGAGCTTTTCAAAGGAAGAAAACCAAATATTTCTCATTTCATAATTTTTGGATGCAAATGTTTTGTTTTGAATAACGGAAAAAGATAGCCTTGGGAAATTTGATGCTAAATCTGATGAAGCTACATTTTTAGGTTATTCTTTGCATAGTAAAGCATATAGAGCTTTTAATAAAAGGACTTTAAATGTTGAAGAATCTATACATGTTGTCTTTGATGAATATCTAGACCTTGAGGAAACCCCTCTTGAGTCAAAAAGATTCTTTGTAGATGATGCAGGAGTACATCAAGAAAAAACTCCTCTAGAAGAAGCTGTTGAAGAAATCAGTTTGGAAGAGAATCCTCCTCAAGATGAAAGTCTACCAAAAGAATGGAGACCACCTAGAAACGTGTCTTTAAACAATGTCATTGGAGACATCTCAACAGGTGTAAGAACAAGGAGGAATATGAATAATTTCTGCATGAATGTTGCTTTTGTTTCACAGGTTGAACCAAAAGAATGTAGAAGAAGCATTGACGGATGAACATTGGTGTATAGCAATGCAAGAAGAGCTAAATCAGTTTGAAAGAAATCAGGTATGGGATTTAATTCCTAGGACTAATAATATGCAGGTTATAGGTACAAGATGGGTCTTTAGGAATAAGCTTGATGAAGATGGAAATATCACCAACAACAAAGCAAGGCTGGTTGCAAAGGATATAGACAAGAAGAAGGCATAGATTATGATGAAACCTATGCTCCAGTAGCAAGACTTGAAGCTATCCGCTTGTTGCTAGCATATGCCTCCATTATGGGATTCAAATTATTTCAAATGGATGTAAAAAGTGCTTTTCTAAATGGATACATCAAGGAAGAAGTCTATGTAGAACAACCTCCAGGCTTTGAAGATTTCAAAAATCCTAATCATATCTACAAGTTGAAGAAAGCTTTATATGGACTCAAACAAGCCCCAAGATCTTGGTATGAAAGGTTAAGTAATTTCTTACTTGAAAATAATTTTAGAAGAGGTAAAGTTGATTCTACTCTTTTTATTAAGAAATCAAAGAAACATATTCTTATTGTTCAAGTTTATGTTGATGATATCATTTTTGGATCAACTAATGATGATCTTTGCCAAGAGTTTGCTAGAAATATGCGAGGAGAGTTTGAAATGTCCATGATGGGAGAATTAAATTTCTTTCTTGGTTTGCAAATCAAACAATTGAAGAAAGGCATATTTATATGTCAAACAAAGTATTGCAACGAACTCTTGAAGAAATTTGAGATGGAAAGTTCCAAGGAAGCCGCAACTCCCATGGCCACATCTTGCTATCTAGACCAAGATTTAAACGGTAAGGCGGTAGATCAAACACGGTATCGAGGTATGATCGGATCATTACTTTATCTTACTTGCTAGTAGACTGATATAATGCAAAGTGTGTGTGTTTGTGCTAGGTTTCAATCCAACCCTAGAGAGTCACACCTAAAAGCCGTTAAGAGAATCCTTAAGTACCTTAGAGGAACAAAATCCTTTGGTCTATGGTACCCTTCGGGAGCCTCACCTAGTATTATAGGTTTTTCGGACTCGGATTATGGTGGTTGTAGAATTGATAGGAAGAGTACTAGTGGTACATGTCATCTTTTAGGATGTTCTTTAGTTTCATGGCATTCTAAGAAACAGGCTAGTGTTGCTCTTTCAACCACGGAGGCTGAGTATATAGCAACAGGGAGTTGTTGTGCTCAAATACTGTGGATGAAGCTGCAATTAGAAGACTTTGATATCTTTTTAGATCATATCCCTCTTAAGTGTGATAACACTAGTGCCATTAACCTGACTAGGAACCCTATCATGCATTCTAAGACAAAGCATATAGAAATTAGACATCATTTCATTAGAGATCATATAGCTAAAGGTGATTGCATCATAGAATATATAGATACCAAACATCAACTAGCTGATATCTTCACCAAACCTTTGCCTAGAGATAGATTTTATGAGCTTAGAAGAGATCTAGGAATTGTGTGTGATAAATCTGTTGATTGATTGATGTTTGTTATTGATTTTGATGTTAATTCAGCATTTTACGAAAATTTATGTATTTAATCGATTAGGTTTCGGGTGTTAATCGATTAAACGCGTTGTTTGTGAAAATGTTTTATAACATAATCGATTAAGTTCATGACATAATCGATTAAAGCGCTGGGGAGCAATTTAATCGATTAAGGAATGCACATAATCGATTAAATTTCTGGGTTTTCGTTTTCTGGAAAATTTCGAAGGCAAATAATCGATTAAATGAAGAACATAATCGATTAAATGCACCGTTCTGTGTTTTTCTGCAACTCTGATTTTCGAACGTTGGCCATGTTTTCACGAGTTTTGTTTTATTACAATGGCTATATTCGTTCCCAACGGATATATTTTCATTAAATCAAAGTTTTATGACCGGATTTCCTTCTATAAATAGCTGGTTTGAGAATCAAAGTGCCTCACTCACTCTTTCTCTCACTCTTGCTGTTTTCTGCTGATATCTTCTGTTCTTGTGCGAATTAATTCTCTGTGCTATCTCTGTTACTATATTATTTCGTTGTGCAATTTCTCTTGTCTTTTATATCATCACAATGGCTGATCAAAGAAGAAGGAAGATGCCATCAAGGAGAAGAGGCAAGGAGCCTATGTCTTCTCAACATCAAGAAAGGAGACCTCCAACTCTTGCTGGTTGGATCTCTGATGAAGATATGCAAATTGGGTTTGTTAACAAGTGGAAGGACAGGAAAATTCTTACCCCAAAATATCTATCTTGTGAATTTTTCAGATCTCACGGGTTTTCATTTCAGGAATTCTTAGTAGCAAATGGGCTGCAACAATTTGTGGAGATGGAAGGGGCATTCTATCCAGACTTGGTTAGAGTGTTTTACATGAATTTAACATCAAGGACAGCTAGTCCAAGCACTAAAGTGAAGGGTGTAAGGATCCACTTTGATGAAGATTTGTGGAACAATGTAGCTGGTCTCTCAACTCAAGGCATAAACATCACATATGGCTTTGACGACTTCAACAAGTTGGTAGAATTCAGAAAATTCTGCAAGGATCTGAATTTACAAGTTGAGAACTTGTACAAAGTCAATTTTAGAATACAAGGGTGTAGATCTTGAAGGGGAGAACAAGCAGATTTTGCTAAGCAATAGCAAAATTGTGAAAAATGTTCTAAGGCATCTAGGCCTCATAGAACAAGGCAACAGGTTCAGGCAAAGAGAAGATGAACATGCTGTAATGGAGGAGGATGATGAAGAACCACCACCTCAACCTCAACCTCAACCAGGGTCAATGGAGGATCATATACTTTCAAGAATGGACACAATGATGAATCTTCACACTTCTCAATATGAAGATCTTTGTCACAGACTTTCAAGACTCAATAGAAGAGTGTATAGAGTTGAAAGAAAGATGGATATTGAAGAAATATCTCTTGAAGAAGATAATACAACATCCTCAAGAGGCAAACAGCCAGCCAATGATGAGGAAGATGAAGAAGATAGTGAAGAAACATAATAGGCTACAAGTTTACTTTTCCTTAGCTTGTTCTTCATTATTTTTAGCTGCTGTATTTGTTTTTATCTCTATAATTTCTATGTAATTTATTTGCTTCTGCTGTAATTATCTCTAAAAATTGTAATCTTTTTGAAAATGATAAAAATAAAGGGGGAGAAAAATATTTGTTTTGATATGAAAATTTGTCTAGTTATTATAGTTTTTAAGAAAACTAATTTCAGGGGGAGCTTTAGGAAATATTTCAAATAAGTGCCTAATATAGCTTAAACATTAAAGAGCAAAGTTTAAGGGGGAGCTTTTAGAAATAATTTCCAGTCATTAATTTCCTTGAAATCTCTCTTTCAAAATTCAAAATTGAAACTTAAATGCTATTTGACTGCCTATTTTATTTCCTTTGTGGACTAATTTTTATGATGGAGATATCCATACACTATTTTCAAGATTTTCAGGATATCAATCACAAGTCTCTATGTTTCTTTTTATCATCATCAAAAAGGGGGAGATTGTTGGCATTTTGCAAGACCAGAGTTTTATGAAGACCTAAAATTTTGATGATGAAGTTTTAGAAAGTTTTAATCAACATTAAAGACTTGTGCCATCTCACAAAGGAAGGATGCTTGATAGAAAAGGAAAGGCATAAAGAGCATTCAAAGCTTTCAAGAGAGAAGATTGATGAAGATTTTCTCAAGAGCTGAAGGAGCTAGAGTAGAAGGTTCTGTTTTGGGTGTTGGATAAAAAGAGTAAGTCATAAATCCCATTCAAGACCTTCCCAAACAAGAGAGCAAGGTGTTTTCTCGCAAAAACGTTTTTCTACGCTTTTAATCGATTACCATACGTAGATAATCGATTATTTAACTTAAAATTTGAATCAAAATGTTTAACGAACTAAATAATCGATTAAGTGTTTTTGATAATCGATTATATTGATTTCTAGGTTAATATAATCGATTATGGCCTTAATCTAATCGATTATATCAGACGATTTCAGTTTTCCAGTTTTTAAACATGATATAATCGATTAAGTTTTTTATATAATCGATTAATTAAGTCGTTTTTGCGAAATTAATATTAAATCAACCTAAGAATGGAAACTTTGGAGCATTTTCGAATTATATAAAATAAAAGAGAATGTCTTAGGTTCTACACATCTGAAAACACACAAAATATTCAAAGTGTTTCTGGGCCTTAGCTTTTTCAAAGCCGCTTTCCTGCTCTCTTCAGTTTGATCAAGTCTTTGGAAGTGGTGATCATTGTGCTTAAGCTTTCTATTCAGCACTTATCAGGTGTATTCTTTTACTGTTTTCTTTAAACGAGAAAATTCATCCCTTGGATTGGTTCTAAGGGAGGTGTTTCATCTCTTGTGTGTCAAGAGAGGTGGGTTTCATCCTCGAGTAGTGTGCAGGGAGGTGTTTTCATCCTTAGTGTGTCTGAGGAGGTGTTTCTTTATCTTTATTTTGTTATTGCATGAATTGGTGTTTGTAATTTCAATTTAAAGATAGTGGGAAAATCATCACGCATTTGTGGTGGTTGGGAACTGGATGTAGGATTGGCTTAATCCGAACCAGTATAAATCTTTGTGTTCTTTCTCTTTCTCTATATCTTTTATTTGTGGATCATTATAACAATTGCTAATTCAATTCGCCTTAATCAAAAGATAAGAAAAATCAACATCCTAATTTTGAAAGAATTTCAAAATCTGAAAAGTTTTTTAAAAGAGAAAAATTTATTAAAAATCCAATTCACCCCCCCCCCTCTTGGTTTTTACACTGCCGTCTTTATTTAACACAAAAGAGGTTTACACACATTATAAACCATCTGATCGGCTTTGGAAAAGTGTTTGAGAAAGAGGAGCTGAACATCAAAGTGCTGAAATGTTTGGATCGAAGTTGGCAACCCAAAGTAACAGCAATTTCTGAATCCAAGGACTTGTCAACAATGAGTGTTGCTGCATTTTTTGGAAAGCTAAGGGAACATGAGCTTGAGTTGAATAGACTTGCTGAACAAGAAGATAATGACAAGAAAAAGAAAGGGCTGGCCTTGAAGACTTTGGTTCACAAGGAGGAGAATAGTGAGGATGAAGGACATGGAGGAAGTGATGCAGAAAATCTGAACCTCTTAGTTAGAAAGTTCAACAAGTTCTTGAAATACAAGAACAAAGATTACAAGAACAAGAGGTATAATAAAAAATCTGATTTAGCTTCTTCTAACTTTACTTGTTTTGGTTGTGGAAAACAGGGGAAATATTAAGGTTGAATGTCCATACTCACAAAACAAAGAGAGGAATGGAGAAAAGAAGCATGAAAAATCATTCAAAACCAAGAAGGCTTACATAGCATGGGATGAGAATGATATCTCCTCTAGTGATTCTTCAAGTGATGATGAAAGGGCCAATCTTTGCCTTATGGCTGATTGTGATACAGCAAGTAGTGTAAGTTCCTCAACTACTCAAAATGGTCTTCCTTATGATCAGTTGCTGCAAAATTTTCTGGAATTGCATGAAGAGGCCAATAAGGTTTCTTGTTCAAACAATAGACTTAAAGGTATGAACAATTGGCTAGAGAACAAGGTGAAAGAGCTAGAGAAAGAGCTAGAAAATTCAAAAACTGATTTTGAAAATTTGGAAATGATTTACAAAGCTTCAAGTTGCAATGATGAACATGCTGAAAAAATCTGCACAAACTGCAGAATTTTAGAAAATCAAATTGAGTATGTGAATAAATCTCTAGCTAGATTCACCATGGGAAGAGACAATTTGGATACCCTTTTAGGCTTTCAAAATTGTGTAACAACAAATAGAACTGGACTTGGATTTAAAAATGGTTTTCAAAAGAAACAAAAGACTTATAGAAATTTCTTTTCATATAGAAAACCGTCCAGCACTTCATCTATTACATGCTTTTATTGTATGAACAAGGGACATACTTCAAAATCATGCAAAATCAGAAAATTTGGTGTTCCTAGTGGTCAATATATTTGGAAGCCAAAATGTGGTAGAAAGGTAATTAACTTTGTTGGACCCAAATTGATGTGGGTACCAAATTCTCTCCATTGATTGTGTTTTGTAGGTGTTCTTGAAGGCCAAGGAATCATTGTGGTATCTAGACAGTGGCTATTCAAGGCACATGTGTGGTGACAAAAGGAAGTTTGTCAAACTCACCTTGAAAAATGGAGGTTTTGTCACATATGGAGATAATAACAAAGGGAAAATCCTTGGAAGTGGTGATGTTGGTAACATTTCTTCAATCCTCATTGAAAACGTGTTATATGTTGAAGGTTTGATGCATAATCTACTTAGTATTAGCCAATTATGTGATAAAGGATTTAGAATCATTTTTGAAACAAATCATTGCAAGATCATTGAGAAAAATTCTGATAAAATCTGCATGTTAGGCAAGAGAATTGAGAACATTTATATGCTTGATCTTGATCATATGTGTGCAACTAATTTTACATGTCTCATGTCTAAGGAAGATAGTTCATGGCTTTGGCATAGGAGAGCTACACATATTAACATGAATCATTTGGAAAAACTGGTTTCAAAAGAACTTGTTTTAGGGATACCAAAACTGAAATTTGAGAAAGGTAAAATTTGTTATGCATGTCAAAAGGGTAAACAAACCAAAGTTTCTTTTAATCTGAAAAATTATGTGTCAACAACAAAACCTTTAGAATTGCTGCATTTGGATTTGTTTGGTCCATCTAGAACAATGAGTATTGGTGGAAACTATTATGCTTTGGTTATTGTTGATGACTATTCTAGGTTTCTTGGACTTTATTTCTGAAAAATAAAAATGATGCATTTCATGCTTTTAAGAAACTTGCCAAGGTTTTACAAAATGAAAACAGCTGCAGCATAAGTGCTCTTAGAAGTGATCATGGAGGGGAATTTGAAAATGAAAAGTTCAATCATTTTTGTGAAAAATATGGGATTAAGCATAACTTTTCAGCACCTAAGACTCCTTAACAAAATGGTGTTGTTGAGAGAAAAAATAGATCACTTGAGGAACTAGCAAGGACAATGCTTAATGAATCAAACATCCCTAAATATTTTTGGGCGGATGCAGTAAATACTGCATGTTACATAATAAATAGGGTTTTGATAAAACCTATTTTGAAGAAAACCCCTTATGAATTGTACGAAAGGAGAAAACCCAACATAGCACATCTTAGAGTGTTTGGCTGCAAGTGTTTTGTTTTAAATAATGGCAAAGAAAAACTTGGCAAATTTGATGCTAAAGCTGGTGATGCATTGTTTTTAGGCTATTCTTTACATAGCAAAGCATATAGGATCTTCAACAAGAGATTAGCTATCATTGAGGAATCAATACATGTTGTTTTTTATGAGACTAATGTGCAAAATGAAGGTGCAGTGAGTGGTGCAGGTGCAAGTGAAGAGAACTTAATTGAAGGTGTATCAACTGGACATGTAGAAATTGATAAAGCTGTTGCAGGTGGAATTTTAGCTGGTGAAAATCAGAAAGAACTGACTGAAATCCTGGCACTAGAATTAAATTCTGCAGAAAATGATCTACCTAAAGAATGGAGGGTGCCTCGCAATCTATCCATGGAAAATGTGATAGGTGATGTTCAGAAAGGTGTTTCTACAAGAAGGTCTATGCATGATACATGTTTAACTATTGCATTTGTTTCCCAAGTTGAGCCTAAATGTGTTGATGATGCTTTATTAGATGAAAACTGGATTTTGGCAATGCAAGATGAACTGAATCAATTTAAAAGGAATGAGGTTTGGGAACTAGTCCCTTGCACACCTAATATGAATATAATTGGCACAAAGTGGGTGTTTAAAAATAAAATGAATGATCAAGGAGTAATTACAAGAAATAAAGCTAGGCTTGTAGCTAAAGGGTATAACCAAGAGGAAGGAATAGATTATGAGGAAACGTATGCTCTTGTTGCTAGGTTAGAAGCTGTTAGGTTATTACTTGCTTTCTCATGCATGATTGGATTCAAACTTCATCAAATGGATGTGAAAAGTGCATTTTTGAATGGATATATAAATGAAGAAATTTATGTTTCACAACCATCTGGATTTGTTGATCACAGGTTGCCTAACCATGTATATAAGCTCAAAAAGGCTCTTTATGGACTCAAGCAAGCTCCAAGACAATGGTATGAAAGGTTAAGTAACTTTCTTATCTCTCAAAACTTTGAAAGGGGCCAAGTTGATAAAACTTTGTTCATTAGGAAGTCTTTGGACAGCATAATACTTGTGCAAGTTTATGTGGATGATATAATCTTTGGATCCACTAACAAAAAGCTTTGTGAAGAATTTGTGGTAGCTATGCAGGGGGAGTTTGAGATGTCAATGATGGGTGATCTAAACTTCTTCTTAGGCTTACAAGTCAAGCAATTAGATCATGGAACATTTCTCAATCAGTCAAAATATTGCAAAGAGCTGTTAAAGAAATATGAGATGGACAGCTGCAAAGAATCAAGCACACTCATGGCTACCAGCAGCTATCTTGATGCGGATGAAAGTGGTAAACCTTTTGATTCCACTAAGTATAGAGGTTTGATAGGTTCACTATTATATCTAACTGCTAGTAGGCCAGATATAATGTTTAGTGTATGCATGTGTGCTAGGTTTCAATCTAATCCCAAAGAATCACATTTTGCAATTGCCAAAAGAATCTTGAAATATCTAAAAGGAACTATTAATGTTGGTTTATGGTATCCTAAAGGTGCTTCTTTTAATCTAGTGGGCTATTCGGATGCAGACTTTCTCTGGATGTAAACTCGATAGAAAAAGCACTAGTGGAACTTGTCATCTACTAGGAAGTAGTCTAGTATCATGGCATAGCAAAAAGCAAGCTAGTGTGGCTTTGTCTACTGCTGAAGCTGAGTATGTTGCAGCTGGGAGCTGTTGTGCTCAAACTCTTTAGTTAAAACAACAACTTTTTTATTATGGTTTGAAACTAGATCACATTCCTATTAGATGTGACAATACAAGTGCTATCAACTTAACAAAAAATCCTATTTTGCACTCTAGAACAAAACATATAGAAATAAGGCACCATTTCATTAGGGATCATGTTCAAAAAGGAGATTGCATAATTGAATTTGTTGATTCTAATAACCAACTTGCTGATATTTTTACCAAACCACTCCCAAAAGATAGATTTTTCCAATTAAGAAATGAGTTGGGTGTTCTTGATGTTTCAAATGTGATGTAATTCATGTATGTGACTCATTCCTGCTGTTATTCATACTGTTTTGTGTGTTTGAGTACTTAAATCTGCATAATTGTTGATGTGATGCAGTTAAATTTGCATATTGTAGGTTATAAGTGAAATCTGCAATGATATTCAGAATTTTAGTTAGTTGTTTTGGGCTTTTAATAAGTTGTTTTGCCCAATTTGGGGCTGCAGTGGAAGTGCAGTGATATCTGTTTCTGTTTTAACCAGTTAAACTGTCGATTTAGTCAGTTAAATGCATTAAATCAGTATCAGGATTTCTGTTTTAATCAGCTGTTTCTCATAAATCAACTGACTGAAATTGCCTGACACCATGTAAAGTTTAAAATTTGAACGAATTTGTTGTTAAACTGCATTGATTCACATTCAATTGGTGCATTTAAGTTGATTAATTGAGAATTGTGCATCTGAACATGATAAATAAAGCTGGTTAAAAGAATCTTGACTACTGTTTTGTTTTGTAGTGCTTTTGCTTTGCTTTTAGCTGGTTTCTCTCTCCAAATACGTATTGCATTCAACCAACTAAATTCTTTGGTCAAGTCTGTGCATACTGCATTTCTCTGTCCCATATATTCCAACTGAATGCATTTGATTGCTTCTTTGACTGAATAATTCATTAATTTGTTAAAAACTGAAAATCTGAAATGTTAAATACATGTGTTGTGCATTGCTTCACTGTTATTCACCTTGCCCGTGTAAAACTCTGCATAATACATTGCCTATACTCTGTTTCTCTACACTTTCTCTTTTCTGAAATGGCATCTTCAAGAAACCCAAGGAAGAGATCAAAAAATGCTGGGTCATCCAAAAATAAGGAACCTGAAATTCCAGCATCTCACTCTTATGGACATGGGTCTATAGAAGCTTGGTTCGATGGTGATGAAGAGAGGATTGAGAAGTTTCAATCCCATATCAGTAGGAAGACTGTAAACCCACCGAAAGTACTCAATTTTCAGTAGCTGGAAGATGAAGGATTGGCTGACATTATAGCCATGATTCAACATCAGGACCTGCAAAAATTTCTGGAGTTGAATGGGTTCATATACCCAGACTTGGTGAAAGTATTTTACACAAATCTCAAACATGATGGATCTGTTTTAACTTCCAAAGTGAAAGGAAAGGAAATGATCATAAACAACTCTGTTTGGAGAAGAGTAGGTGGCTTCAAAACTGATGGCATTGTGGTTAGCAGGGGTTTGTGTGGTTCCTTGGAAGACTTTAACAAGGTGCAAACGTACAGAGAGTGCTTAAGGAATCCTCAAGGATCTGTTCATGGATTTCAGGTTGGTGGACTAACCTTGACAGCTAGGGTGCTTACATTTATCATCACATGGATGATCACTCCAAGGGGAAGCAATCATGCTACATTGAATGAAGGTGATCCTCTTCTAATTTTTTGTTTGATGAAATCTGTGAGAATTAACTGGATACATATCATCAAGGATCACATGATGAAGTCCAAAAGGCTGCCTGATTATCGTCTTCCATATGCTGTGATAATTTCCAAATTCCTTGAGTATTTTGGTGTGGACATTAGAGGTGAACAGAAAATAAACATAGGGAGATCCCATCAGCTGGACAATAGCTTTCTCTTTAAGTTTGGCTTCACCAAAAGCAATGGAGCATGGACTGCTGGACAAGAAGCTAGCAATGCGAGACAAGCGCTGCTTGGAACTTCTGCTGAGCTGCTGCTGGAGCTGCAAGCGATGAAGCTGGAAATACGGAACACAGTGCGGAAAACTACTCAATGATGGGAGATATTGTACCTTATGTTCCTCCAGTTGACCGTGGAACTCCACTTTCATTGTTTGAACAAACGGTATTACAAAGGTTTGATTCGATCCAATCTCATCAACAATATCATCACACCTACTGCATGAATAGGTTTGGGCGCATTGATCAAAGCATAGAAGATTTACATGCCCAACTTGCACAAATAAATATGGGATACTATGTTGCTCCTGGTGATGATGGTGGAGAAGATAATAACTGATTTCTGTTGTTGTATCTGCTATGCTGTCATTGAAATCTGCTGCTGTTGGTTTCCTGCGTGTTGCCTCTTCTCCTGCTGCTGCTGTCAAAGCTCCACTCACAAGCTGTTGTTGTTTGCTGTTTATTTCTGTTTGGTTAATGTGCTGTTGGTTTAATTGTTCCTGCTGTTTTTAATTGGGTCTAATTCCCATGTATCTTGAACAATTTTAAATTCGCTGCATATGCTATGTTATTTCTCTTGTGCTATATGATGATTCCAAAGGGGGAGAAAGTATTGAATGCATTGAGGCACATACATCATAAAGCGCAGGTGAAAGGGGGAGAATTTGAATCTGTGAAAGGGAGAAAAAGAGAATACTGTTGTTGCTGTTATTTCCTGCTGTAGTATACTGCTGCTGCTATTTTCTGCTGTATATTGCTGCTGCATGCTGTATTTCTGCTACTGTATTTGCTGTATTTTTCGAATTTTTGTTTTGTGCAGGACTCTTACATTCTTCAAAGACAATGAATACATCAAGTGGTTGTCATCATCAAATAGGGGGAGTTTGTTGGACTTGAAGACTTGGTTTCAAGTGGATTTGATGTCTCCAACCACCTTTAATGATGAAGATGATGGTGCTTAAAGAATGAAGATTGTGTCTTAGGATTAGAGAGTCTTAGATTGTGTGGTAAGTTGCATTTCAATTAATCTTGGACTTAATCTTGGGGTTTAAAATGTTTTGAAATGTTTTAAAAAGGTTTTAAATTGTTTTCAAAGGTTTAACTATTTTTTAACTGGTTAAAAATCTGATTTCAACCAGTTAAACTGTTCTTCATTTTTAAAGCTTTGTATTTGAGATATTTTAGCTAATTGTTTTCGAAATTTAAACCAGTTAAAATTTTCTGGTATCTTTGTTCAGGAATTCCAGTTCTCTGGAATAGCTAGTTAAAACGGGTTTTCAACTGACTGATTTCAAGTTTCAGAAAAAGGGTGCTCTCTGAAAAATTGGTTTTAATGAAAACAACCGGTTTAAATGCGATTTCAACCGACTATTCTCGTCAGAATCAGTTTTAACAGCTTTGCTATAAATAACTTGAAATTCAAAGAACTTAGTGACGAATCATTTTTAGAAGAACCCACTGAGCAAGAACGTTTCTCTAACACTCTAAATCAATTTTCGAATCTCTCCAAGAAGTCCAAGATCCAATTGATTGCGAATTGAATCAAGATTTGCATGCTCTGTTTTTGCGTTCAGTTCTTGCTCTGTTTTTCGTTTCTGCACTCAATTTCCAAGTGAATTCAATCCAATTCTTTGTGTGTGAGTTAGCTACGTGTTCGTCTCTTAATCAGGGTGATTAAGGGTTCTTGTAATAGGGTTTTACAAGTGTTTAGAGGTCTTGTATGGTTCAAGACTAGGTGCAGCTTTCTGGTTTTCGTTTTTCATGTAGTGTTCATGTAAAAACTGGTTTTTAGTGAATTGATTGAATTTGTGTGTTTAGGAAACTGGATGTAGCCTTTGTTGAAAGGTGAACCAATATAAATCTGCTGTGTTGTTCTTCTTCCCTTGATCTTTTACTTTCGGCAATTGAATTTTAAATTGTAATTGAATTGGATATATGATCAATTGATTAAAAGCATTTCAAGAACCTATTAAAACTGGTTTTCAGTCTTCATTTCGAATCTGTTTTTCACATTTGATCATTGTATTTCGAAAATCTTTGAGAGTTTAATTCATCCCCCCTCTTAAACTCAGCCATTTATTCCAACAAAAATCAATTTTTCATAATTTGGAAATTTTATATTTTATTTTCGATCCGTAATTTTGTTTTACAAAAAAAAAACTCAAATTTTCATATTTTGGAAATTCAAATTTTATTTTTTATTTGTAATTTTGTTTTACAAAAAAAAACCCAATTTTTTGTAATTTCAAAATTTATATTTTATTCTCGGTCCGTACTTTTGTTCTATAAAAAAATCAATTTTTCACAATTCGAAAACTTTTATTTTGTTTTTGATCCGTACTTTTTTCGTTTTACAAAAAAATCAATTTTTCATAATTTGGAAATTAAAATTTTATTTTCGATCCGTACTTTACACAAAAAAACTCAATTTTTCGTAATTTCGTAATTTATATTTTATTCTCGGTTCGTACTTTTGGTTTACAAAAAAAATTCAATTTATTGTAATTTGGAAATTTATATTTTAGTTTTGATCCATACTTTTGTTTTACAAAAAAAATCAATTTTTTAGGATTTCGAAATTTTTATTTTATTCTCGATCCGTAATTTTGTTTTACAAACTGAAACTCAATTTTTCATAATTTAGAAATTCAAATTTTGTTTTCGATCCGTACTTTTGTTTTACACAAAAAAAATTCAATTTTTCGTAATTTTGAAATTCAAATTTTGTTCTTAATCCGTACTTTTGTTTTACAAAACAAAATCAATTTTTCTTAATTTTGTAATTTATATTTTTTTCTGAATCTGTACTTTTGTTTTACAAAAAAAACTCAATTTTTTGCAATTTGGAAAGTCAAATTTTGTTTTCGAACCATAATTTAATTTTCACAAAAATAATCAATTTTTCGTAATTTCAAAATTTAATTTTTTTTTCGATCCGTACTTTTATTTTACAAAAAAAAAGAATTTTTTGTAATTTGAAAATTTATATTTTATTCTCGATCCGTACTTTTGTTTTACACAAAAAACTCAATTTTTTGTAATTTGGAAATTCAAATTTTATTTTCCATCCGTACTTTTGTTTTACACAAAAAAAATCAATTTTTCGTAATGTCAAAATTTAAATTTTATTTTCGATCTGTACTTTTGTTTTACAAAAAAAATCAATTTTTTATAATTTGAAAATTTATATTTTATTTTCGATCCGTACTTTTGTTTTACAAAAAAAAATCAATATTTCTTAATTCGGTAATTTATATTTCATTTTCGATCCGTACTTTTGTTTTACAAAAAAAATCAATTTTTCATAGTTTGGTAATTTTTATTTTATTCTCGACCCTTACTTTTGTTTTACACAAAAAAACTCAATTGTTCGTAAATTCGAAATTCAAATTTTATTTTCGATCCGTACTTTTGTTTGACATAAAAAAGTCAATTTTTCGTAATTTTGAAATTTATATTTTGTTCTCGATCCGTACTTTTGTTTCATAAAAAAATCAATTTTTCATCATTTGGAAATTTATATTTTATTTTTGATCCGTACTTTTGTTTTACAAAAACAAAATCAATTTTTCATAATTTGGAAATTTTATATTTTATTTTCAATCCGTAATTTGGTTTTACAAAAAAAAACTCAATTTTTCATATTTTGGAAATTCAAATTTGATTTTCGATCCATACTTTTGTTTTACACAAAAAACTCAATTTTTCGTAATTTCAAAATTTATATTTTGTTCTCGATCCGTAGTTATGTTCTACAAAAAAAATCAATTTTTCATAATTCGGAAATTTATATTTTATTTTCGATCCGTACTTTTGTTTTACAAAAAAAAATCAATTTTTCATAATTTGGAAATTCAAATTTTATTTTCGATCTGTACTTTTGTTTTACACAAAAAAAATCAATTTTTCGTAATTTCAAAATTTATATTTTATTCTCGATCCGTACTTTTGTTTTATAAAAAAAATTCAATTTATTATAATTTGGAAATTTATATTTTATTTTCGATCCATACTTTTGTGTTACAAAAAAAATCAATTTTCATAATTTCGAAATTTATATTTTATTCTCGATTCGTACTTTTCTTTTACAAAATAAAACTCAATTTTTCATAATTTAGAATTTCAAATTTTGTTTTCGATCCGTACTTTTGTTTTACCCAAAAAAACTCAATTTTTCGTAACTTTGAAATTTATATTTTATTCTCGATCCGTACTTTCGTTTTACAAAAAAAAATCAATTTTTCATCTTGTGAAAATTTATATTTTATTTTCTATCCCTACTGTAATGACCCAAGAAATCACTACTATTATCATATTCATTATGCAAATGTAATTTGCATTAACTGATGATAAAAATATATTATATATATATAATTTGTATTCAATACAAAAGAAAATCTCTACAAGGATAAAATCTATTATGAGATATAAAAACATATATAAATATATGTATATAACTGCTACTTCATCTTTTAATCTAGTCTTGGGACTCGGAAGCATCTCTCTCACCTATTAAAATATCTGCTCTCGTATAGTAAAACACGATCATTGTAGGCCAAACAATAGGCAATTGCAGGGTAAGCTAATAATTCAAAAATATAACAGCACAAAATAATAATATCATGTAATATTCATCATCACATCATTCTCATGCACATTTATCATAGAACATACTTAAATGCTTTAAAATCTAATGCATCTTTAATAATTCAAAAGTAACAACACAAATAATATTATCATGTAATACACATAACCACATTCTCATGCACATTCAAAATGTCCTAAAAAGAAAACATCTTCCGGAAGACACGGCTACTATGCCCGAACTCAGAGACTAATACCTGTGGGTCACATTGTGCTCGGCTACTGTACCGGCACAATAACCTGTGGGTAGGACTACTGTCAACCCTATTCTGGCCCTGGCCTACCTCAATGTAGCCTCAGAGCAGGTCTTCAGGATCCCCCCATCGGCTCCTCACCACCTGGCATCTTAGTCTACGTGACCGGGACTACCAGTGGAACCTGAGATCTCATTGAATCCGCTCTAGCATAGCTCACCACCTAAAATGCAAGTTGTACCTTCCCGGGTACCAAACATCTCATCAACACACATCAGTAGATTATGGGCACCAACCCGAGGCTCTACTCGGTCTCACATAAAGTTGTACCTCCCCGGGGTACCAAACATCTCATCAACACATATCAATAGATTATGGGCACCAACCCTTGGCTTTACTCGGCCTCACACAAACATATCTGTAGATTATGGGCACCAACCCCAGGCTCTACTCGACCTCACACAAACATATCGGTAGATTATGGGCACCAACCTCAAGCTCTAGTTGGCCTAAAAAAAAACATCATAGGTCATACATAACCAATCAATTTTTCTCAATTTTATTTAGAGATAATAATCTAAATTTATAAACAAGAATAGGATCGAGACCAAAACCCTCCAGGGAAAGAAACTTTCGTTTCTACCCCTCAAACAAATTTTCCATTCCACTGATTGTCAACAAACACCCAAATATCAACTTAAACATCATAAACAATACAAAAAGAAGGTTTTTCACACATTACACTCAATACAACAATATTATACAAAACATACTAATTATATATATATAACATTAATTTTCTTAATATCAATTTATATATTTTTGAACATTAACTTCCCTAACCTGGATTTTTGTTTATTCCTTGCTCGGATGGAAAAATTGCAATCTTAATCCTTAGCTCATCTTTTATCTCAAAATCCTGGATAACATCTCCCCATAAAGAGATTTGATTGAGAAAAATCTTCAAAAACCATAAACTTTCCAAAAGAAAATTCTCAAGAATAAACGGACTTAGACTTACCCGTTCACAAAACTAATCGGGTAGAACTCTTTCTTACACTGTTAGCCTCCTATTGCTTCTTCTAGATCTAGAAACCATTAGGATTTCAGTATCTAAACCTTAGGGAGAATGTAGAGAGGGAATAGAGAGAATAAAAAGAATAGAGGTAGAGAGAATAGAAAGAATAGAGGTATGTGAAAACAAACTACCCAACTAGCCCCTTTTTATTTTATATTGTATTATCTTCATAATCTGATATCTTTATAATATATAATATATAATATCTTTATAATCTCATATCTGTATAATCAAATATCTTTATTATTCAATATCTTTATAATCAAATATCTTTATAACTAAATATTTTTATAACATAATATCTTTATGATCTAATATCTTTATAACTAAATATCTTTATAATCTACTATTTTTATAACTGAACATCTTTATAATATAATATCTTTATGATATAATATTTTTATAACTAAATATCTTTATAATATAATATTTTTATAACTGAACATCTTTATAATATAATATCTTTATGATATAATATTTTTATAACTAAATATCTTTATAATCTAATATTTTTATAACTGAATATCTTTATAATATAATATCTTTATGATCTAATATTTTTATAACAAAATATCTTTACAATCTAATATTTTTATTACCAAATATTTTTATAATCTAATATCTTTATAACTTAATATCTTTATAACTTAATATCCTTATAACAAAATATCTTTATAATCCAATATTTTTATATTCTAATATCTTTATATTCTAAAATATTGGAGTGTTACACTCGATACTTACTTTAGTTTTACACATAAAAATTCAATTTTTCGTAATTTCAAAATTTATATTTTATTTTGGATCCGAATTCTTCATTCTCCACGCCATTATCATCCCCTTTGAGATTCTTCATCGCTGCTACCTCTCCGGTTATCTCTTTGCAGTTTCTTCCATTAGGTTTTCGGGGGATGTTGTGTTGTTTCCTCCAAAAATTGGAGGTGGCTTTGGGTCTCCTATTTTTAGCCCATTTTATTTAAAAATCTGTGTAACTTCAATAGGATTTTCTAAATGAAGTTTCTGAAACAAAAAAAAAATTTGGGAGCACAAATGTTCTAATGCAGGGTCACGAATGTTTAGTTAGGTGCAGGGATGAAGGAGAATACAGGGTAATTGATGTCTCCGAGGAGGAAGGCGTAGTTGGAGGTGATGGCACTGGAGGAATAGTAGTATATCAGTGCAAAGGGTGAAGGATGATAAATTGAAGAAAGAGAAAAAGAAACTAAAAAGAAAAAGAAAATGTTTACCAAGGAGAATATGACATGTGGCTAGCATCAGCCATGTGTTAATATGTGTTTACCACGACATTACTTTCTTAACACGTTAACACCAATTTAACAAAAAGGACTACATTAATTGTTTTTAATAAAATTTGGGACTCAATTGAGAAAAAAAATAATCATAGTAAAATATTGTAAATTCTCACATAATATTAGGACCAAAATGTCTATTAAACCTAAATTTTATTAGAATTGAATGATAAAAGATTTATATTTTTAAAAATATTTATTACATCAATTTTGATTGATATAAACAAGATTTAAAGGAAGAGCGGCTTGTTTGCGGCGGCGGTATGGTGTACGACGACGCAGATTGAAGATGAAAATATGGGTAGGGAGAAGAAGATGAGAACATCCAGTGCGGCGGCCTGAGCGGTGCAGTGCTGGTGCAACGGTGGTGGTGTGGTTGAAGTGATGAGTGAAATGAAGAAGAAGGGAAGAGAATGAAACTTGAAGAAGGAAGGAAAGGAGCCAGGCGAGCGGGAGAGTATTACCCACCCGCATTGCCATCACTGCCAATAAAAATGTATGGATAATACACATGAAAGTGTTTGATTTTAAACCACATTGACAATGGGGTCATTTTTAACAACGATCTAGAGCACACTGTTAAGTGAGTTATGGGTGATTTCTTCCATGTCAAAGTAAGATGGTTTTTACGCAAGTAACAATCTTACTTGATGTTTTCTTCATCGATAGGAAGCAAAATATGAGGCTACTTAAAGAATCCGAAAGGAAATTCACCTCTTGAAAATATTGACCCCATGAATTCTTTACCTAAATGGAAATTTCCCAACTGGGTTAGACCCATTAGTAAAACTCTCATTTTTCACCTAAATTTATTTTATTTTCCCCATCTATAATTCATTATTATTAAACTTCACTTACAAAATCTTTCACAAGGGCAGTTATTTGCTAGCCAAATTTACTCATGTCAGTACAATTACATGAACTTTTAACTACTTCCATCGAATATTCTAATTCATTCCACAAATTCAAATGGTGATCAAGTTGAAGGCATCAAGCAAACAAAGAATTTCATCCTAGGAAATAAGTGGGGTCACGTTCTCAAAAAATTAATCAGATTTGTTTTATTCAAAACAGAAATAAGCTTAATTGTATTCAGAATCAAGTAATGACAAGGACATCCAAATTTCCACATCATACTTGGATGCAAAATAAGTTTAATTAGAGTTTCAAATACATAGAAGCAAATCAGATTTGTAGCCCAAAAGAGAGCAAGATTGATCACTAATCACCAACAGATCACAAATTACTGTATGATTATGTATGGCAAATTGGCATTGGTCACTAGTGGACAACCTTGTGGTGATGATATGTTATTAATGGAAATTAGAAAACTGAGAGGGTACGAACTCTACCATTAAGTTTATAATTGGAAGAGCAAGGCTTTGATACTGTGGGGCATCAAATCTCAATCAGTTAAGAACATACTATATCCAACTTAGCTTCAGCAGTTAGTTTAACTCACTTTGTAAGAAATTAATTAATCCACCCAAAGTTGATGCATTCAATCAACCACTCATTTTGTTTATAAATGAATAGACTAGATGAAGAGTGATTAACATAAAAGAGAAAGAAGAAATTGTGAAAGAGAACGAGAAGGGGAGGAAGAGAGCATTTTGAACCAACAAGGAACGTAATGCTACTACAATAGCTGGTATTATTATCTTCTTGGTCTACCTCATTTTCTGTTAATTAATTTGTTGTAACTATGCCTATTGTAGTTAATTATTTTCTTTCGTGAGTACACATATATGATACATCGTTCTCTGCATCAAGTTAATGATCATTTTATTGTTACAATGTAACGATACCACAGTCAAATAAAACAAAGTGAAAGCGTGTTGAGAGAATCATGAATAAGAGTGAAAAACTTCAAATAAGGGAAAACCAAACCTCTGCTCCAACATTCCCAGGCTCTGAACAAGTTTTCTGCTCCTCGTTTAACTTCTATTTCATTTTAATTTTTGTCTTTTGTCCTTTTATTTGTTTGATTTGGTTTGTGGTATCAATTTTTCTTTAGCATGGTGCTTACCTGGATCCATTTTCAGCCAACTGGTTCAGTCTCCAAATAAAATTTTCTTTTTGTTTTCTGCTAACAAAATGTTCAAAATAGCACGAATTTAATTAGAGGTAAATGATATGTTGATCGTTCAATCAAATCAATTTGACAGTAATGACAAACTAATAAGATTTAATCTTCAAGATTTATCTTGTACTAAAAAATTGAGTTAACATTAATCAACCTCTTTGTTATATATTTTCCTTTCTTTCCTTATCGTTATTAACATAAATTTAGTTGTGAAATTAGGTTCCTAAAGTCAACCCCTGCAAGATAATAATTAGTCTATTTTATCTCACGTTTGTTTATTCATTTGTCTGCTTTTTTGTGGAGGGTAGGAACAAAACGAAACCAATTACACAAATAAGCATATCAAGCTGCATATTGAAGGAAGCAATATGGAAAGAGCTAGCAGCAGCAACTGTGGTGAGAGTAAAAAGGGTTGCAGCAGAGGACATTGGAGACCCTCTGAAGATGAGAGACTTAAGAAACTTGTGAAGCAATATGGTCCCCAAAACTGGAACTTTATTTCAGAACATCTAGAAGGAAGATCAGGTAAATTTTAGTTTCCATGACAATATTTTTATTTATGCATTTCCTTTTTCTCTTAGTTTTGCATAAATTTTAATCCATCTGTGGGAAACTTATTTTTGGTTCATTAGGGATTGAAATTGTTCATTACCTTTTTTATGCATAGGGAAAAGTTGTAGATTGAGATGGTACAATCAACTAGACCCAAACATAATCAAAAAGCCCTTCACCGAAGAGGATGAAGAAAGACTCCTATCGCTGCACAAAGTGAAGGGAAACAGATGGGCTGCAATAGCCAGATTCTTCCCTGGAAAAACTGACAATGCTGTCAAGAATCAGTTCCATGTATTAATGGCCAGAAGGAAGAGGGAGCGTTTGGCACATTTTGGTGACACATTTGGTCATAATCCCCTAATTAATCTTAACATGCAAAACTATAAAAACAAGGGAATGTTTGGCACGTATGCCTCACAGAAACCAACTCCTTGGACTTCATTCACTGCATCTTCAACCATCACATCATGTTTTGATATTTCTACTATGGTTAGCAAGGCTCACAGAGACTCAAACGTGCCTTCAAGTGCTATAGAGAGACCATTGTTTGATTTGCACCATTTTTCTTCTCGTAGTCCTCCAACTGTTGGTTCTTCTATTCTTGGCAGTTACTATAGTTTCACTGCCCCAGGACTTCCTAGTGTTGGCAAGGTTGTTCCCCTTCCAAATAAATTTTCAAACTATAGTTATGACCACAGACTTGTGGACTCTAACAAGGGCTGCAAAAGAGTTAAACATGCAGGTGATAGCTCCACCACATTATGCAAGTTGAGTACCAATAAGCAAGACCAACTTGAGCCTCTTAATCTCAAGCAAAAGGGTGTTTCCTTCATAGACTTTCTCGGAGTGGGAACTTCTCCTAATCATGATCACAATTCACACCATCACGCGCTTTAACATATAACTATTATATATAGTTAATGCCTTTTTTCAGTAGAAAATTCCAAGATACGTGTTAGATGGTCTATTATAAATTTACAGTTCATTTTGCTGTTGTTTTCAATGTTTCCAGGATCACAATATTTCTAATTACGTCTTTGTTTTTGCCTTTTTCTTTGTTCTAATAATTATCCACCAATGCACTTTTAAGGAACAAGCTTTTCTTATTTCACTGTGTCCTAAGATTTCTTCTGCTTCCTGTATTTTACGTTCATGTAATCTAATCATGTGAGTAGATACATGCACATACATACAGTATAATGTAATCTAATCTATCGGTAAAACTCATAAATTTTATATTATTATCATCTTTTTTTTTCTCTTAATTAGAAGCTATAAATATTATTTAAAAAATAATAGATGGACAACCAAAACTTTTATCTCCACCTAATACACTTAGAAAATAAAAAGAAATTATATGAAATGATAAGAGGAAAAAAAATAGAAAAAATAATTAAATATGTATATAAAAGTGTATACGCATAATTGTTTATATTATTTTTTTATGGTGTTGAAAACATTAAATTCTTGAAAAAATCGTCAAAGTTATTCCAAAAAGTTATCCTTCTAATGTAGAAATAAGATTAGTACAATAAAAATAATTAATACAAGAATATAACATAAAAACTTTAAAATTGGAGAAAAATCAAGACCATAGTAACACACACTATGTAAAAGTTCTTATAACACATAGATCCCTCCCTTATCTTGTATAAGAAAAGTAAAATACAAATTTAAAGTGTTTTTAACTAAAGTGTCTAAACATACTCAAGTTATTATATAGTTTCTCTCACTTACAGAACTTCTTCCAACATACATCCATCAATGTGGGTTCACTATTGTAAGTATATTAATATGAATTGAGAAAAAAAAAATCAAAAGTCTACAACTAAAGTATTAATATGTATTAACGGATAATTAATAGATATATTTTTCGTGAAAAAAATTGTTTAACCTGACTTATTTAAGTAATAAATTTAATTTTCTAATTATGGATTCTTTTTGTTTAGACTAGTAACTTTATAGTTTTCAATATAAAGTGTTTCCACATTTAAAAATAATTATAAATTTTAACTAAAAAATAATATTACAAGAACAATGAACAAGAAATAAGACACAAATTTATGATTTATTACTAACACAAATTAACATCACTGTTACAATAATTGAGAAAGACAAAAATTTCAAAGACATTAAAAGCATAATAAATATGAAAATGTAATTCTATTTTTTCATTTTAAAACTAAACATCAATACTTTTAAGTAAATACAATGAAACAACTCATTTTTGTGAATTTTTTTTGTTGAATTATGGATGAACACAATATGAATAGAAAAATTATACTTTGAAAGCAAAGATTTTCTTAGAAATTACAGGTTTGCTTGAAAAAGTAAATATGCAAAAATCATAAATAGTTTAAAATTTAAATGACTTGAAAAGTAGATGTTCAAAAGTATAACAATGCTTGAAAAGTAAAGAATTGCAGAAAAATTTAAATGCTAGAAAGGTAAATTTGCATGAAACATAGATATGCAAGAAATATAAATTATCAAGCATAAAGGAAATATACGAAGATGGTTACTCAAATTCTGAGTAATTTCATGAAGTTTCTCATTTTTTTGGTTCTTAAATGTTTTTAAAAGTTTGTAGATACAATTTGTTACCTTTATTATTCTATTACAATAATCTTATTTATAGTTTTAACTTTAAAATAAAGGACATATATGTAAAATTTAAAACAATTTAAAATATAACTTTCTATAACTACTTCACGAAACATCTCCACTTAGTTCACTCTTCAACATTCAAGACGTGGATAAACAATTATAACTGTTCAAATCTTCTCTCAAGTGTTTCTTTATATCCTCTCTTTCAATAATAATTTCATAATAATTTCTGCAAACTTTTCTTTGATACAAGTTAAAAAAATCCTTAGTTTGCATGCTTTTCTTTTTAGCTTATGTTTTATTGCAATTCATTTTATTCTTCTTTCAATATCATTTTCATTTCTATATCTATACTGTCGAGACTTATGTGCATTGATAACTTCTTTTAAATTTCTACCTTTTTTGTCAACTTCATTTCCAACTATATTTATTGATCTATCAAGTAATCTTGACCATTTGTTCTCCTAAATATCTCTCTTGGATACTTTTCTTCATTGTTATAACTCATTTCTTTCACATCATTTTGTATTTTAACCCTTCATTTATCGATATGTCAACTAACAATAAATTTTTCAATATTTTTTTTACTCTTTCTAATTAATTCTCGGCATTAAGATTTAATAATTATTTTAATATTTTCTTCCGATCAATTTGTAATTTTTTTTTATAACAAGATAATTTTTGGATATAATATTATCCAACTTTAAAATAAAATTTTACTTCTTTAAAGAAGCACATATAGAGATTAATTTTATCATATAGGAAGTTAGTTTCAATAAAATTATATATTACGAGGACTACTTATATCCTAACTAGAAAAAAAAACTAGAAAAAAAAATAGTTTGCCATTGATTGTGATGGAGCTTTTAGAAAAGTTATTATTTGAACAAAAAAGTTTACAGTTTATACAGACAGTGTTATGTAAAATTTATAACTCTAACCTTTTTCTTTTTGAAACATTATAACCTTTATCATTTCCAACACCTAAATATGTTGTTATTTTATTTTATTTTATGAGAGTATAATATTTTATAATTAAAAGAAATTGTCATGGAGTGATTTGAGAAAAAGAAGTAGTTGTCAAAGATCATTTTGCTTTTTTTTTATCTTTTTCAAATGTATGTATCTCAAAAATATATAATTTGCAAGTCAAAAGAATAACGTTTTAGAGTCCGATTTTTATCTTTTTGGTAACGCTGTAATTTTCAATATATAATCAAAATCTCAATTATTTGTGTACAGTGATATTTTTGTTGCCATTTGATGATTTTATTAAAAAATTAAAAATAAAGTAAATGACAAATCGATAATAACAAAAACGGCCCTTTATCGTGTACAAAAGAAATGGCCTTTTGACGTGGGCCTGATGGGCCAAACCCATTCAGTTCGTAAAAAATACACGCCGTTGCCGGGGATCGAACCCGGGTCGTCCGCGTGACAGGCGGAAATACTTACCACTATACTACAACGACTTGATGTTTGCTTAGCTAATTTTTAAAAGTTTATAGTTATATATATTTCGGATTCTTGACGCCCTTGATAACTGACAGATTAATTATTTTGAAAATTGGAATAAGAAATTTTAGGTTTTTTTTTTTCCAAATCTTAAGCTATATGGGATTAGTTTTGACTAAAATTGCATTGTCATAAAACTAGAAACTATTTAGTGAAATGAAATTGTAATATTACATTACACACAAGGATAATATAAGAAGTAACAACGTAGAGCAAATAGAAATAAAATACTCTTTTCTTTTTTTGTTTTGAGATTAGGTGAATTTTAGCGACTGAATTTCAAATGAGTGAATATACATTACTATGAACTAATGGTCATAAATGATATCCAGCACTTCCGAAGTCAAATCACTGTGACCATGAAGTTGTGAATCAGAGAGTGAATTGAGCTTCATCTTGATCTTCTCAACTGATTCCAGTGTGTTCTCAGACTCAGAGGGTATGGAAGAGAGTGATCCTAGCCTAGGGTTTTGGCTGTTGAAAACTGAGAACAAAGTTGCAACTTGTTCGCCACGGTTGAGGAAGAAATGGAACAAGCCCTTGGGGATGACAAAGACGTCACCAGCATCGAGAGTCTTTTGGAAGAGCTGGTTTTGGGTGTTGAGAAACGCAGCCTGCAACCTACCTTTGCTCACATAGATCATCTCAGTGGCTCCTGGGTGATTGTGGAGGTTCACAAGCCCATCCACTTCAATGTCACTTCTACCAATTGCAAGGCCAAGAGTGTTGAGCCCCACAAACTTGGAAGCAGTGACAATTTTAACTGATGAACCAAAATCGTTCCTGGAACCAGGCTTGCTTAGTTCATTGCTCTTGAAATCATGGGCGCTTGTGTTATCTGGGTTCTCACAGGAGAGGCCATTGATGAATATGGCTTGGTTTCGGGGTTGAGTACTTGTATGGCAATAGTCCTTCACGTTATCACAGTCAGCTAAGCAAACATGTGTGTGAGTAATGGCTATAAGAAACAGGAGGAAGAAGGAAGAATGGGATTTTATCTTCATCTTTTCAATTGGTTTTTCGCTTAGTCAATGTTGTTTAGTCTTCTTCAACATTATAGAACATATATGAGCATGTGTGACTAAGGTATTGATGTAACGAACATTTTCCAATGTGTTTTTGGGTTGCAAGAAAAACAAGTTAGGGTATTCTTGGAGTTCACTGCTGGCTTAGCCACTGTGATGCATTGCTTGTAAGAAACATTTTCTTGTCTAATGGGTTGTCTGCAACTAATTGTGTTCTTACCGAGAAAGGGTGAAAATCAAATAAATCAAGCTATCAATTTTTAGGTAATGTTTCTATTTAGAGCAATTGTTGTCTTCTACCAAATAAGGTTGTGAACATGTCACGTTTGGAGGACATCAAACCCTTGGTATACACTGTTCCTTCGCCGTTATAATTAATCATAGGAGAGAACTATCATTATTATGTTATACTGTGGTTATTTTATTTTTTTGTATTAAGGTGCATGCATACAAAATACTAACGAGTGACTTTACACAATATTCACATCTTAAACATTATTATATATATATAAACAATGTCATAGTTTTCGTTTCTTTTTCAAATAAAAACACCGATATAACAAATTTTGACAATAAATAATTACCCTGTTATTAATTCCTTGCTTTTAAAAATGAAGTTCATATTTTTTTTATTTCTACACAATCATTATCTTTAAAGATAAAATATGATTTTAGACATTTGTAATTTTTTGACTACTTTACTTTATTGACAGAACTAAGTAGATCAGTTCAACGGAAAATCATCTAATTTCCGGTTCATTAATCATATAATACATCTCTAATTGAACTGATCCATAAACGATGAAACAGTCAAAAAATTATTTCAAAAGGTCTGCGAAATTTTATAAAATAATAATTTTTAAATGTTTCTTTTAATTTTCTTAAAAATAGAAAATTTAAAGCATTTATCGTTTTTAAAAAAAATATTTTTAAAGAATACTATTATGTATCTGTTTAACCCTAAGCTTAAATATTACGATATATTTATTTTTATGTGCATTTTAAATGTTAAAAAATTATAATTATTATTTTATTGGATCCAATATTGTTTTATATGTACACCAACAAAGAAATAAACAGTAAAAAATAATTGTTTTAGAACATATTCTCAATGACACAAGATAATTATTAAAAAAAATCCAATTATAAACAGTTATGACAAACTATAGGATACTTTCGACAGATCTGAAAAATTAAGTTTTTGAATTATGTTTAGTTTTAAAGAATAATTATTTTCCAAATCTTCTTGAAAATAGTCGTGGACTCAGATACCCTAGATTAACTAAATATTTTTCTATACAATTAAATATCTGTGCACATATAAATGATGAATAACAATACAATAATTTTCTGAGTTTATGCTAATGCTTATACAAGTTGAAAAACACTTTAATAAAATATTAGTTGATCCTTGTGCCGTCTACATAATTTTCTGGCCTTATTTATGCCCTCCATTAACGCCGGTCCAGTGTAGTACGGATGCCAATTACAATCACACAACCTAGGATATAGTAAACTAGTTATTTGCGCATATTCCGTATTGATAAAAAAATTGACAGGCCTGATCTGATTCAAAATTGTTTTCTACAGTGTATTGAGTTCGCTCTGTATTCAACTTTGGCTCTCTACCAAGACTAATCTGCCTATACAAAATGTAACAAATAATTTTAAAGAAACGACGCAACACAAAGATGAATCACTTGTTTCAACGCTAAGCAAACCAAAGGTGCTACTCCATGATCTGTAGCCACCACCAACCAAGGCCAAAGAGGAGTACAAATAATACTCTGCAAGCCCAAATGACGTCAAACCTTACCACGCGAAAGTAGGAAATTGTCACCTTAATTCAGGCTTCGAAGTCCAATTCAGTTCAGCTCAATATTTGTGCCTCACAAAAACAATATACTTAAGCAACACTCAAAACTGCTTAACCAGTTCCGCAACTCGAGACAAAAACTGCCTCACAAAAACTATACCCGCACATAGTAAAATATCAGGAAGGTGAACACCGGGACG
Organism: Lablab purpureus; assembly: GCA_030347555.1. Taxonomy (NCBI): domain Eukaryota; kingdom Viridiplantae; phylum Streptophyta; class Magnoliopsida; order Fabales; family Fabaceae; genus Lablab; species Lablab purpureus. Next base: position 24,248,401 of record CM059262.1, on the reverse strand, counting down.
AATAGCTATTGTTCCGCAACTCGAGACAAGGAACAGGGAAAACATCGGTGGCAAAACCAGAGACATATTCACAACGCCATCTTTTGGATAAGGATACACCATGCAGGGTAATATTTTTGAAGCATAAGCCTTCAAATGATGAACCCTCTACACCTTCCAAAACTGGGGCTTTTGTTGAATTTACACTGACCACATTACTTATCAAAATATCTTTGAATCTAGGAACAGCTTTTGGATCCCACCCATCATCAGGATGGTCATTTGAACCTCTACTGAACCTAATGGGTATCTTGACTCTCTCCATTCTTATATCACTTATAGTAACATTAGCTATATAGCCTCCTCTGCCTTTGTCAGATTTTATCCGAACACCAGCTGCAGAATCCCACACATGCAAATTCTCAATTGTGATATTTGAAATTCCGCCAGACATTTCACTACCTATGCCTACTCCAGAACAAGTGGGGGTAGTGCCTGATATTCTCCTCACTATAATATTTGTGCAAGGATGGGCCACGGTGATTCCATATTGATCCCAACCACTCTTAATGGCAACAAGATCATCCCCACTTTCTATGTAGTTATCTTCAATACATACATTGGAACTAGAGTCTGTATTATCAGAAAGGAAATTCATTAGTACGGTGATTTGAATCTACCACTTGCTAACTGGCAAGCAGGATAACACGATGGAAGAAAAGAGGATAAAAAGAGTAACAATGGAATAAGACAAACCTGGGTCTATGCCATCAGTATTTGGAGCATTAAGGGGAGCCAAGATTGTCATCCCTTTGATCACAACATTTCTGAAAGAAAACACGGCAGATTATTCAATCTCATGAAGTGCTTGTGGTTTAAAAAGCTAAAAACGTTTAAACAAGTGTTAACTGAACCTAGTTTCTTCCATGTGTCCTATAACTGTAACTACCTAGGATATAAGTGCGCACAACATAAAAAGACAACCAATAAATTGAACTTAAATGTGGGTTAAGTCACCAAGGATGAGTTTGGTTAAATAGTTCGATTAAGTACTCAATTCAACAAGATCTTATCACATTAAAACGTATATCTTGAGTGCTTAAGGCATAGCAAAATTGCTGCAATTGAAGGGGTTGGTAAATACTACAAATCCCCTAACAAAATGTGATTTTTTCGAGGTGTAATATTGCATTCTTCTCAATAACAACTCAAGAGTATTATAAGAAGGAATGTTATTTCTGAGTAAATTAAAAAATTTATTTAATTAAATGTTAATATTTCTAGGAATATATTTTAAAATTCACCTAAACAAAAATGAATTAAATATGGTATTACTACTTTTCGGCTTGAACAATACTCAGAAAAAAAAATTCAAAGATTATATGAAACACATGAAGATCTTAAATTTCCCAGTTCACATTACATGAATGATTTTGTAAACTGTGAAAAAAAATACTCAGAAGTGAGAATAGCCAAGAAGATCAAACCTGCAGTAAACAGGATGGATGGTCCAAAAAGGAGAATTCCGAAAGGTGAGGTTTGATATGAGAACATTATCCGAGTTCATTAATTCAAGGAGGTGCCCTCTAGTATGCTCCAATGTTCTGTTCCACCAAAGTTCCCACCACATCTTTCCTTGACCGTCAACTGTCCCATTTTGTCCTACAAAGCAAGATATATCTAATAAAATGCTTGCCTACAATATGTGAACCAAATACCCAATTATTTGACGGGGGTGTACAAGTGTAGGAAACTTGAACTAAATAATCTCGTCCTTTTCCTTTCTAATCAAAATCACTGCGTTGAAATCTATAAAATAGCAGTTAAATATGTAACCTAACCTCTTGTCTGGAGTAGTCTGCGGAGTCCCACACCACAGACTTATTAATTAATCCAAATTGACATTCCATCCCCATAAACTGTTTTTCTAACATTGTTCATAACTGGAGGAAATTTCTTCTGTTCTGTTTCCTTGATTAGTTGTTGCACCAAATAAATTGAAGAAAAAGAAAAAGCCCTCATGTTTTACCTGTAATAACAACATTGCTAATGCCATTTCCATGAATAAGGCTAATATGCCTTCCTCCGAGCCTCTCTCTCCCTCTTCCATAAGATGGTAATGCCTCAATTATTGGCCATTCTTTCGGGTCCTGTGGATCAAATTTTAAAGTAATTGATAAGCAAATCAATACTCTCATCATATCTCATAAGCATAATGAACATGAAGGCATTTACGAAATAAACCAAAATAAAAAAGTTATTAAACAAGCATGATTTGGTCGGTACCATGTGGTTGCTAATTGTACCATTTGTCGTCACAGAAGTCAAAAAGCAATTTCTCACCTCTTTTCTGAAGAAAAATAACATTTTCCAATAAAATAATAATAATAAAGGTGACTTTCAAAAGGACGTAATTTATTCTATTTTTTTCTTAAAACAGAAGAAAAAAAAGACAACCACATGCGGAACCGAAGCCGCACCCGCATATTCCTAATCTTTATTGAAACGAAACGATTCAATTCGTAAATTACTTGTGAACCGCAATCTAAATGGAATACAAGAACAAAACAAATGAGATAAGGAAAAAAAATCGAGACCTGTGAAGCGAGAATAACGGCACCGTGTTGAAGAAAAAGCGTGAAATTACTGGTGAGATTGAAACTGCCGGTGAGCCAGGTTCCGGCGGGGATATTAAGCTGGCCCCCACCGCGGTTCTGGAAGCGCTGCATGTACTGAATCGCCCTCCGGAACGATTCAGTGTTGGAAGTGGTGCCGTCGCCGACGCCGCCGAAGTCCGCGATGGACATGACGACCTTCCTGGGCGGAACGTGGCGGAAGAAGGCGGCGCATGTTGTGGGATGGGGCCCGGGCTGGGGGTCCGCGAGGAGCCAAACGGGCCTGGCGGGAAGATGGAGGGAGATAAAGGTGACGAGGGTGAAAAGGAGAAACAGGAGGGGCCAGGAGGGTCGCGTGCAGGTGCCCAGGAGCAGAGCGCCAAAGGTTGTTTTGTCGGATTCCATGCTATGGAAGCGGTTTGATTTTGTTAAGGTTGGAAGAGGTTGTGGTGGAGATGGAAGAGAGGAAAGGGTGGCGGCGGCGGTGGTGGCGGTGGGGTGTGGAGAGAAGGAGCATAGAGTGGTGATGGTGTGATGTGATAGGTTGTGGTGAAGGTGGAAGGAAGTGCGTGTTGCACTGCTATTTGCATATCGGTGAGCGCGTTTCACACCAGGGAAGGGTGGTGGTGTAAGAAAGAGGAAAATTAAAAATTAAGAAAAAAACGAAAGTAGGGCCGGGTGGGGTCCACTTCGTCAATTCAGAGATACATGCATGCTTGTTTTGTTTTGTCTGGTGTGTGCGTGTCAAACTCCCACCAATACAAATCATGTGCACGCCGTTACTCACGCATTTGCTGCCTCTTCCACCACCACCACCCTATCATCAAATACCCTTTATTTTTCTCTTTTCTTGCCCAGTGGTATTTATAGTGTTTTAATTTTATTTACTTTTTCTATTTCTTACTTTATAAGTTATATACTTGAAACCATTTTATATTGATTCATCATGTAAATTGGTCTATTAGTAACACACAAATTAAATTTATTATTGATTAAATTATTTGGGTTATAAAGGGAGATAAAAAAAATTGATTGTATTGATCTTATCTAATATAATTTAAAACATATATATATATATATCAATATTTAGTATAATTTTTATTAAAAATTATAATCTACTTATAATGGAATTATTTAAAATTATTAAAAAATTATTTTTAATTTACTTATAAATTATTTATAAATTATAATCTACTTATAAAAAATTATTTAGGACTCAAGTCTATATATAATATCATGATGATACTATTGAAAAATAGTCATTAATAACATTAAAAATATATATGATATCATGATGATACTATAAAAAATAGTCATTAATAATATTAAAAATATATATCATATCATAATGATATTATTAAAAAATTGTTATTAATAACATTTTCAATTATAGTTACTCAAATATTATCATAAAATATGTGTTGGTATATTTTTGTAAATAAATGTAATTTTTTAAAGTATTACATTATGAAATATATTGGAGATTATTTTTATAAGAAAATTAAGTGTTACTGTGATAGTATTGAAGTTATCTTATTTTTCAAATAGTTATAACTACTTTCAAATAGTTATAACTACTCTAGCAGTGAATATTTATAAATAGAGTATAAGAAACATTAAAAAAAATTACATATTATAACACACATATTCTCAGTAACATGTTCCAAAGCAATAACAAAAATAAATATAATTTCCAATCTTAATTTAAATTTCTTCAAAATCTTTATTTATGACTTTTACATTCTTCATTTAGATTTTTGTAACTTATTGCTTGTTTTAATTTTCATTTATCTAGTTCTTGTTATTTGTTAAACAAATAGAATCTTCATAATTTCAACTTAAGTGCTTTTACTATTTCAAGTGATGTTTGTATAAATTAAAAACAAAATTTCATATGTTAATATAGAAATATTTTGTATTTTATATATTAATACTTTTGTAAGATAATCAATTTATATAGAATTGTTTCAAGAATAATTTTAATATATTTTTTTATATAACAGTATAAAATAGTGTAAAATGCATCTACTTTTAACTATCATAATATTTAATTATCTAATTTATTAAATGAAATATTTGATTTATCTTAACAATTTTATTTAATTATCTAATTTATTAAATAAAATATTTGATTTATCTTAACACGAATAAAGAACATAGGTTAACATTTGTAATAAGAATCCATTTTTTACGCAAATGAAGGACAAGTGACAATAGTTATAAATGTAATTATTATTGTATGTCATTCATGTGTTTGCCTCACTAGTTCCTCTCTTTTCTTGTCAATTTCTCTTATCATTTTCTATTTTTTTTACCACTATTCTTCTTTATCACCACTTCACCTTCATGTTAGTATATGGAATTAGATTTTTTTATGTATTTTATTTTATTAAAGTTGTCATGTTAGAAAACAACTCTAGAACTAAATTTTATTATAAAATTAAATAGGCTTACAATTTAATTAGTTAATATATTAATACATTTAACAAGAATATATTATGTTAAACATATTCGTATGTTATTTTTTCCTACCCTTATTGAAGTATAGTACAAGTAACCACTTAAGATTTGAGAAACTTAAACCTGACTTGGTATTATTTTTCTTTATTAAATTCTTAGAAAATTGTATCTTAATTTTGTGTTTAGTAAGATCATGAGATAATGAACTCCAACCTTTATAATTGTGGCATGTAATTTTATTTAAATTAAAATTATTTTGATTATTTTTTCTAATAAACATATTAGTATTAGGTTTATGGGTCGACCATTAATAAATTATATTGTTTATATTTTGGAAAATCTATATTTAAAGTATTATATAGTTGAAATTTCTAATTTTTTTTGCCATATTTATCGTTGAGATGAATATTAGTTTCTAATTTGATATTTAATATAAAGATTTATACATTGCACCTCTAATTTGAATTGTTATAATTTTTTTTTATAAAAACAAGATGAGTAAGGGTTGCCATTAAATTTTGAATTGTACCGTTGAACTGGTTAGCAAGATTGATACATTTTTAATAGTTCATTAATGCATATATTTTAATTTACATTTTATATATTTTTTTAATTTTTAGTGTCAATTTTCGTATACATATTTAATTATTTGTTTAACCAATGCAATTTTGTATTACCTAAAAATTAATGAATAGAACTATTAAAATAGATGGTTTAACCTAACTTTCATGACTTTATTGATAATAAACCTAAAATTAAATTGAAATTATACAAGAATCCTTACACCTAAATTATCATTGGGATCTCAAACATGTTTACACAAGAAGTCACTGTATATGTAGAATGCAAATACAATTCTAAATTGTTGTTGAGTTCCTATTTATTAACAAGGTCTATATTAATAATAATTTTATCATCATTATTGAAAGCTTATTTTAGTTGTTATTAAAAACTCTAACTACTCTAGTGCAAATTATTAAAAATGATTAAAGTGAAATATTGAAGTAAAGTTAATGTTTTGATAGAATGACTTAAATGTTAAAGGACAACTTTTAGAAAACCAAATATAAGTCTATATATAACAAGGTGACGGATAAGTAATCATGTATTAAAGTTTTCATTAACAAAATATTAATAAAATGAAATATTTAGAGAAGCTCAATTTTTCAGTAGCCAAATTAGATATTTACTTAAAAAATATAATGAAAAAAGACTTAAAAAAAAGAAAAACGTATTTTTAAGGGAGTTAATTATGGATAAATTTATATATATATATATATATATATATATAATTTATTACTCTATTATTGCCTAAATACACAAGGTTTGTGCAATTTGGTCTTCGATCTACAAATAGTTTTTCATTTCTTATTTAACCATTATCCTTAAAACATAGTTAAGTTATAATAAATTTTGAATACTTTTCTTTTTGTAATTTTTGTACCCAAAAGCCGCACAAAAAAGAAAATTTATTTTGCCCTTGAAAGAATATGTTAAGAAAACATAATGATCAGCAATAGTTGTAATTTTTTAATAAATAAACATCTTATATAATATAATGTGATCTGTTTCTCCAACAAGAAAAAAAAACTAATACATATAAGCCTGAGTATACATATATGGTTCGTTTACGTCCCAAAATTACACTGTAGTTTACCAGCATCTCTCTCACCTCTGCAGAAAAAAAAAATGGCTGTCACACCTACAGCAATTGAGGAACATCAAGATTTTAGTTATTCCACTCACTTTCTTTTATTACTTTCAAAAGTTTTAATTTTTTTAGTTTAATTATAAAATAAATTACACTCTAATTATGTATATTTGAATTTTGAACAAATAGTATACACACAATAAATTTGTTGATTTTTTTAATATTTATCTTAAAAATATACTAACCACAACACATACAATTTAAACTTATAACTTTAATTAATCTTACTTATTTGAATGATATGGTTAGAAATTACATATTTATAAGGCCAACTCATTAAATATAAAGAAAATCCAATTTAATTTTTACAAATTAGTTTTTGTGAAATTAACTTAAATATAAACTTATTTATTAGAATGATATAAGAAGTATATCAGAAAGATTGAAATGTTTATTTCTTGGCATTTTTTGGCCTGAGATATATTGGAAATTCCACTTACCTTTGAAATATGATTTGATTTTTATGAGTTCTTTGTAGATCAGACTAACCCAATTCAATACATTCATAATTTACTCTCTGTTTTTGTTAAATTTTCCTATTTATTTGAATGATTTTTTTAATATTATCATTTTAATTTTTGTCATGTTAATATGTCAGAATGCTTGGGGTGGTAGTGATAAAAATTAAATCTCACAATAATGATAATGATTAGAAATAATTGAGTGTGTGAAGGGGGGAAAAAAGTGGAACGGTGACCTGGTAATTCGGACACAGTTCCGTTTTATTTTCCGTGTTACGTGTTATCATTGCATCCTGAATTCCTCTGCTACCAGTTCCTCTAGGATTTGATTCTCTTAATAATTTTTGGTATGCTAATTTCTCTCTCTTTAATCACTATACTTTGATGCCAATGCATATTTTTCTTACCGAACAAATGAGTTTTAGAATCAAATATAAGTTTGATTATTTTGTTTTAAAATGCTATTTTATTATTGAATCAGTGCGATGGATTCAAGTTCATCCCCGGAATTCGAATATTTGTTTAAGTTGTTGATGATTGGGGACTCAGGTGTTGGCAAGAGTAGTCTCCTCCTCTGTTTCACCACTGATTCCTTTGAAGATCTTTCTCCCACAATTGGTTCGTTTGTAAATATACTTGTTTTTTACATTTCCATAACTCGTGTCTCTTTGGTTTTTAATTAAGGGTTATGCATCTCGTTGTCATTGTCATAGGCCATAGCATTGTTACTGCTACAGTTTGCTATTTAGTGTGGAATGTCACTATTGTTCTTGTTGTTTATGCATGATGTTCTCTGATTATTTGAAAAAAAAAAAAGGTGATCGTGAGTTTCCTGCTTTTATGCCTTGTTTGTTTGATGTCTCAATGTAGGGGTTGATTTTAAGGTCAAGTATTTGAACATAGAAGGGAAAAAGCTGAAGCTTGCCATTTGGGACACAGGTGTTTACCTATGTTTATGTGTTTCTTGATTGATGTTTTCATAACACTATGCTTCTGAAAATTTTTGCTTAGTATAGTAGTGCTAAGTATGGATAATGATATGGTGTGATCTAATTATGCAGCTGGTCAAGAGAGATTCAGAACATTGACGAGTTCTTACTACCGAGGTGCACAAGGGATCATTATGGGTGAGTTTCAATTCTCTGCTTCCTCATTCACCAGCCTCCCAGTCATTTTATTAATTGGGTCAAATGTTTGGAATTTGCATGACAACCTAGAATGAAATGTACTATAATACTTTGTAGGATGGTAGAGATAAGTTGTTTGCCTTTTCTTGAAAGTTAAACCGTGCCTTCGTCGTATTGTTGGAATAAAGTTTTTCTTGATCCTCTCAAGCATGTATGAAGCATGTCAACTACTTGGTACTTAAGGATTCATACACTTCAGACACCTTTTAAGTCATTATCCTTAACGAGTCTTGGAATATCACTTCAATATCATTGTGAGTCTTGGAATATCACTTCAATATCATTGTGAGAGTTGAAAATCCCATTCATGTTGCTTGAGAGAGCTTAACTATACATTGATTGATAAATGATAAAGATATAGCTAAGAAAATAATAAAGGAAAAAAGTGTATACAGCTAGCTCGAACTATTCACCTTTTATAATGGAAATTGTTAGAGTATCAACCAATACGGAAGTACAGAATTGCATAGAATCGCAACAATTGGAAATTAAAGAGAAGTAAAAGGAACAAGAAAAATAACACACAAGGATTTACGTGGAAAACCTCTTTTGAATGTAAGAGGAAAAATCACGGGACGATAATGAACAAAGTTCCACTATAAAAGGAAGAGTACAAAGCTCTCAAATGGGAACAAAAATCCTCACCAAAAATACACCAAGTGTGTCTCTCTAAATGTTTTTCTCTGTCTCTTCTTTCAATCATGGAAATGTTATGTATAGGCTTCAAAACTTAACCCTTAAACTAAGTCATATGAAAAGTCTTCAGAACTTTACTAGAAAAATAGGTCATATAAAAAGTCTTTAATCCTTAAGTAGAGTAATAATTAGTGCTTAAGTAACGTGTGCTATTAGGAGTTAAAAATGACAACCACATATCCTAACAATCTCACCTTGGTTCGAATTTTACAAGTGTTCATCATCGCCAGATAAAGCCCCAAAGGGCATTCAAGTGCTGGATAGACCAACCAAGTCCAAACAATGTTCAAACTTGGTAATTGGAAGTGGCTTGGAAAGCATATCTGCTGGATTCTCAGAACTGTGAATCTTTTCAACCTTAATTTCTCCAACAATAACAACATCTCTAATAAAGTGATGTTTTATATTGATGTGTTTGGTCTTGTCGTGATAACGATTATTCTTGGTTAAATGAATAGCACTTTGGCTATCACAAAACACATAAAGAACTTTCTGTGTTAGACCAAGTTCATTTACCAAACCTTGGAGCCAAATAGCCTCCTTCACACCCTCTGTGGTTGAAATATACTCTGCTTCGGTTGTAGATAATGCAACAGTAGATTGAAGTGTAGCTTTCCAAATGATAGCACTATTACAGAGAGTAAAGATGTAACTTGAGAGAGATCTTCTTCGATCAAGATCACCAGCATAATCTGAGTCAACATATCTCACAACATCATTAGTTGTAGCCATTTTTTTGTCAAATACCAAGCCAATATGAGAAGTACCTTTTAGATAGCGAAAAATTCATTTTACAGCACTCCAATGTTTCTTGCCAGGATTATGCATATACCGGCTTACCATGCTAACAGCATATGCAAGGTCTGGCCTGGTGCATATCATGGCATACATAAGACTGCCAATACCATTAGCATAAGGAGCATGTGACATATACTCCATATCTTCTTTTGCATCTGGGCAAAGATATGAGGATAACTTGAAATATGCAACAAGTGGAGTAGAAACAGGTTTACAATCATTCATATTAAACTTATCAAGTACTTTCTCAATATACCTTTGTTGAGATAAGAACAATTTACCAGCTTGACGGTCCCTGCGAATCTCCATACCAAGAATTTTCTTTGTTGTACCTAATTCTTTCATTTCAAACTCATTGCCTAGTTGAGTTTTCAATTTCCTAATAGAAAACTTGTCACGTGATGCAATTAACATATCATCAACATATAGTAACAAGTATATGAAAGATCCATCTTGGAATGTTTGAAAATAAATACATTCATCAAATTGACTCCTGCAGTAACCTTGCCCAATCATGAAAGAATCAAACCTCTTGTACCATTGCCTGAGTGCTTGCTTGAGGCCATATAAAGATTTCTTCAAACGAAAAACAAAATGCTCCTTTCCAGGAACAATAAATCCCTCTAGTTGTTCCATGTAAATTTCTTCTTCCAGCTCTCCATGTAAAAATGTTGTCTTTACATCTAGTTGCTCTAACTCCAAATCAAACAAAGCAACAAAAGCAAGTAAAACACAAATGGAAGTATGATGAACAACAGGTGAGAATATCTCATTAAAGTCAATACCTTCCTTTTGATTAAAGCCTTTAACGACTAGTCGTGCTTTGCATCTCGCATTTTCAACCCCAGGAATGCCATCTTTCTTCTTATAGATCCATTTACACTTTAATGGCCATTTGTCTTTACGCAGTTCTGTCAGAGTCCAAGTATTGTTTTTATAAAGACTCTGAATTTCTTCATTCATAGCCCCTAGCCACTGAGAAGACTCAACACAAGAAACAGCATCAGTGTAGCTGACAGGCTCAACACCATCATTTACCTCTTGTGCAATTGATAATGCATAGGCAGTTAAATAATCATTAGTGTATCTGGCTGGCTTTCTGATTTGTCTTCTAGCTCTATCCTGAGCAATAGAATAATCATCTCCTTGTTGTTGAGTAGGAGAGGTGGTTCTATCATCACATTCACCATTATCATGATGATCATCAATATTGAATTCATTTGTAGAGGAAGATGGGACTTCAATACCAGGAACTGCAGATTTGAATTCAAACTCCACCTTCTCATTAGTACCCTGTATATTACCTGTATTGGTAGAAGAAGACACAAAAGACTGTTTTTCAGAAGATAATAATACATCCTCATTAAAAATTACATCTCTGCTAAGAATTAGCTTTTGAGACTTTGATTCAGAGCACCATAAACGATACCCCTTAGATTCAGATGCATAACCTAGAAATATGCACTCAATAGCTCTTGGAGCTAATTTGCCATTATTAATATGTGCATATGCAGGACATCCAAAAATTCTTAAATTAGAATAATCAACAGGATTACCTGACCAAATCTCTGCTGGAACTTTGAAGTCAAGTGCTGAATGTGGAGAACGGTTGACCAAATAGCATGCATTAGATGCTGCCTCGGTCCAAAGATCATGTCGATGCCATAGCTCAGCATTTGAGAGCATACAACGAGCTCTCTCAAGTAGAGTCCTGTTCATTCGTTGTGCAACACCATTTTGTTGGGGATTCCTTGGAATGGTTTTGTGTCTAGCAATACTATGATTTGAGCAGAACTCATTAAAGTCACCACTACAAAATTCTAATCCATTATCTGTTCTAAGCTTCTTTACTTTCTTTCCTGTCTCGGTTTCAACAAGAGTTTTCCACTTCTTGAATGTAGGGAAAGTCTCATTTTTATGTCGCAAAAAATAGACCCAAATCTTACGAGAAAAGTCATCAATGATAGTCATCATATAACGGCGTCCTCCATAGGAAGGAGCTTTAGAAGGCCCCCAAAGATCAGAATGAATATAATCAAGAATACCTTTTGTACTATGAGTTGCTGTAGAGAAACTAACCTTTTTTTGTTTCCCAAAAGCACAATGTTTGCAAAACTCCAACCTACCAATGACATGCTCACCAAGATATCTTTTCTTGCTTAGAAGATGCATGCCTTTTTCACTCATATGGCCTAGGTGCATATGCCATAATTTAGTGACATCATTTTCAGCCATAGAAGATGAGACAGCTACGGAACCCTGTCACAATAGTCCCTTGCAGGACATATAAGCTTCCAATTCGGTTAGCTTTCAAAAGAACAAGAGAACCTTTTGATATCTTTAGAACTCCACCTTCAGCTGAGTACTTGCACTCGAGAGATTCAAGAGTGCCAAGAGAAATTAAGTTTCACTTTAATTCAGGTATATAGCAAACATTAGACGAAGTCCTAATGATACCATCATCAGTCTTGATCTGAATTGTACCTATTCCTGCAATCTTGCATTGGGCATCATTACCCATCAAGACAACACCACAATCAACAGATTCAAAAGTAGTGAATAAGTCCTTATAGGGACACATATGAAAAGTACATCCAGAATCAAGGATCCATTTTGTTTTACTCCTCTTATTAAAAGAGACAACAAACAAAGTAATGTCACCGTCAGAGTCAGCTTCAATATTGGCAGCTTCAGGGGGTTGCGTGGTTTTTCCTTTTTCTTGTTTTTCTTGTTTTTTTTCAAGATAAAACAATCAGAAATCTTGTGTCCAGATTTCTTGCAATAGCGACAAAATTTGTTGGATTTGCGTCCCCTAGACTTGGATCTGAACTTTGTCACTCGTACTCCCTCTTTCTTGAGTTCTACCTCTGACACTTAAACCCTCACCCTTGTCCACAGAATGAACTTCAAGATCAAATTTTTCTTTGGACAATAAATTAGATTTAACATCTTCAAAGGATAAGGTATCATTATTTCCATACAACATAATTTTTTTGAAGTGTTTGTAGGTAGAAGGTAGAGAGACAACCAACCGAACAACTTTATCTTCATCATCAATTTTAATATCAATATTTTCCAAATCCATGAGGATAGAATTAAAGTCATTAAGATGAGATTGAATAGGAGTACCTTCAACCACGAATGGTATATAAGACGAAGCTTGTTCGCAAGGCTCTTGGTCATGTATAAAGTCTCTAACTTTAGCCATAATTCAGCAATGGTTGTTTCATTGGCTACTTCACGGAGAACCTCCTTTGATAAAGAGAGTTAGATTGATGATAATGCCTTTTCATCCAACTCCTCCCACTGCTCATCAATCATAGAATCTAGCTTATTTTCTTTTCCATCTAAAGCCTTCTTTAATCCACTCTGGGTTAGAACGGCCCTCATTTGGACTCGCCAAATAGAAAAACTAATCTTGCCATCAAACTTCTCAATGTCAAAATTTACAGACATTTTGGAATTCTCAACTAAGAGCTCTGATACCACTTGTTAGGATATCAACCCACGCGGAAGCACAGAATCGCGACAATTGAAAATTAAAGAGAAGTAAAAGAAGCAAGAGAAATAACACACAAGGATTTACGTGGAAAACCTCTTTTGAATGTAAGAGGAAAAACCACAGGGCGATAATGAACAAAGTTCCACTATAAAAGGAAGAGTACAAAGTTCTCAAATGGAAACAAAAATCCTCACCAAAAATACACCAAGTGTATTTGTCTAAATGTTTTTCTCTGTCTCTTCTTTCAATCATGGAAATGTTATTTATAGGCTTCAAAACTTAACCCTTAAGCTAAGCCATATGAAAAGTCTTTAGAACTTAACCAGAAAAATAGGTCATATGAAAAGTCTTTTAATCCTTAAGCAGAGTAATAGTTAGTGCTTAAGTAACGTGTGCTGTTAGGAGTTAAAAATGAGAACCACATATCCTAACAGAAATCTTCAACTTCTACTTTGTCATGGTTAATCCTCAAACTCCTAGTATTATGTCAATGGACCCTTTTGTTAACTTGGTTTAAGTCATTAACAGTAAATGAATCATGGCCATTTATCTAAAAAGAATCTAAGTCATTGTTTTTTTTTATAAATCACATTGTCCAATGAATTATTTCTGAATTGAGAAAAAAATAAAGGAAAGTCATTAGTGGTCCATTTTCAAGTTCATGCTTACAAAACCATACCAGGCAGCAATTTTAGTTTTAAGTTTACTTTCATGAAACATATCAGACCATGATCAAACAAGTAAATCTAGGTATTTGTGAAGAAACTGTAGCTGCTCAAAAGCACTTTGCATAAAGAATTCAAAGACTTACCAAGGATCTAAAGAATTCAACAACTTCTTGCAGGCTTCCAAAAGCTGAGTCATAAAGCTCTGGCTTTTGCGTGCGGAGCAAATTTACTAACTTGTAAAGAAACTTCTACAATAAACTTTTTAAATATCTTACCAAGGGTCTAGGTCTTGCTACCCATTCATCTTTCACTATCCGAAATAATTTCTCTGGCATTTTTGCTTGAATTGGAAGTCTTTTTTGGCAATAGTTTCAGACTTTTTAGTGTATTTAATCAGCCAAAAATTGCCCACCTTACATGCTAACCAAATTGTTGAAACCACCAAAATGGAATTCTCGATTAGATTTTGCCTTTTAAATTTTTTCCGAAAAAGTGATTTATAAAAATATAAAATAATTTTGTGGACATGATTTGTTTATCATAAGTGACTTAACTCCCAAGTTAACAGAAGGGGCTATCGATATAGGATTAATTTAGGGACGAAATGAAAGAACAAGCTGCCCGTGTGAAAATAAAGGGTAAAGATAAGCTTCTTTGTGTCCACTTTTCTCTGCTGAAAAAAACTTTCCTACATATATCATGCTTTGGTTATTAAGTGAATTTAGATGTTGTTCGTGGGAATGATGCATTGATCCGGAAATAAGACAATAGAACTCTCCAGGAGAAATATTATTGAAATTTTGGTTTTAGATTAACTGGATCTTTTTTTTCACAAACTGATGCAGTTTATGATGTAACTCGGCGGGAAACGTTTACAAATCTCTCTGAAATATGGTCAAAGGAGATAGAACTTTATTCAACAAATTCGGAATGCATCAAGATGCTTGTTGGAAACAAAGTGGATAAGGTATCTTCTATTATATCGAGTTTTTTGACTTGCATGGTTATCAGTAACTTAATATGATGAGAGAAATTATAAATGATTATCTATGATGTTAACTAATCTCAATATGATATGTATTCAAAATTTCAAGAAAAATAATAACATATGATTGCATGTTTCCTTGAGATTAAGCACATACACTAGCCAAGTATGTAGGACATGCTACGTAGTCACTTTTTAGAATAGGTTAAGATCTACTCCCGTTTTACATCTAAAAATATACTAACAGGATGTAATTTCTGGGCATCTATCTACTGTGCGACACTGCTGTTGTTCGACTAACACCCACCTAGAAGGTTAGTTTTAAAAAGCGGAGATTTGAGTTGAGCTAAAATGCCGCAATGAAGATTTTCTCAAAATTGGACACTTGAAGGGGGTTGTCTAACGATTTTATAAAAACATTTACAAAAGTTATTTAGCACATGTTCATGGACGACTAATAGAAGCATTGTGTGATTAATAACAAAGCACAATGAACACTTTAGTTTTTATATTGGTTCACCTCCAACCTAGATTACGTTCAGTTTTCCAATACAAACTGCAAATTGTTCCACTAAATAATCAACAATCAACTATTTACAAGTATTCTTTATTGTCATTTATGGCTTACATGAGTAAATAAAGTCTTCACCTAAGTTTAGTAACGAGTATAGAAAGCTTCTTCAAGTTAAGTATACAAAGTTTTTCCAAAACATAAAACAATGAAGTTGTTTCTTACAAGGTTTTACTCTCAACTAAGTGGATATAAAATACAATCACTCTCTATCTACAATCTAAATTTGCACAAACATGAAAGATATACAATGAAAGCATACTCTTTTACAAGTTGTCTAACAAATAATGTTTCTCAAGCACTAGAAGCTTTAAAGAATGAAAGAGTAAGAACTTATGCACGTAAATGATTTTTTCATGAATGCTTCGTTAAGTCTTTATGTGTTTGATGAACTTCTATGCATGTCAAAAAAAGATCCATTGTGACTCAATGCTTGTGTGTTATCCTTAATGTTAGAGTTTTTCAAAATATATGTTTACTTCTCCATTGTTATACTCCTTTTGTTGAGTAAGCTTATTGACTGCACTTTAATGAGCATTCACTGCTCAAGGAGTAAGTTGTGCGTATATTAGAATCTTCTTTGAAGCTTGTGTGTTTGTTTTTTTAAAACTTGTATACGATCCTTTTTAGCAGCCAATATAATATTGGAGTTGTCTCTTGAGATCTTATTTGTCTAATGCTTCAATCTTCTAATGCTTCTTGATAAGTCGTCAAATGTTTCTTTATATGAAGTCCTAACTTGGGTAGTTTGATAATAACTTAAGAGACTTCTCTTGCCTTTGGTTGCTTGTTGTCTAGTCTTTGGTCACCTATTGATTCTTTATAAGATGTCGAGCGAGCAAAAGATAGACTCTGACTGTTTGGACTAGAATCGATGTTAAGTTGAATCATACTTGACAAACTTGTTAAATATGATATCATTTGTTATCATCAAAACTTGGAATTATTTGTTAAACGTGTAGACTTGCGTCTAATTATTTATATCTTAACACCGTCCATCTCGAGCAACATCCACCAGCCATTCTTTTCTCTACTTTGAACTCTAGATCACCTCAGTTCTCAACTTTTCTCAATGCCGCACCTACCCTCGCTTGTTTGTTTTGCTTAAAACCTTAGACTTATTATTAACTATGAATGTCATGAATTCTATTTTTTTAATTTTTTAATATTGGTCCAATGATATTAAGTGTTCAATATAGCTGACCTGATTGAGTAAAATAAAACTTATTATATGTATATAGCTTAACTTATTTAATCTTATATATAAAAATATAGAATAGTACTAATTCCATTATGCACTATACTACTATTAGTATTCCTAGGGCGACCCACTGTGCATTTGTTATTTGAGATTAATTACTATGCATAACCGTAAGCTCTCTCTTCATCTTTCTAATTAATCTTCATTCATCTCGAGAAAGAATTATGTATACTCAGCATTATACACCTTTTCTGGTTTTCAATTATAGATGTAAACAGGGATTGGGAAGCAGTTTTGGGCTAATCTACTTGTCTTTGGTCTGTTTTGTTTTTCAGGAGGGTGATAGAGTTGTGACCAAGAAAGAGGGAATAGACTTTGCCAGGGAATGTGGTTGCCTATTTATTGAATGCAGTGCTAAAACTCGAGTTAACGTACAGCAATGCTTTGAAGAACTTGTTCTGAAGGTACGTTGAGTAACACACACAGACAATTTACTAAGATAACTTTGGTCCATAGCATGGGAAACTTGGAAACGGATTAGAATTCTATGAATCGTGATAATCAAATGTTAATACCATAGAAAATGGCTAACTTTTTTATTGATCTGTGTGTGCACCCAGATTCTGGATACACCTAGCCTCTTAGCAGAGGGCACTAAGAGCATTAAAAAGAACATTTTTAAGGACAAGCCATCCAATAATGCCACAAGTAGTTGTTGCTGATATTAAGAGGCTATTCATTTCACTCCAAACAAACGGCATAGATAGATCTCCGAGGGCATTGAATCCATTTTCAGAATCAGAGTTTTAACACTAGTTTATTGATTATTTCTACCAGCTGCTGAAAAAGTCTACAAAAAGGATATTCCTGATTTGACTTGAATGTTATATGTAATATGATCACATGGTTGCTTTATCTGTTTTTTTTTGGATTTTATTGTTTATCATTGAGTCTCTTTCAATTTCATATATGGACATGAAAGAATCATTGATACCATGTTACGGAAACCAGTTCAAATTGTATAGTAGAACTAAAAGAAGAGAACAGTTGTAGAGGACTACAGTTTTGGTCAATAAAAAGCAAAGGAGCATGTTATATGTAGAGAGAAGTCTTTGGAGGAAGATGACCTTTGACATATACACAAACTTAAATGTAGCCATCTCCCCTTCTTATCCTTATCTTTGAGTGATAGAAGAATATCATCGTGTAAGCTATTAATCATTCTGAAACTATTTTAAATAAATAAATAATTGTTAAGTAGTGAAACTATTTTAGGAAACAAGTTTAAAAAAACCCTAAATATTTTATTATTGAATATGAACATCTTCCCCTTAAAAGAAGAGAGAATGTGAACATCTTCTGCTATTACATTTATTTCTTCTTATACACAACACAAGGTTCTACAATGATTTATTATTTATGTTTATATACATATTATATATATATATATTATTTAAATTTTCAAATTTTAGATTATTTTCAAAATTTATAGTTACATTAGCTATATCAAAATCCTTCTCGTTTCAATTTTCGACATAAACTTTCTACTTATATTAACCTTCAAATTATTTTTTTTCCAAATATTTTAAATTTATGTTTTTAATTTAAATTTATTTTTTAATCCATCCAAAATGAATAAATTTTACTTTTATCCTCTACAATTTCTCACTCAATTAATGTTTTAAATTATTGTTTTTAAAACTTCTAGGTAAGCAAAATTTGATTTCAATCTCTATTTTAATCTTGATTTTTTCAAGTTTTTTTCGATTATTTTGGGATGTAAAGAAAACAAAAACACAGAATATTCTTTAGATCTTAAATCTAAGTAAATTAATAGCATGTTTTATTATTAATTTTTTAAATCTTTGCAAATTTTACGAGACAAACTTTAAATTTTCTGAATTTGAAAATTATATATATTTTATCTTTTTTAGTTGACTATTCAATTAGTAACTTAGTCATGATTAGATTAAAGGTGAGATGTCTTCTAGAGAAAAACGACATTATGTTTTAAATTAGTAACTTTCGTAGTGTTATAAATTTTTTTATTGAACTTTTAATTTAGTGAATAGTTTTCAATCATGATAATTTTGTCATCTAAATTTTAAAATTATTCATATTTTACTTTTTTTCGTTAATTTGATGTTAATTTATGTAATTATATATATACTACTCAAATTTATTAAAACACCAAAATCATATCATAAAATTATTAAAATTATATTTTTTTAGAAAATATATATCAAGAAACATTAGTAGTAGGTCAATATGTAAGATTTTGGAGAAAGTGAAATATTTGTATATCATTTTCCTAATTTATTAATAGTTTAGTAACACGACTAATGAATAAAAGTGAAAATGTGGGAATATGATGATATGGCGAATAGATTAAATAGAAATATTAGTATTATGAGAGATAATGATATCTATAATATAAAATACTAAATTATTTAATTTAATTAATTTGTGTTTTATTAACCTAGTTAGAACTTCAAAACCTTTATTTCCTTAACTATAGTATATATTTATTCATGTTTAAAAATTTACCTAGCTTATATTTTTTTACAGTTTATCCAAGTTGAAATCGAGATAACTGTAAAATAACTAATACATCCACAAAAATATATACATAAAAAAATATTTTTAAATAAGAAATATAATATAAGAATTAATAATAAATATGTGAAGGTTCTGACATTTTATCAAAATAATTTTTGTTGCACGACTATAATACCCTAAACTGCTGCATATAGTTAAATAAACAGTTTTAAAGAAAAAAATTGGAAAATTATAATTAAATTATTTCAAATTTTATTTTAAATATAAAACTTCAAAATTTTGAAAAATTATATTTATTGACAAGAAAGTAGATTTAACAGTTTATTAATTAGTTATTTTTGTGAAAATAATTACTATCAATAATATATAAAAAGTATAAATTATGAAAAATATTTCTAGAGGTTTATAAAAATATATAACTTTTTTATAAAATTAGTTTGGTCTAAAATTAATTCAGTTATTTTAATTTAAATAGGTTTTATAATACTACATCATTTTTAAAATGCTTTTTCAAATTTTTTTTTAATAAACATTTTGGTCATAATATTTTATGCAAATTTGTAATGTTTTTCATGTTTTTTTTTTCAATTAAGTGTTTATATTAATGTCGTTTTGTAATTGTTCATGTGTCACGATTTAATTTGAATATGTTATGTCTCGTGTAGTTATCACCGTTAACATTAATATAATATAAGAAATCATATTGAAGATTTTAATAAAATTTAGGACTTAATTGAAAAAAAAATTAAATGTGAAAAAATATTACAAATTTTTACAAAATATTAGAACCAAAATACCTATTAAACTAATTTTTTTAATAGTAAAATAAAAACCACTCTTTTTAATTCTTTATTTTCATTTCAATTTTTATAATTTTAAAAAATATAATTATTATTTTTCCTTTTAAGATTAAGATATAAACCAGACTCAAATCTTATACTTAATACTTTTATTATATTACCTTAACATGCTGCAATAAAATTTTCTTACAAAACTCATGTTTTAAATATAAGATCTTGATGGAAACATTTACACTAGTATGCTTTAGTAATTTCACAATTAATTTTTCTAAGATGAGCATAATTTTAAATTCTAATAGAATTAGAAAAAGGAACTGTAAAAGTGGAGTAGTTAAAAAACATGCAAGCTTATTTAAATTTAAGAAGAGGAGGAAAAAACAGTAGATTGAGGATTGGTGGTGATGCAAGGCAGAAAGAGGAAAATTGGTGTGTAGGGTTTAATTGATATCGTTAGAGAGTGGTGAGTTGGGTGAGTGAGGTTTTGAGGAAAGCTTGAAAATTGAGAAATGGGTCGCAGTGTTTCACCTTCTCCTTCCCGCAGAAGAAGATACTCTCCTTCTCCTGTTTCTCATCGCCATTCTCGAACTTCCAGGTACCAATTCATCTTGTTACTCTCTTTGATTTTCACTATTTTACTGTTAACTCTTTCTCTGCGTTGTGTTGTTTCAGGCGCCGCTCTCCTTCCCACAAACGCCGCCCAAGACATAGAACATCTTCCTCCCCCTCTCCTTCCCGCAGCCCAACTCCTAAGCTCAAGAAAGATCAAAAGAAACGGTAATACATCACCATAACCACTCCTTTTCTTCTCTTTTTTTTAAACTCGATATGTTTTGAATTGATCTTAACTTTAAGAAATTTCGTTAATTGGGTTTTCTGTTAAATGCACTTATCGTCACTATTAAATGGTATTTTTTAAGCTTGTGCTTGCTTGCTTGCTTACTTGCTACACTCATCTTGCATTTCTTGTAATGTTAAAAATTTAAGGGTTGATTGATATGATAAATAATAATAAAAAGAAAAATAAAAAATAATGTTGCTATTATTCTGTGCAGATCTTTAGTCTTTATACTATTGTTCGCTTGTGTTGTTTTAAAGGAGGAAACAAAGACGGAATTTGTTGGAGGGTGGTGTTAGATAATTCAAATTCATGAATACAACTCATCTATGTCTTGTACTTACAGTGTATATTATGCTACTGATGCGGTAGATTTAATTAAAAAAAATTCTCTTTACTAATCAAAATAAAAAATGAATGCAACGAGCAACTGGTTAATCTATTCACTTGGTCTCTATATTTTCTCCTTTTGTAGGTTTAGTCTGTATATGACAAAGCTACATACATTGTAGTCTCTACACGTGGATGTTTGTCTAGCTTTTGGTCCTACATCTACACGTGGATGTTTGTCTAACTTTTGGTTCTTCATGTGGATGTTTGTCTAACTTTTGGTCCTTCTTGCTAATATCGGAGAAGATTTTCTGGCAGTTGTGATAATAAACCACTGCAGCAAACTGTATAGGAATTGAAATTTAATAGTTTTCTCATACAGGGACTAACAATTACAATGGAGACAACTACATGAACCAAATTAATAGTTTAGCCAAAATAATGCTAACACTTCTCATTGTCTAGGATTATTCTTTTTAAGAATGCTAGGATTTTGGTACTACACTTAACCTGATATAAGTTATAGACCGTTTGAAAATCAGGTCTAGGTAGATGCTTCTGAATCAATTCCCGTCTATACTCAAGAGAAGTGATGTAATTTTAAAATGCAACAGGTTAATTTCATTCTTCACTGGCTTTTCTGAAGGCAGTTCAACTTGTTAAATATGATGAACCATGGCTGCTTCCATTATCTCCTCTTGCACTAGAAACTTCATTTGTTATGGATCAGAAACTTGCTAGAGGTATGCCTTGTAAGCATAATAAGCTCGTATTTCCCATGTTAATGGATGAAATGGCTAGATAAATAACAAACAACTTTGAAATTTTTTTTTTTTACATAATTGTCTAATTTTCTGGTATAGAAATTAGTATGACTTGCTTAGTTGCTTGTGCACCTTTCTTTTTTCATCAATGACAATTAATTTATGTTCTCCAACTTCAATATTTACATTTGGGCACAGGCGTCAACAAGAGGAAGAATTGAAACTGTTGGAAGAAGAAACTGCAAGAAGACTTGAAGAAGCAATTCGAAAAAATATTGAGGAGAAGCTTAACTCGGAGGAAGTTAAGTTAGAAATAGAAAGGCGTGTAGCAGAGGGAGTGAAGAAATTGTTTGATGATGTTGAAGCTCGACTTGAAAAAGAAAAGGAAGATGCTCTTACGGAAGCTAGAAGGAAAGAAGTAAGTATTCTAAGTGGAACTTCTTTTTCCCCTTCTTTTCACCTTTTTCTCTGAAAAAAAATCACAGGCAAGCTATGTTGGAAGGATTTAAAGTCATAATTAATTTTGTGTCATATTTTCAGAAATTGATAAATTTAGTGTGGAAAAACTATGCTGGTCTTTGGGATATTTTAATCATGTTTTGTCCGGTAAACAGGCTGTATCCCATCTAGAATCCATGATCCTAAAATTAGGTTTGCCTTGTATTGATCAGATCATAGTAATATGTCAGTGTCAAATATTATCAGATTATAACAAGGTTCTCGCATATGTATACAACTTCCAAATCTGATTTAGTATCTATACCTGGCTCCAATTACCTTATCTTTTGGTATCTTTGTTAATTAGCACTATAAATCTTCAGGTAACAGTGTTGAATGTGTCTCTCCCTGCTAAGCCTGACAAATAAGCTATTTGTGATTTGTATCTAAAAATAAGTATACTAATTTTAAGTTGTGAGCATGGTTATTAGTTGTATAGTACAATTTGCAATGATGCGATTCTTCAGCTTGTCAATGTGAACTGTGGGTTGTATTGATTTTGTGTTTAAATCACGCATGAATTGTGCAAAATGCACGTGAATTGTAATCATGTGATCACATCTTACATGTGAATCATGTAATTCTTCTGCAATGGGCTGCAACAATTTGCTGTCCTAGGGCCATCATTTCTCATCTGTCTGTTGTGGCCGGAGTAGTGATTTTTGCAGCCAAACTTGCAAAAGATGACCACTTGGAGTGCGCAAATCATGCTGCACTGAAGTTCTACATCTTCTATTCTTCTATCCGATTCACAGCCCTAAACCTAAACAACAGCGGTCTGTGTATTTTTTAGAAACTTGTGTTTTAGTTTCAAAGACAAGTGACTTTTTAAATTTTGGCCATCAATTATGTAGTGGACATTTTTATTCATATAGGACTTTCTAATATTTAATTAAATTTTAGAAAAAAATAGTAAATTCTAGATTCACCATGTTTTATTTTCTAATTAAATTTAAATAATGATATTTTTTATTCAGATATTTTGGAAACAAAATTAAGAATTGTTGAGGTTTACATACATAATTTTAATATATATGTTTTGTTTTATTATTAATCATAAATCTTATGATTCGATTTGCCATTTGAAAAATGCATTCCCATTAACCATTTTTTATTCTGATTCAACTACCATGTTTGCAACCTAGAGGAGAGTATTGTAAAATCTTAATTGGGTTTCCTTTTCTTTTCCTGGTCTCGTCTAATGTCTTTTGGAAATTGTGATGCGGTGTTGTCATTCTACAGGAACAAACTCGTAAAGAAAGAGAAGAGCTGGATAAAATGCTTGAAGAGAATAGAAGGAGAGTGGAAGAAGCTCAGAGAAAAGAAGCTCTTGAACTGCAAAGAAAGGAGGAGGAACGACAAAGGGAATTAGAGATGATTCAGAGACAGAAAGAAGAAGCTGCTAGGAGAAAGAAGCTGGAGGAGGAAGAAGAACATGCGAATCGAATTAATTCTTTGGGTAAGAACAAATCTAGGTCTAAGTCTTATGGTTTCTAATTACTATGTGATATCCATTTGTACTCCAAACTCATCTGTACCCTTGTGTGAAACCATGATCTTGAATGAAGAAAGATTTGATACTCCTATAAATGCAACCTACTTTCTTAAAAGATATGAGAAAAATTAAAAGTGTAATTTTCTCTTGAAGTTACTGATATGTTGAGGTTTATTTGCTTCGAATGGCGAAATGGCTACCTGTTTATGACCTGTGTCACTGGGTTTATAACTTCTCAGTAAGAATGCAGTAGTCAACGATCATTAAAATAATTATAGATCTTATTGTGATTACATGAGCTTGTGTAAGTTGTAATCCCGATCATGTCGTGGAGGGCTAGTATAGAGATGATCTTTTTTATCTTCTGCGTGCAAGGGATTTGTCCTATATAGGCCTATAATGCTCTCATTGGAGAAATACTGACGGAAGAACAGTTCTTCAATAATTTAAAGAATTCAATTTGAGAGTAAAATTTCTTTATGGATAAGCTATAATCCTATCATGCATTACCAATTCATTATAAAAAGTTGATCTCAACCTTTTTTCCAGAATGTATACTTTTATAGTGACTTGTAATATTATAGATGACAACAGGTTAAAACGCATCGAAGAACATCATGTTTAAATTTGATTGTGGTTATGACTGTAATTGGTGTGCTTGTTATAACTCGTTATTTTGGTCTTAACAAAAAATGATGTCTTATAATTTGTCAAGTGAGTTTTCGATGCTCAAAGGATGATTGGTAGATACTTACACAGCTCACAGTAATTGTTGCCACTGTCATAGTCTGGCGGTCACTGTAATGATATGACCACTATATCTACCAAAAGTAGGAAAAAAACAGAGGAAAACTGTCTCATAATACAAAGCTATAATATTATGTTGAAGCAGATAATTAAAACTTAATGGTTTTCTAGATAAGCCTTCAGGCTCTTTTCAATTTATTAGGTGGCAATGACTAATATATTTATGAATTTTTTTTATATATTATTAGGAAAAAAAAAGATTGAGCACAGTTTTACACAAGCAATTGCAAATAATAATAGGATCAACTTTTCACTTTCACAGTAATTATCTTAAAAGCTATGCAAAAGGCAATTTGGCAAACTATTTACATTCTCAGTATAATATGACTCCTATGACTCCTAAACTCATTATTGGTATTGAATTTATTTTTATAATCATTTGGGACAAAAGATCAATATTTATACATTTCCATAGGTACTTGTTATATTTAAGTAGGGGGGAAAACATCATTGCCATCCTTTTTTAAGGAATATTGGTCGCATTTTAACTTAAGCCAGACTGTATTAAAACAAAGCCTTGTTGGGTAAAGAAAATAAAGTAAACTAATGTGGGACTCCTTGATAGTCTTTTGGATTGCACATAATACCCCATTTTTTAGGTTTAAGACAATCATTCTTATAGAGAGTGAGAAATGTTTTGTAAGTATTAAAAAAGAAGAGAGATATCGAGCGAAATCTATAAAAATACAAAATACACGAGTGCAATTTACTCAAAAAATTATGTATCACACTCATGATCAATTTACACAAAACAAGGAAACAACTTCAGTATATCTTTAGATTTATATGTACGGAGGTCATAAAAGTTAATTTCTCAAATTAATCTCATATTTGATAAATTACCTTTTGCTTTGAGTTGAGACAGATTCCTGGTTAACAGAGAAAAAAACAGAAGCAGTAAATAGTGATTGAGATGCACTGAAATATTATTTCCATGTGATTCCGAACATAAAAAATCATATTTGTTGTCCCAGTATCTCACTGAGTGATTCTTAGAGGTTCATAAATAATGAAAGTGTAATTTACATAGTCATAGCAAAAAGTATGAAATTAAGTCATCATTACAGAAGCCACCCTGCACCCGAAAGGCAGTGAGAAGTGAATGATAGAGTTGCAGCATCGAAGTCATAAAAGGGGAGGATCCTGGCTGAAGAGTGACTGAGGAAGGAGTGATGAATGAGAGTGAGAGATGGTAGGCAGCACCAATAATCATGCTAGAATTGAGTTAGACGTAGCTTTACTCAAAGGGAACAGGTCAAATATCACCTTGAACCACCCTCCTTTTTCACCCTTTTTTTTCTATTTGTGTTTGGGTTAATGTAGGTGACCTTCTTAAACCTATCACTGCTTTGGATTATGTCATTTCAAATCAAATGTACACCTGTTAACTAAAAACATATGTAACAAGTTATTTTTCAGAAAAACAAGGAAGAATTAACGATAATAGATTTTTCTGGGAGTTTTCTTTCTTGTGTTAGAATCAAGTAGTGTTTCATACATAATCTCATCAATTACATATTTTGAGCTGTCTGAGGACTTTAACCATTATATCATCGCTAACAATGGTTATAATACTGCTGCATTAATTCTGTTGGTCTCAATACAAGTCACGCTTTCATACCAATTATTATAGGTCCAATGATCATTTGGTTTCCGATTTCGACTACAATATTCTTTTTTAATTCCTAATCTTTATTGTTTAAAATGCTCTACGTGAATCAGAATCGTACAAATCATCAATTGGTTATATATACACGTATGAACCTAACGTATTAAGAATGCAACAAAATATGCTTCGAACAATATCAAGCGTTTTGACCAATGTTAATTGCAGGTTACAAGAGATTAATAAATAAATAAATTGGCATAATATCTTTGTCTCTAAGACCCTCTACCTAACCAAAAAAGGATCATCAACCAACCTTTTCTTCCCTTTGGATGCGTGGAATTGAAACAAAACTCAGTTTCCACTCTTTGGAGCAATTAGTAAACCAGTTTGTCCACCCAACCTATCCATCCATGTATAAAATATAATATTCGTATTGGCTAATTTTACAAAACTATATTTTATACGAGTTTAATGATTTATATAAAGTATGTGGTTCACCCAACTCGTGATCATTGATCAACATAAAGGAGTGCTCCTAGATTAGAGAGCAAAGTGGTGAAGCCAACAAGAAAAGAGTAGTCCAAAATACAAATAGATAATTTCAAAGCTAAGCCACCCTCATGAAGACAAACCAAAAACTTGGTGCTCGTCCAATCCAAGAACTCTATATGCTTTTTTGGTGATATAATCCAAGAACTCTGAACCGTACGTGTTTCTTGGCTTGTGTCACAACAATGTTGCATTAGATACGTTTTGGAAATAAAATCTTTACCAACCTCAACGCAAGACTCGGTACTTAATTGTTGAGACACAACGCTGATATCTCAACCTCCATTCATCATCAAACGCACGACCCTCTCTCTTTACACCAAAACAAACTTCTCTTCCTTTCTCTCTCTCTCACTCTCACACTTACAACTCTTTTGTTTTTTCCTAAAAGAAAAAAGAAAAAACTTACAAGCCAAAATTCCCCTTGGCCTTCTTCCCTCAATCCTCTCCACCACATTCGAAGGGAACGTTACAAAAGATCACCAAATTTTCTCATGTGCCAAGCAAGCAAGCAAGCTAAGATAAGATCTTTCCTCTGTTGAGAAATTAACCTTTTATATATACATTACCACAGTCACTCTTGTTTTTCACTCATTCGCTTTATATATTCCCTCCACATTGTGCACCCTCATGGTCATGGCTACATTGAAACACCCTTCATTGTTTGTCACATTGGTGGCAGTTCTAGTGGTGGCTCTTTTCGTGGCTCCAGCATCCTCAACATCCAGAAAAACCCTCAAGCACCAACCTTGTCCAACAAATGGGTTCCGAGTCATGCTTCGCCACGTTGACTCCGGGGAAAACCTGACCAAACTCGAGCGTGTGCAGCACGGGATCAAGCGTGGAAAGAGTAGGCTTCAGAGACTGAACGCAATGGTGTTGGCAGCTTCAACCACACCAGATTCTGATCAGTTGGAAGCCCCTATCCATGCAGGGAATGGAGAGTACTTGATGGAGTTAGCCATAGGAACTCCACCAGTGTCTTACCCTGCGGTTTTGGACACTGGCAGTGACCTCATATGGACACAGTGCAGGCCTTGCACACGATGTTACAAGCAACCAACACCCATTTTTGACCCCAAGAAGTCTTCTTCGTTTTCCAAGGTCTCATGTGGCAGCAGCTTATGCAGTGCTTTGCCTTCATCTACATGCAATGATGGGTGTGAGTATGTGTATTCATACGGTGATTATTCAGTTACACAAGGGGTGTTGGCCACTGAGACCTTCACTTTTGGAAAGTCTAAGAACAAAGTTTCGGTTCACAACATTGGTTTTGGTTGTGGGGAGGATAACGAAGGTGATGGGTTTGAACAAGCCTCAGGGTTGGTCGGGCTTGGACGTGGTCCTTTGTCTTTGGTTTCTCAACTCAAGGAACCGAGATTTTCTTACTGTTTGACCCCAATAGATGACACAAAAAAGAGTGTTTTGTTGCTGGGGTCTTCGGAAAAAGTGAAAGATGCAAAAGAAGTGACAACCCCTCTTCTCAAAAACCCTTTGCAACCTTCTTTTTACTACCTTTCTCTTGAAGGTATCTCTGTGGGGGACACTAGATTGCCCATTGAGAAGTCCACTTTTGAGGTGGGGAATGATGGGAGTGGAGGTGTGATCATAGACTCTGGCACCACAATTACCTACATTGAACAGAAGGCCTTTGATGAACTAAAGAAAGAGTTCATTTCTCAAACCAAGCTTCCAGTGGACAAAAGTAGCTCAACTGGGTTGGACCTTTGTTTCTCTCTGCCATCAGATTCAACAGAAGTGGAAATTCCCAAGCTGGTTTTCCACTTCAGTGGCGGGGATTTGGAGCTACCTGCTGAGAACTACATGATTGGTGACTCCAGCTTGGGAGTGGCTTGCTTGGCCATGGGTGCTTCCAGTGGTATGTCTATATTCGGGAATGTTCAACAGCAGAACATTTTGGTGAACCATGATCTCCAAAAAGACACCATTTCTTTCATCCCTACGTCCTGTGATAAGTTGTGAGCGTGTGATGTATTATACTCTGATTATTAGTACATGTTTTTATCGGTTTGTTTGTTTAATGTTCTGTCACCAAAATCCTATTGTTATGATTGAATTTCTTAGTTGTTACAATAATATGAACACTGTTATTGTTTGTCCAATTCTACAGAATCAGCATAACATAACATAGCAAAGTTTAACAGTTTTGCATTGCACAGATCATCATTGGAGACTATGAGTTAACATTGAAAATGGTTAAGAAGCTCAACAACTACCACCCACCAACCCTAAATTTAAAAAGTAATGCTCTACCAATTGTTTGAATTCTATGCATCTCTATTACTTAACCATTACGAACAATCATAGACTCTTATTATGTTTCATGGCATGCTGCTATAAAAAAGCATCCTGCAAAACTTTCTAACATACACAAACCCTGATCTTTTAATGCATATGCGGTTTTTCTTTAAGAATACACATCCCATTTCTAACTTCCATTAATGTTTTTTTTTATATTAATCATACTTACCCTCTTTATAGTTTTAGATAATTTTATTTTGATATGACTTTTATAAGGTTCCATTCAAATTAATTGAGCTTTTTTTCATGATTTTAATTATATCAAATGAAAAAAATCTGCAATAGGCCAAAAAAAAATACTCGCAGTTAATATTATATATAATGAACTTATAATTAGAATACACACATAGTATAAACTTTTTCTGCACTGTTATTTAATTATAGATTGTCATATTAATAATTGTAAATGTTTGTCATGATTACTTAAAAATCATATTAAGATGATTTCTAATTTAAATATTAATGTAAGAAAATTAGATTGATATAATATATAAAATAATTAAACTCGTATGCAATATATATATATATATATATATATATATATATATATATATATATATATATATATATATATATATATATATATATATATATATATATATATATATATATATATATACTCGAGCTGCTGGTAAAGGTGATACTTAAGCTTCAACAAGTTTGCTTCAAAATTTCATGGTCCTAACTTCACCCTTTACATGCTATATTTAGCCTAACCTTTATATAAATTTAGTTTTATCTGAAAATTAATTTAAGATCTATTTTATATTAAAGCATTTAATAAATGGGCTAAGGAATTTATCTTTAAACCACTCAATCTTGCCAACCAATATTCTTGGAAGAATTTTTTTGAAAGAAAACATGAAAATCATGGAGGATGCATTATTACATTTGCTTTCTTTTTAAGAGAAGTGTCAATAATACCCTTTTTAGTCTCTTACATTTTTTCTAATACACTGTTTTATTAACAGTTAAAATAAGCAAAATTCAAAGTGAGACTCATTAAATAAAGAGTAAGATCTACTTAATTTTGTGAATTACACAATTAAGAAAAGTATATTACTAAACATTTTCTTTTTTTTTATTTATCAATATTGGAAGGGGCTAACCTCATATCATGCAATGCAAATCAATGAAGGTGGTTGCTTTTAGTACTTCGATACCTTTTTCCACACCCAACATAAGTATGGGAAAAGTTCAAATTGTCGTAAAATTTGAAACATTTTAAATAGCGTAATTTGTAATATTGTTGCAGTGTAATCTAAAACAGAATTAGTTAATATGATTACATATATACAGGGAATGTCATCATTTTATATAAAAATAATTCTTGTATGGTTTTGTTCATGTTTGATGAGAAAACCTCTTTTCTTTCATCTTGTTTCTCTCTTCATTCTTTCTTTTATTCCTTTTAGTATGCATATGTGTTTTTAGTTTGTTCTAACAGATTGGTATCAGAGCTTGTGCATAGACAGGGACCTGTGAAAAGGAAACACCATTGTTGATTGTTGTTGAGGGCACTACAAGCGTGCTATTATGGCTACTGTGAATGTCATACCTGGAAATCTCCCTGTGTTTGATGGGAAAGGTTATGAAGATTGGTGTGTGAAGATGAACCCTATTCTTGGATTCCAAGAACTTGATGAGATTGTGAGAATTGGGTTTCAAGAACTCTCCAAGAATGCTTCAACAGACCAGAAGCAGGTATTTTAAGAGAACAAGAAACTATTGCAAGGCTAGAGTTCTTTTGCATCAATGTGTTGCGGCAAATGTATTTCAAAATATTTCACAGGCTGAAACCTCGAATCAAGCATGGAATATTTTGCAACAAGTATATGGCAATATTGGAAGAACAAAGAAGGTTAAGCTACAATCTCTCAGAAGACAATATGAACTTTTATCAATGATTGAACAGGAAACCATAGCAGATTATTTTAATCGAATTCAGGTGGTAAGAAACTCAATGCGAGCCTGTGATGAAGCAATGAAGGATTCAAATATCGTGGAGAAAGTACTCAGAACTTTAACACCCAACTTTTATCATATTGTAGTAGCCATTGAAGAATCGAAAGATCTTGAGAAAATGACTGTGGAAGAATTGAAAAACTCCCTGGAGGTACACGAACAAAGGGTGCTTGAAAGAAAAAATAATGATAAAGTTTCAGAGCAAGCTCTTCAAGCTAGAACCAGCCACAAGTCTAGAGGTCGTGGTAGCTGGAACAAGAAAGGAAAAAGAAAACATAGAGGAGGTAGAAATGGTGATCGAAATGCAGAAACATATGGCTCAACTTCCTAGGATTATAATGTTAGAAACAATTCAAGTGAGTTGCATGATAATTCCAGTTCTAGAGGGGGAAACTTGTCCAAAAATCAAGGTGGTAAAAGACCTATTGATAAAAGAAAGATTCAGTGTTACATTTATGATAAGTTTGGGCACTTTGCCAAGGAATGTTGGTAGAATGACAACAATAACGCCCATAATAAATACAAGAAGAATGATCAAGCACACTTGGCACAAGAGGAAGATGGATCTGATTCAGATTAAGTTTTGCTTATGGTAACCACGAACAGTAAAGAAGATTACTCTTCTTGGTATCTTGACACAGGCTGCTCGAACCACATGACAGGCAATAGAGACTGGTTGGTTGATTTCAATCCAAATATCACCACTAGTGTGAGATTTGCATAGAATAGCACTATTCTTGCAAAAGGTATAGGGAAAGTCATGATTACACGAAAGAATGGAGAGACAACATATATGCATGATGTTTTGTATGTACCTTCGAAGAAAAATAATCTATTTAGTCTTGGGCAACTTCTAGAGAAAGGATTTACCATGGCAATGCAGGCAAACCATATTGAGATCTTTGATGATAAACAAAGACTAGTACTCAAGGCACCATTATCCAGAAATAGAACCTTCAAGGTAGATTTAAGTAATACTGCTATTCAATGTTTGTCTATTGTTAACACAAAGAAAGATAGTTGGCTATGGCACTACAGATATGGCCATTTAAATTTTAGAAGTTTGCATCAACTAAGCAACAGACAAATGGTGCTTGGAATGTCATTCATTCACTCAACACAAAAGAACTGTGAAGGATGCTTGATTGGAAAACAACCTAGAAAAACCTTCAAAACCAAGATACCACAAAGAGCTAAACAACCTCTTGGAGTAATCCATTCAAATGTGTGTGGACCCTTCGATACTCCATCCCTTAATGGTAATAGATATTTCTTGACTTTTGTAGATGAATTTACCAAAAAGATTTGGATATATTTGTTGAAAGAGAAAAGTGCAGTGTTTTCTCTATTTGTAAAATTTTGTAGCTCAGTTGAAAGACAATCTGAATTGAAGCTAAAAATTCTTAGAACTGATGGAGGGGGTGAATATAACTCTAAGGAATTCAAAGAATTTTGTGAAGCTAAAGGAATTGAACATGAGGTAACAGCTCTCTATACACCTCAACACAATGGCTTAGCAAAAAGAAGAAACAAAACCTTATTAGATATGACTAGGTGTATGCTTAAAGAGAAAGAACTACCAAATTGTTACTGGGGAGAAGCTGTCACCACAGCAACATATATCTTGAACAGATGTCCCACCAAGAAACTTCAATCTGTAACACCTGAAGAAGCTTGGACTGGGGATAAGCCTATGGTGAATCATCTAAAGATTTTTGGGTCTCTCAATTACAGACACATACCAAATGAAAGAAGAAGGAAGTTAGATGACAAAAGTGAAGCTCTTATCCCAATTGGATATCATCAAACTGGTGCATACAAACTTTACAGTCCTTTGAAAAAGCAGGTGGTGATTAGTAGAGATGTCGTGGTAGATGAAACTGCAGCCTGGAAATGGGAAAATGAGTCTAAAATTGTCAGCTCATATATTCTTGAGGACAACCCAAGAATCAATGATGTTAATCCTACTAGCTCAATGCAACCTATTGTAAGAAGATCACAAAGAACAAGATTTTCCTCCACAAGACTTGCAGATTATGAACTATATAGTAATAGTTCATTTTCCTCCACAAGACTTGCAGATTATGAACTGTATAGTAATAGTTCAATCTCTGATGACAGTCAGTGAACTTGTACACTGGAAGCAAGTCCTAGATATCAAAGAATGAAAAACTTTTATGAAAGAAGAATTGGATGCTATAGAGAAAAATAGAACATGAGAGCTTGTTGATCTGCCACATAATAAACATCCAATTGATGTGAGGTGGGTGTTTAAAGTAAAGCTTAAACAAGATGGCTCAATTGCAAAATACAAAGCCAAACTCGTTGCAAAAGGATTCCTTCAAAAACAAGGAATTGATTATATAGAAGTGTATGCCCCAGTTGCAATAATGGAAACAATCAGATTAGTAATTGTTGTTGCTAGTTCTAGAAATTGGACCATATGCCAGCTTGATGTCAAATCTGTCTTTTTGAATGGTCCATTAGAAGAAGAGGTATACATTGTGCAGCCATCAGGATTTGAAATAAAAAGGAAGAAACGCAAGGTATATAGATTACTTAAAGTCCTTTATGGCCTCAAGCAGGCCCCTTGAGCTTGGAATAGAGTAATTGACAATTTCTTTATCAAACAAGGATTTCTGAAATGCACAGTAGAGTTTGGTGTGTATATAAAGAAAACTCAACTCAAGAACTTACTATTTGTATGCTTGTAAGTGGATGATCTGATAAGGTGATTTGAATGAAAAAATTGAGCAATTCAAAGAAAAGATGAATCAGAGTTTGACATGACAGACCTTGGAATCCTGCATTATTTCCTTGGTTTTGAATTTATGCATACACAGAAGGGAATTTTCTTACATCAAAGAAAATATACTTGTGAGATTCTAAAACGCTTTAATATGGAGAATTGCAACACAGCTCCAGTACCTGTGATATCAAACTTGAAGTTAACAGAAGAACTTGATGAAAAACCAATTGATGCAACTTTGTTCAAACAAATTATTGGTTCACTCAGATTCCTATGTAACAGCATACCCGACATTAGTTATGGAGTGGGATTACTTACCATATTTATGAGTAATCCTCGAGCTCCTCACATGACTGCAGCAAAGCATATCCTGAGGTATCTCAAGGGAACAAGTGATTTTGGCTTATTGTTTCCAATCAGGAATGATCAAAATAGATCATGCATTGAAGCCTACTCTAATTCAGATTGGTGTGGTGATAAGGTTGAGAGAAAAAGCACCTATGGGTACCTGTTTAAGTATCTGGATGCACCAATATCCTAATGTTCAAAAAAGCAAAGTGTAGTGGCACTTTCCTCTTGTGAAGCTGAATATATAGGGTCAGTTGAAGCTGCTTGTCAAAGTTTGTGATTGGAAGCTCTCCTTGAAGAAATGAAATTACAGTATGAAAGGCCAATAAAGATGTATGTTGACAATAAATCAGCCATTAGCTTGTCAAAGAATCCACTTTCTCATGGAAAAAGTAAGCACATTGAAACTAAATATCACTTCCTTAGAGATCAAGTAAGCAAAGGAAGATTGGAGCTTGTATATTGCAGCACAAATGACCAAGTTGTTGATATTTTTACCAAGCCTTTGAAACATGAAAGATTTAAGAAGTTAAGAACTTTATTGAATTTAGAATCATCTAAATGTTTTGGATTAAGGGAGAATGTTGCAGTGTAATCCAAAACAGAATTAGTTAATATGGTTACATATATATAGGGAATGTCATCCTTTTATATAAAAAATCATTCTTGTACGGTTTTGTTCACGGTTTAATGAGAAAGCCTCTTTTCTCTCATCTTGTTTTTCTCTTCATTCTTCCTTTTATTCCTTTTAGTATGCAGATGTGTTTTTAGTTTGCTCTAACAAATATTAATATGAAAATGTATTTTAGATTACAAATTTTTTTAGATGGTGTAATTTAAAAATATATTTTAAATTATACAATTAATAATAAGTTTTTGAATTACATAATTTATAAATATATTTTAAATTTTACAATCTATAATATATTTTTAAATTATATAAATATTTTAAATTGTATAATTTAAATATTTATTTTAAATTTTATAATTCAGAACATATTTTTAAGTTACATAATCGAGAATGTATTTTTGAATCTAGAAAAAAATTAAAGTATAGACATTTTTCACTCTTCCAACACCCATGGTGGTGTAAAAAGAAATCTTGAGGTGCAAAAGAAAATTGTCATAACTAAATCAATAAAGTTGGACTGAAGATAACTTTAGGCGGAGCTGAAAGAAAAGCCCATTAATCAACCCACAAAAATAATCTGTTGGTCCATTCAGTAATATAACTAACTTCATCTACCCTGTTCATGTTCAAAATTTCTGGATAAGATGAAATTTCTCTACATATTCCCCCCTTTGTATCAAAATAGAAAAAAAAATTGTGGTGTTATACTGGTATCTATATATCTATTTTCAGAAGGAAAAATGTGTATGAAAAGCAAAGAAAGAGACAAGAGTTTAATGAAGATGCATTATTAGTATAAAAGATTTAATATTGGAAATTAATTAAAAATTAGAAGTTGTGTGAATTTTAAGATGTTGAGTACCAAAGCTAGTAAATTTAAAACGATAGGTTAATGTTGCGATTAAACACTCTAAACATACATGTCCTGATATGGCGAACGAGATTATTGGATTGTTTTATTAATTGTTTTATGATCAAACAAGTAAACTAAAAGGAAGTATGTTAAAGCATGTAATGAAATCATATTTTTTATTAGAGATTACTTAATATCAAAATATACATCACTATAAAATTTCTTTACATTTACATCCAATAAAATCTATATCTATGTTCTAAGATGTGACCACCCACTGAAAGTGGAAATAAAATTTAAAAAGGAAAATTAACTATCTCTCCATTTTTTTTTCTCACATCACATGGAATTATCTCCGTGTCTCTCGCTCCCTTTTCACAATCAACACCATTGCTTTTGTTTTCTGTGTCTCTCCCTTTTTGGCACCTGCAATTTCTCAGATGAATAATGCACCCTACCACTTGAATAAGGTGAGGCATGAATAAAATGAAGCTTTGTGCTTAATTTTATGCATGGACGTGGAGGCCAGTGGGCTACTCTGATATGTCATATTTGTTGTTCTCGTTTTTTTGGCATCATTGTACTTTGTTGTGAACAAGTTACCATTAATACCTTAGCCTTGTTGGAAAGGTTCACATGGAGATTGAAAGAGTTTTCTAGTTCTTAGTGTGCTTCATTTCCTAGTACTATTTCTGTTGTGTGTTTTTACCACTTTATTTCCAAACTTGGCAAATGTGTTTGGATTTCAGTCAATAATGCATCATTTTACTTACAAAAAAAAATCTTGCAATGTGTAGAATGGAACTATGAGCTCCACTATTTTCTGGGAAAATGTTACAGTAACTAAACAATATATATTTTGACTATTTTGTATGATAACAGTTATTAATATTGTACTGAAGATATAAATGACATAAATGGACCACTAAAACAAAATAAACGATCTACGAAGAAGAAAAAAAAAAGTGGAGTGAGAAAGTACATTGAAAAGCATACTAAGTCGTACAAGGTGGTGGAGTGGGTGGTCCGATGGTCGGTCACATCCAGTGGTTCCAATGCCTCTGACATTGCATCACTAGAATTTCTCTGCTAAAAAGTTAATGAAGGACGATTCTGATAAAAATTCATTCACTGTGGCATCATGTTATGCAGAATGGTTGTGTCGTGCATGCTAAAATAGTAGTCTTACCCCGTTGACTTGGAAGATGGTACGAGGACTGTGATATTTGCACCGCAATTATTTTCTTTCAAAACTTCATAATGACTCCTAACCAACCATCTCGAATGATTGAGACGAAACAATACTTTGACATGTGTGTTTAATTTCCAGTACAGAGAGAGATAAGAGTCACATGATTCTGTTCTTGAAGCTTATGCTTCTTTTGACCTACTTTCCTAGACGTGTTCTTGTTGTACACTATTAAGCTCACTCAACAAATTATTTCTGAAAAACTCTTTCAATATTTAAAATTTCGACTTTATTTATTAGAATAGTTATAATAAATAGTGTCATTTTTAATCATTATCTTCTTGTTTGTATCGAAATGAGATTATTAGCTTATCCAACAATTGATTTTGAATTAGTGCATATACTTAAAATTAGAAATTATAGCACTTAAAGTTATAGAAATGCTATTTATGATTGTAGTGACAAATTGGCTAGCATGGTTAGCGGTTGAAATTGATCCATCCACTTAACTAAAACCTAAACTCAGCTCCATTCTAGGTTTATCTTTCAGTTGACTTATTTCTTCCAAAAGATTAAACACAAACAATAACAGGGCATAAGTCAACCTTTTAGACAAATATATATAATTTTCTATTTGAAAAAATTGTTAAAATGGATATACAAGTCAAGTTAAAAATACTTGATAGTTAAAGTAAAAGTAATTTAACTATTTAAATATTTTGTATTTTAAAATAAACCTTAAATTTTGGTCTAATTTAAAAAATTAAAAACATATAACATGTTAATGTCCATAAATTCAAATTTTAATATTTAATAATTTAGATGCACTATACAACACCATACTGTATTGTGACCTAATATTACTTAAACTATTATATTAATATTTTTATATTCATAACAAAACATATATAATTGAAATAAAATAAAGATTAAAAATTAAAATTTAACAAAAAAAATAACTAGCACATTAATTTGCAAAACAACGTGACTTTAGCATATATAAGTCTTTAGTAAAATAGATTAAATTAAAAAAAACACTTTCATTTAAATTATTATTCTTTTAAATTAATCTAACTTGACTTCTAGATCACATGAGCCAACCTGTTAAATGAAGACCTATTTTAACATCTATATTTTCTTATTTATAAATATTATTACTTTAATAAATATTATTCTCCCTCTTTCAACACTACGATTCTTTAATGCATATTTATTAGAAAAACATCAAATCACACCTCTATTTAATATAATAATTTATAAAATTTCATGTTTTAATTGCATTATAAATGTTATATTGAAATTGTAAAATAATCATAATTTTGGAACAAAACTAATTAAATTTTAAAGCAGCCATAGTTTTGAAATGAAGAAATATGTAGAATATAATATTATATTATTATTTAGTTATTGAGTTAATATATACTAAAACCTTAATATATAATAATATGTAATGTGATAGATGGATTAACATGCAAGTGTATTAACTTATTTAAAGATAGACTCATTGGCCTATTTTTAGAGCCATTAGCTTATTAAGGGAAGACTTATTTATGGGGTTGGTGTTTGCAGATGCAGATTCTAAGTTCAAAGTGATATTTGCAAATGTGACCACAACCTAAGATATGCTCATACAATATTTTTATGCTCTATGACATCTAGAAACAAAGCATCCTACACAAGAATGGAGGACAGATCATTTTATTATTGGGAAAATATTTAGATATTAAACTGTGGAACGATAAACCTAATTTATATCATTAAATATATCATCTCAGTTGCAATAATAAATATTGGTGAAGTAAAACAAATACCAAGCACTTGTTTAATATTGCAAATAAAAAATAATCAAGAGAATAAAAATGCCTTTAAATTTTTTATTTGATTTTATTAATTATGTTAATCGAATAATAATAATTCAATCATTGATTTTCTAAAATCAATTAATATAATTATAATTTATCTTCTAACTTTAATTTTTCTCACTTTAAAAAGAGTCCAATCCTAATTTTAAAACTAATTTACAATCAAGGAGTCCAGGTGCCAAGGTCCTAAGATTTTTGGTTTGAGCTGTGTTGATCAAAAGTATAGATATTATAAGAGAACTTACCTTTCTTTGAGTAATAAATAAACTTGAATTAATTTTAAATTAATTGAGATGTTGATCATTTTACGTTCCTTTCTCTATTTTACAACAATTATGAAGGAAAAGAAAAACTCCTTTTTCCACTAAAAAAGAAAGTCTTACAAAAGTAATAAGCATTTTTAAGCACATCACCATTTGACTTGGAACATAAACAATGCACAAACTCACTTTTTTAATTTAATGTAAAAAGTGATATAGCAATTAAATTCTAAATCACTTATAATAATTATCTTAATAAATACAAGGCCTATATATAAAGTTTTTTTACTATGTAATTTTATTTTTAAAAACTCATGTTTATTTTCTTTCCAATATATATAAGACTTATAATTTAATTAATATTTTATTTAGTTATTGAAAAAATATATATTTTTACAATATATGAATAATTATTCTTATAATTTATAACTAATATTTTATTTAGTTATTAAAAAAATAAGTAGTTCTAAGATATAAGAATAATTTTTTATTCTTATGACTTCAATAATAAGATTTTGGATTTAAAATATTGTCATATAAAGAGATAATTTTATAAAATACAAGTCTTAAATTGATAATTTTGAGACTCTAAATTAATTTGAATATTAATTTAAAATATTTATAAAAAAATTGAATTCTAATAAAAAATTTTATAAAATATATATCTTAAATTTATAACCCTAAATATAATCCTTTCATTAAAAATGCTTTAAACTAATTTTAATATTAATTAAAAATATTTATAAAAATTTGAATTTCATGTCATAACTAGTTATTTTATTAAAAGTATGTCACATAAGCATTACACACACTATGAAACAAAAACAGTTAGTTAATATTTTTATAAAACCATATGCAAATATAAAGTTATAATCTATATATTATAATATCCACACTTTGTACACATAAATTATAAAACTAGTTTTTTGGAAAAAAAAAATACACAAAAATAAATATTCCATTTATTTTTTTACTCTTTAAATAAGTCAAAATGTTGATTTTTTAATATTATGTTCTATTTTTTAAATAATAATATATATGAATAATATTTTTATTTTTTCTAACATGTTTATAATATATTTATTGAATTTTTAATGATATTTATTGAATTTTTAACGAAATTTGTTATTTTGATTGATATTGCTTAAGTAAATAAATGACGTTAATGTGACAAAAATTTACTTGGAAATGAAAATAGTTTTTAAGAAATTTTGTAATATATATATAGATAAATAGATAGAAATAAAGATATATTTTAAGAACTAAAATTCTAACAAAAGTTTCTCAATTCTACATTATTAATACCCATCAAAATATATCTTACAGATGTTCAAAAAAACATAAGATGTCCAACCCCTATTATACTTAATAGAAACATCAAATGATATAGATTTTAACTATAAAACACTTGCAGGTCACACTACCATAAATATTTATTTCCAAAAATTTTTAACATTTTGTCTGACATCCCGTCTATGCTTGCACCTTTTTATTGATGGATATATATGCTCCTTTTGGGATTGGTTCAAATTTCTATTATTGTCTTTCCTGTAGATCCTTGGTTGACTTTGTCTCTGTGTAGCTTTCTTTCTAACTTTTCTTTTATAGTTGTCTTGTACAACAAAAAGATATACCTCTCTTGTTTCTTACATCATTTTGACAACCAAATTCTTTTATATATACACATGTGATTTGAATTATTTTTTTACTGAGTTATATGCCTATCTCTGTCACTTTCCTATGCAAGTATTAAAAAAATTGTTTATCTCTCCAAAGATCAATCTAACCACTTGGATTAACATTGCGTGTTATTACTATATACCATATCCCAAATACCTAAGACATTCTTTTGGATACATACACCAACCAAAATAGGAAAAAATAATTTTTATGTATTTATTTTTCAACTAAGCCCAGGTTTTCATTTGTGCCAAAGTGAAAACTTCAACATCATTTCTCTCATTCTTAAACAAAATGTCATTCCTCTTCTTTCATATACACCGTTTCAAAGCTATCCACATACACTTCCAAGTCCTATTTTGTTTTCCATTTAAATCTACTAAGTTAAATAGTTGGAAGTGATTTCTAAGTTGACTGTTTCTTCATGTGTCCCACACATAGCACACATATTAGATTGTATCATTATTTCTCTATGGTACAAATTAATTCTTATACTCACTCCGTCCAATGTAACCCTCGAAACAAGGTGATATGCTAATGGCACAAATATTGTCTTTATAATTTGTATTATATAATATTATTAGGATTACATATTTATTTAAATTATTTTATTAATTAAATTTTAAAATATAAGTATTGTTTAGAATTTAACATTCCCATATACATAAGAAAAAAGTTTCTATTTAAAGAAAAAGAATAAAAATGGAATGATTGACTAAGTGAAAGAGTCAAATGTTGATGAGATGGAAGAAATGAGTGGGGTTTATGTGAGGGAGGAGCAATCCACAAAAATGGTTGGGAAGAGTGCGCCACGAGGAGCCGGCCAATGATAGATAATCACTCATTCCTCTTCAACTCATTCATTGCCATTATCACAAACAATGAGCACATCATTGCATGAAGGACCATTAAGCAATCACCTAGCTGGGAAACCCTATGCCATGGTCCCATTTTTCCTACCCTTCTTCTTTTTCTAAGTGCTTTCAAATCTTCTCCTATCAATTTCCTTCATTTCTTGATAGAGACATGCACACCCCCACTTTTGTTGTGCATGCTTCTAAGACAACTTCTAATACTCATCAATTATTGATTAGTCATTCTTCACTCCATTAATTTTGCATGCTATAGAGAGAAAGATCACGGGTTAGGTTGGTGTCGGTAAACTGAAAAACAAAAAAGTAAAAACCAAAATAGTAATCAAACTTCTTTTTATTGGATTGGTCATTAATAGAATTAGTTTTTATAAACCAACATCAATTATAAATAAGTTCGTTCAGAATATATATAACTATATATAGGATTAGTTATACCATATTATGTCTCTAGGTATCCATACTAGATAATCACAGCTTAACAAAAAAATTCCTCATGACAATTACAAATCACTATTCTGGTTAAGATGTAATCAGTTTATCTGCATGTTAGTATATTCTTACCTTACTATGGATGTCTTTTGTGAATACTTAATATGTTATAAGAATTGAAAGCTTATAATATATAATAATTTAAAGTTACAAAGTTGAAATAAAATAGAATTTTAACAATCATTAATAAAAAAAATATTTACAGAAAACAAGTTAACTTGCTTAGAGAAAGAAAGAAATAAAAGAGAGAGAGTGTTTCTTTGTGTTTACTTTCCAAAACCTGCAAGATTCATTGCATTATATATCAGAGAAGGCATTTCAGCATTAAACAGAATCTTGTCTTGGACCATCGATTATTCAGGAGTGTTGAAAAAAGGAGTAAGCCACACACACCATGATGATGAGAAGGTAGTATGGTACCTCCTAAAACTAATACATATTGTGTAGAAAACCCTTTTGAAGTGTTGAAGGAGAGATGGATTTGGCATTTGGCAGAAGGTGTGCAATAATAGAAAAAGTAGAATAAGATTTGCAGGGTTGTGTTTGGGCCAGAGTTTGAGCATATCATATCAAACTTTTTGACTTGCAGGTAGGTGAAAGAGGCGGTCACGAAGTGAATAATTAGCCTTCCATAAAGTCATGCCACATGCTATGGTTTGGAGCTTAAGGCGGGGAGGTTTATCTATCAACATTCATTCTCCTTAAATTGGACCTTTCTGATGCGACTAATCACTTTCTGTTGCTACCGACTTTTGCCTTTCCTTTTTCTTTCCTTTGGAGAAGTGAAAGGTGTGGTGTGGTGTGGTGTGGAGTAGGAGAGGAACATGGAAAGAGTGCATAGTGAGTGTTGAATGAGAAAGGGAATTCAAATTAAACTTGGAATGGAATGAATCTTGGTCTTATTCAGTTGTTTCGGCATACACTGTCTATCTATCTCTGTCACTATGTATGTACAACAACAGATTGGTTCCTTTCGTTGGGTTCTTTTCAAGCATAACACAACACGTGTAGTCTAGTTAGGCCTCCAACATACACCACTTTTAACCCTCTTTTTCGTTTTCTTTTTTTTCCTTACAAAAATAACAACCCTTTCTAAATTACAACTTTCATTAACGCTCCATTTTTTTTTTCTTATATTATGATATTCTTTTAATACTTCAATTAAAATAAGTCAATATGATACATTCTATTAAATTAGTCTTTACAATATAAGAGAATGACGATGACGGATAATAAATAAAGAACATCATCATTGTTTTGGAACGTAAAGTTGTTTTCGAATGTAAAGTTATTCACAATCTTCACAAAAATTAACAAAGGGAGAATGATACACATGGTATCCATCCATTAATTATAATATTTTATAATTAATTTATTATACAAAGTGATATATTTGTATTTTTTTAAGAAAAAAATAATAATACAGTATAAAATGTATATACACTATTTTAATATTATTTTATTAGCATTCTAGAAAGTGTTTCATATTTTTATCTTTTTTTTTTGTCTTTTCAATAAATTTTTTATATATAATTAAAAAAACATGTCAATATTTTATTTAAATATATTTTTTCTAATTTTATTCATTTGTAATTAATGTTATCTCTCTAATTTTTAGTAATTTTCTATATCCTTTAACATCTTTCTGATTTTTTTTAAATCCAAGACTTTAAATTCAGACGGTATGACAAATTGATTTCTTCTTAATTTTATTATTTTTCAATATTATTTATATTTTTATTGTAATAATTTTTTCATATCCTAAAAACATAAGTCAAATTAATATAAATATTTAATAAAATTATTTGATAGTAAATATTATTATATGGCTTTTAAAATAATAATAATAAATTTTAAAAACAAATTTAAAAAAATAAATAATTCTTAAATTTTTTTTTAATTTTTTTTTATTATATTTGATACATCTTTAACTCCTTAAATTTAAATATTTTTTTATTAATATTATTTTATTAAAATTAAAAGTGATTCATTCATAATTAAGATTCATTGTTAATTATAAAAATTAAAAAT
Source organism: Lablab purpureus (assembly GCA_030347555.1). Taxonomy (NCBI): domain Eukaryota; kingdom Viridiplantae; phylum Streptophyta; class Magnoliopsida; order Fabales; family Fabaceae; genus Lablab; species Lablab purpureus. The sequence continues at coordinate 24,204,067 of CM059262.1, read as the reverse complement.
AATCACTTATAATTAAAATTTACATGTGATATGAAAAATTATTTCATTATTAATATATAGTTTATAAGAGTTAAAAATTAATCATTCATAATTAAAATTTATGTGTTAGTTATTGATATGAAAAATTATTTAATTATTAATATATATTATTATAAGATGAAAAAAATTTATTTAAAAAATTTCAAGAATTATTATTTAAAAAAAAATATTATTCTAATTTATTATTATTATTATTATTTTAAAAACTACATAATAATATTTACTATCAAATGATTTTATTAAATTTTTATATTAATTTGATATTAAAGTCATATTTATGTTTTTAGTATTTTAAAAATTTACCACAATAAAGATATAAATAATATTGAGAAATGGTAAGAATAAAGAGAAATGAATATGACATACTTGTTCAAGTCTTTAATTAAAAAAGATTTGAAAAAAAAACTAGAGACTAATAAGAAAAAATATGTGAAAGAGTATGAACAATTTTAAGTTGTTATGTTTAAAATAGAAAAAGATAAAAAAGATTAAGGTTAGGCAAATAACATTAAATATAAGTGGGTAAAATGAAAAAAAAAATATACGTAATTGATACGACGAAGAGGGAGACAAAAATGTGAGATAAGTAATTTCTATCCCAAAATAAGATATTTTCTTGCTATCATTCCTACTTAAGCTTTCCCCAACTTATCCTCCAGACTTCCATGCACACTTGGCAATGGTGTATAAGAACCAAATATATTAAAATCTACAAATGACTTACTCTTTAAAAGTTTCTCCTTTTCTCCTACCCTGTTTTCTTCTCCTCCCTTTTCCACCCTTCATTGTTTCTCCAAATCTTCGTCTGAAAAAACAAAGTTTACACACTTCACTTTATGGAATTTTAGTAAGGAAAAGAAACAATTCATTTTTAAAAAAACATACAAGAATTAGGAATTTAAGATCAATGATTGGAAAACATTATATTGATCCGTAGATAGTGTTGCTACAATTTAATTCTCATATTTGAATAACATATCACTTTCTGCTTGCAGTCATTATATGATATTTTTAGAGTTGTCCAAATGGACGCCTTAGCTTACACTATTTTGGTCCTATGGTCAATTCTAAAAAAAATTATCAGCTAATTCTGGTTAACCATTTAAAACGAGTTATAATTTTTAACTTAATCTTATCATATGTTAGGACAATTAGTTATTTTTTGTCTAACTAAAAACTAAAAGGATTACAACTATGTCCATACAAAAAGCATGATATATATGTAATACAAAAAATTGAAAAATTTGTGCAAAGTTGTTCATAACTAAAAAAAACAAACTGAATCAAGAAAAAAAACTTAAAAAATCATACAAAGGAAAGGATTATATCCTATCAAAACAAGAGAAACAAAAAAAAATATTGTATCTAATCAATAAGAATAATAGAACCTAACTCCATGTCCAAACTTGATTTTCTCTATCACATATTCCAACATGTACTTAAACTATCCTTCTTCCTCGCAATTTTGTAAAATAAAACCCTAGATTAAAGCACTACTATGAAAACATAGGACAATTGATTTTATCCTCAATCTTGTATCATTCTCATATATGAAAATAAATATATTGAATATTCACACGTGTCCTTTACCTCCATGATACATTGATCTGTTGTCTTCCACACACACATACACAGCTCATAAGATACTTCTTGATCTAATATTACTTGACACAATTCTATTAATGTCTCACGCATTACATGTATAATTAAAATAAAATAAATATTAAGAAAAAAAATTGACATAAAAGAATAAACGAGTCAATCCATTATTTTGCAAGCTAGTCTGACATTGATCTATATGGACCTCGAGTTAAACGGATCATTTTAAAAAAAAATCTATTTCTCTTTAGGTTACCACTTTTAAAGTCTCACCTAATTTAAATCATATGTCACGTGAACCCAGTTCAAGTTCAGACGTATTTTGACAACCCTACATATCATTGTTGTCTTAGTGTTATTAATACTATTTTAACAAATTATGTATTAAAAATATTACAATATAAGAAAAAAATTTATTCTGTGTTACGAATTAGATCATGATCTATTTTGATATTATATAATGAATGACAATTATTGTTTCTACTCCATTAGTTTCCATATTTATACTATGAAATTTATGAAGCTCAAATTAATTGTTTTTAATATTTTTAAATCATATTACTTTTACTTTTATTTTAAAATAAATTTGAAGAGTTTTTAAAATATTATTAATGATTACAAATATTTTGTCGGTTGATTATTCACGTGTATATATATAGTGAGAGAACATTATTCAATAATTTGTTATCAAATTTCAATTTTGAATTGAAAGTTTCTCTTTTACAAAAGTTTATATTTTATAATAAATTTTAATAGCTTTTAAAATATTATTAATAATCACAAATATTTTATCGAATTGATATATATATATAGCACATTATTCAATAATTTATGTTCAAAATTCATTTTGAATTGAAAGCTTCTCTTAACAAAAAATTAAATTAATTCAAAATTATTAGATGTTTTATTTATATATATCAAAACTAAAGAAATATATATATATATATATATATGAATGAATTGTTAAAAGATAAATAAAATACTAAAAATTTATTATTTTAAAAAATATTAAATTATAATTATATAATAACATATTTTCATTTAAAATATTATAAATTTTATTTATATAATAAAATTTATTTGATTATATTTTTTTATGTTATGCTAATTAAACTTATAAATAAAATGTTATCTATTCTTACAAAGGTAGAGATGAATACTATATTCTTTATTATGGACCAAGATGAACACTTCCTCTTCCTTTTCAATGAGTCTAAGATGAACACTTCATCTTTCTCTAGAATGGGTAGAGAGGAACATTTTTTCAATACAATCTTTAATGTCGATTTGGATATGAGCAGATATTGGTGTTCTGTAAAAGACATTCCAACACCTAAGTTGGATTTCGGTATTCAAAGTTATATGATTGTTAAGGTAGAAAAAATCCTTTTACTTATGAATTGTCAGTGTATTTATAGTTTTCCTGGTCTATTGTTTTATTAGGTCTAGTTTAATTAAGATAGGTATATCCTTAATGACCAATTAGGTCATGGTGATGCATTTTATTAGTATTAATCATTAGTTAATGTTAGTTTCTTATGATTCACATAGGTTTCTACTACGCCTAGATCACCTCGGCATGGTCTAGTAGATTGGTTCCCTAGACACGAAAGCCTGTTGAGAACCTCCTGAAAAACTTTAAAAGAAAATGTCCTCTTAAAATTTATTTGGTTAAGGTCATCTTGTCATATGCCTAACTCCCCAGGCTTGAGAGACAAAGGCTTGAAAAGTCACAATTATTAGTAACATTTGGTAACATCTGATAACATATAGAATAGTGTCACGTGCCTCAAGAAGTGTGACAGACTTTGCATGTTGGCCCTTGGATCTCCCTCAATCCGAACGTTTATGATGCATTGTGTTGCTTCAGTTGATGTTACTCTCTTGATTATAAATATATGGTGGGTTATTCTTCAAAGTTCACTTGTTGATTTAGAAAGAATAGAGATGAGTTAGTTGTGTTGATTTAGAAAGAATTGAAATGAGTTAGTTCTCGAGAATTCATCGAAATACTTAGATTAGTCATATTTTTTTCTAACTCTTTGTCTTTGGGTGGATAGTCTTCTAATGTTAGTCATGAGATGTTGATTAACACTTAAAGTGCAAGTTCAGCTTCCAAACTGAATTCGTCTATAAGATCAATGCGGATGGTAAGATAAAAGAGTTTGTCATTGAATAAGTGATCGATGAATTGATTTATGTATCTTAGAGTACGTTTCCAAATACATGTAATTGTCGATATATAATCAGTATGCCCATATTATCAAAAGCAACCAATTACAAAAAAAAAGAAAAAAAATATTTATCTCACCCTATAAAGAAGATGTTCATTTCGGTAAAAAGATTACCTCTATCATAAATTAAAATCATGGGTTACTAGTCCGTCTATGTTTTTTATACTTACTTTTAAATAATTCTTAAATAAGTGAGAATAGGAGAAAATATAGAAAATATAGAAAATAATTTATGAGCATGAGCAATGATTGACATAAATAAAATAAACAGAGCAGAAGTGTGCAAGAAGAGATAAGTAATGATCACTGCCATAAAATGATGCAAAGGTAGAGCACCAGTCACCAATCTCTTCCTTTAAGAGTAAGATTTTATATTTTATGAAATCAGATATGTGTGTGTTTGTGTATGAATGTTCCCGGGTGAAATATAATCAATTGAGAATGATCAAGTTGAAAAATTATTTCACTGTTTTTATTCTAAAATATGAAAGTTTTAAAAATGTAATTCTTTCACCACGACTCTAATTTTTATGATTTATTTAATAAATTTTTTATTTTCTTTTTAATAAATTATATCTATATTTTTAAGTAAATGAAATAATGTAATTATTGAAAAGTGAAGTTAATTTAAAAAAAATCATTTCAATAAATAGTGTATTTTGTTCTCAACTTATGTAAAAATAAATATAAATATATATGTATCAAATTTTATAATTTTAAAATATTTCTAATTACATGATTCGGACAGTTGATCACATAGTCGCAATATATCAAAATGCTAAAAAATATTTGTATAGAAAATATTTTTCATGTCTCCTAAAAAATTAAGATATTTCTTGTTAGTTATATATGAGAATAATAAACTTAATGAATTTATAATAAAATTTGAAAAAAAAAAGTGATAAAAACATTCAATATTATTTGTCTTTTATAATCTATCTTTTGTAAATAAATGGTCTTTAATTTTGAAATTTATAAAAAGATTAATATAAAAAAAATGTAATTGTAAACACATGCATTTATAAATTGATTAAAACAATGATATCAAATTATTAAAAAAATATGAAAAAGATAAATATTTTTTAATTAGTTTCTACGAAAAATATAATTATCTTCTCGCTAAACATAAAGAAAAAAAATTATATAAAAGATAAAATAACATCACAATATTTGTAATAAAAATTTAAAAACTACAAAAAATATTAAAAAATAAAATATAAATAAGACCTAAAAATATTTATTTTCATAATCAAATGTATATGTGTTAGGTTTTTTAGAAGAGAATGGATTGAGAAATTAAGTATTATAAATAACAAATTAACCTATTGTAACAATATTTCTACTTTCAAATTTTAAAAGAACAAATTTATAAATTTTTAATATAATTTTATTTATAGTTTATGTGAAATTAAAACTCAAACTTAAATTTTTAACTATATCCACACATATTAATTATATTTTTGAACATATATATATATATATATATATATATAACTATTTCATAAAAGAAAATTTGTTAAGAGCTTGAACTATCTTAAATTTATTATCTCTTTAAAATATTATTGTATATGCCTTATTATGTTCTAAATGGAGTTATAAAAACTATGTCCATACAAAAAGCATGATATATTATTATCTTAAAGTTTAAAATTTAATATCTATAAACTCAATGCATGATACAACAATATCACATATTTTGGTCTAATATATTTTTTTCAACAATATATATGTATATAATACAAAAAATTGAAAAATTTGTGCAAAGTTGTTCATAACTAAAAAGAACAAATTGAATCGAGAAAAAAAACTTATAAAAGCATACAAAGAAAAGGATTGTATCCTATCAAAACAAGAGAAACAAAAAAAAAATATTGTATCTAATCAATAAGAATAATAGAACCTAAATCCAGGTCCAAACTTGATTTTCTCTATCACATATTCCACCATGTACTTAAATTATCCTTCTTCCTCGCAATTTTGTAAAATAAAACTCTAAATTAAAGCACTACTATGAAAACATAGGACAATTGATTTTATTCTCAATATTGTATCATTCTCATATATGAAAATAAATATATTGAATATTCACACGTGTCCTTTACCTCCATGATACATTGATCTGTTGTCTTCCACACACACATACACAGCTCATAAGATACTTCTTGATCTAATATTACTTGACACAATTCTATTAATGTCTCACGCGTATAATTAAAATAAAATAAAGATTAAGAAAAAAATTGACATAAAAGAATAAACGAATCAATCCATTATTTTGTAAGCTAGTCTGACATTGATCTATATGGACCTCGAGTTAAACAAATCATTTTAAAAAATCTATTTCTATTTAGGTCACCACTATCACCTAACTTAAATCATATGTCACGTGAACCAGTTCAAGTTCAGACGTATTTTGACAATCCTATATATCATTGTTGTCTTAGTGTTATTAATACTATTTTAACAAATAATGTATTAAAAAATATTACTATATAAGAAAAAAATTTATTTTATTACGAATTAAATCATGATCTATTTTGATATTATATAATGAATGACAATTATTTTTTCTACTCTAGTAGTTCCATGTACATACTATAAAATTTATGAAGCTCAAAATAATTGTTGTTAATATTTTTAAATCATATTACTTTTATTTTTATTTTAAAATAAATTTTAATAGTTTTTAAAATATTATTAATGATTACAAATATTTTGTCGAATTGATTATTCACGTGTATATATATAGTGAGAAAACATTATTCAATAATTTTTTTCAAATTTCAATTTTGAATTGAAAGTTTCTCTTTTACAAAAAGTTTATATTTTATAATAAATTTTAATAGCTTTTAAAATATTATTAATAATCACAAATATTTTATCGAATTGATATATATATATATATATATATATATATATATCATTATTAAATAATTTGTGTTCAAAATTCATTTTGAATTGAAAGCTTCTCTTTACAAAAATTTATATTAATTCAAAATTATTAGATGTTTTATTTATATATATCAAAACTAAAGAATATATATATATATATATATATATATATATGAATGAATTGTTAAAAGATAAATAAAATACTAAAAATTTATTATTTTAAAAAATATTTAATTATAATTATATAATAATATATTTTAATTTAAAATATTTGATTATATTTTTTTATGTTATGCTAATTAAACTTATAAATAAAATGTTATCTATTCTTGCAAAGGTAGAGATGAATACCATATTCTTTATTATGGACCAAGATGAACACTTCCTCTTCCTTTACAATGGGTCTAAGATGAACACTTCATCTTCCTCTAGAATGGATAGAGATGAACACTTCTTCAATACAATCTTTAATGTTGATTTGGAAATGAGTAGATATTGGTGTTAAACCCTAAACCCTAAATCCTAAGTTGGATTTGGATATTCAAAGTTATATGTTTGTTAAGGTAGAAAAAATATCCTTTTACCTATGAATTTTCAGTGTATTTATAGTTTTCCTGGTCTATTGTTTTATTAGGTCTAGTTTAATTAAGATAGGTATATCCTTAATGACCAATTAGGTCATGATGATGCATTTTATTAGTATTAATCATTAGTTAATGTTAGTTTCTTATTATTCACATAGGTGTCTACTATGCCTAGATCACCTCGGCATGGTCTAGTAGATTGGTCCCCTAAAGCCTGTTGAGAGCCTCCTGAAAAACTTTAAAAGAAAATGTCCTCTTAAAATTTCTTTGGTTAAGGTCATCATGTTGAATGCCTAACTCCCGATACTCGAAAAGTCACAATTATTAGTAACATTTGGTAACATCTGACAAGATATAGAATAGTGTCACGTGCCTCCAGAAGTGTGACAGACTTTGCATGTTGGCCCTTGGATCTCCTTCAATTCGGAATGGTTATGATGCATTGTGTTGCTTCAGTTGATGTTACTCTCTTGATTATAAATATATGGTGGGTCATTCTTCAAAGTCCACTTGTTGATTTAGAAAGAATAGGGATGAGTTAGTTGTGTTGATTTAGAAAGAATAGAAATAAGTTAGTTCTCAAGAATTCATAGAAATATTTAGATTAGTCATATTTTTTTTCTAACTCTTTGTCTTTGGGTGGGTAGTGTTCTAATGTTAGTCATGAGGTGTTGATTAACACTTAAAGTGCAAGTTCACCTTCCAAACTGAATTCGTCTATAAGATCAATGCGGGTGATAAGATCAAAGAGTTTGTCATAAGTGATCGATGAATTGATTTATGTATCTTAGAGTACTTTTCCAAATACATCTAATTGTCCATATATAATCAGTATGCCCATATTATCAAAAGCAACCGATTACAAAAAAAAAAGAAAAAAAATACTTATCTCATCCTATAAAAAAAAGAAAAAAAAAGTATTTATCTCACCCTATATAAAGAAGATGTTCATTTAGGTAAAAATATTACCTCTATCATAAATTAAAATCATGGTTACTAATCCATCTATGTTTTTTATAATTATTTTTAAATAATTCTTAAATAAGTGAGAGTAAGAGAAAATATAGAAAATAATTTATGACCATGAGCAATGATTGACATAAATAAAATAAACAGAGCAGAAGTGTGCAAGAAGAGATAAGTAATGATCACTGCCATAAAATGATGCAAAGGTAGAGCACGAGTCACCAATCTCTTCCTTTAAGGCTAAGGTTTTATATTTTATGAAATCAGATATGTGTGTGTTTGTGTGTGAATGTTCCCGGATGAAATATAATCAATTGAGAATGATCAACTTAAAAATTATTTCACTGTTTTTATTCTAAAATATGAAAGTTTTAAAATTTTAATTCTTTTACCATGACTCTGATTTTTATGATTTATTTAATAAATTTTTTAATTTCTTTTTAATAAATTATATCTATATTTTTTAGTAAATGAAATAATGTAATTATTGAAAAGTTAAGTTAATTTTAAAAAAATGGTTTCAATAAATAGTGTATTTTGTTCTCAAACTTATGTAAAAATAAATGTAAATATATATGTATCAAATTTTATAATTCCAAAATATTTATAATTACATTATTCATACAGTTGATCACATAGTTGCAATATATCAAAATGCTAAAAAATATTTGTAAAGAAAATATTTTTTATGTCTCTTAAAAAATTAAGATATGACTTGTTAGTTATATATGAGAATAATAAACTTAATGAATTTATAATAAAATTTGAAAAAGAAAGTAATAAAAACATTTAATATTATTTGTCTTGTATTATCTATCTTTTGTAAATAAATAGTATTTAATTTTGAAATTTATAAAAAGATTAATATAAAAAGAAAGATGTAGTTGTAAACACATTTATAAATTGTTTAAAACAATGATACCAAATTATTAAAAAAATATGAAAAAGATAAATATTTTTTAATTAGTTTCTACGAAAAAGATAAAGAAAAAAATTATATAAAAGATAAAATAACATCACAATATTTATAATAAAAATTTAAAAACTACAAGAAATATTAAAAAATAAAATATAAATAACACTTAAAAATATTTATTTTCATAATCAAATGTATATGTGTTAGGTTTTTTAGAAGAGAATGAATTAAGAAAATTAAGTATTATAAATAAAAAATTAACCTATTGTAACAATATTTCTAATTTAAAAATTTAAAAGAATAAATTTATAAATTTTTAATATAATTTTATTTATAGTTTATGTGAAATTAAAACTCAAACTTAAATTTTTAACTATATACACGCATATTAATTATATTTTTGGACATATATATATATATATATAACTATTTCATAAAAGAAAATTTGTTAAAAGCTTATACTATTTTAAATTTATTGTCTCTTTAAAATATTATTGTGTAGGGCTTATTATGTTCAAAATGGAGTTATAAAAAGTTTATTTCATGAGCTTTATTGTCGTATTAAACATGATAGTAGCCTTTATTTGAATTATATATACATTAACACACACGATGAAGTCAAGTTGGCCAAAACTATTCTTATTTTGCATTTTTTTTAATACAAATAACATCATCAAGTTATGTATTTAAAAAATTGCATCGGACTCAACTTTGTTAAAGTTATTCAAATTAATTTGCAAGTCAAATTTTAAACACCCAACCTGAGTTTGTTTTAGTGTGTTCTGTTTGAAAGTCAAACTTGAAATTTATTAATATAAACATCATGATATTATACATAAAATTGAAATTAGTTTATATAAACGATAATGACTTTTATCCGTTAACCAAATGTTCGAGATTCAGACTATGACGATGTGAGTAAATTAAACTAATAATTTTTAAGTAAGAAGAAAATGAGATTATGAAAAATTTTCAATTTCTAATAAAATGTACCTATTAGTAGAGAACGTATTAGACAGAGATTGGTACTGACATATACCTCTTTAAACTATGTTCGAAAAAGACAAAAAGAAATATAATGAAAAAATTATTAACAAACTAGTTCTCTTAAAAGCTAGGCTTTCAATTTGAATTTTATGTACAAAAAGTTATTGTGAAAATTAATTCTATCATATTGTAAATACATTTGTAAAAATTGAAAGCCTAAGTAAAACTTATTAACTTTTTTATATTGAAATTTTCTTAAAGTGTCTAGAATTTCAAAACCTTCTTTATTTAAAAACTTATATGGTGTGAATGTTATAAAAGAGAAAAGATTTAGTGATCTTGAAACATAGAGCATATGTAGTATTTATAAAGCTTTGTCCACTGCAAAATTTTTAGATTATGACTTTTTGATAGTAAATTAAATAATGGACCATTTACAAGATAATTTCTTATAACATGAGTTTTGTTGATTTTTGAATACTTACGTTTATCTCTCACTTACTAACAAAATATAAAAAAAGTGATGTTTCCGTGTTTAAGAACATCTTCCACTCATAAATTTATGTCTAACTAATATATGTAAAATAAAATTCACACTTCATCTGAATAGATAAGCAATGAAGGTTTTGAAAGCAGCTTCTAGGGTTACAACAAAAAGAATATTAGCAATGGAAAGTTTGGAAATGCAAGTGGTGGAGTTGGTTGCAGTTGAGATGGTAAATTGAGAGAATGAAAATAGTGTAGGTATAAGTGGGAGAAACCGAAAGATGATTATGTGGAAATGAAAGGAGATGGTGCAGTGTCACCTCATGCATGTGGGTTTATGAAGAATGAGAAGCATAATTAGATAGGACAAAGGTACGAAGAAGCACGGTGATGCAAGTATCCAACCTACTTCCTCCTCTCACACTCACACTTTCCTTTTGTCAGAACCCACAACACATTTCCAGTTATTCTTTCACAGATACCAATACATGCACTCCACCATTTAGGTTAAAATGCGCTTCCTCACTTTTTTATAAGCTTAGTACATATCTAAGAATACACCAACTTTATGTCTCAAGTCAATAAGATCCATAAAGTTAAAAAATGAGATCCATAAATTTTCTAAGAAAACAGAGTCCTGAACCAATTAAAGACGAGATTAGTGAAATTCTATGGATATAATAAATTAAATAAGCTTTTCAATAATCTTACAATCTAGTTAATCTTTTTACATTTGTAATTTGTACATAGAAGTTTATTTAAACATGTCCAGAATTTTCACAACATCAATTAATATAACACACGAGCAATAGAATTAGATGAAATTAACAATGTTAATTTAATGTGACAAAATTGAAAGAATAAGGAAGGAGATCAATGATTTTATTTATTAGAAAATATGTTTATTTATCCTTGTAGAATGGTTTTAAAATGTTTAAAAGTATCTCTAAAAAATTAAGAGCAAATATATTTCGTTTTTTTCTTTTTAATTGTTGAAATTTTGTAAGAATTTTTTTTTCTACAACTGTCCCTTTGAAAGTGTAAGACAATATGAAATTCTTTTTTGTTATTTATACCTTTCATATAACATTTAATTAATTTAAGTACATGCATTTTTTGTTATATGAAAATAATAAAAAGGTAAAATATAAATCTTATAAACATTTTATTAAAGTCAAAAAAATTATTTCATAAAATAGAAAGTTTCATAACTATTTTATTAAAAAGCGAGAAAATTTACTACATCTTTTTTTTTTCATTTTTCCAAAAGAATTTTAAACACACATAAAAAAAATTAAATGATGAATTTACTTAGTTTACTTTCAAGTGTACTTTAAGGTATTTTTAGAAATATGAAAAAATTCTTAATTTTAATAAAATTTTCTATTTTATCTTTAGAGATCTTTATATGATTAGTGGGTTTATTTCCACTTTGTGGACTCCTACAGGGAAAATTCGTTAATTGACAAATCCCCACTTCTACCTTTGTAATTTTGTTTCATTCATTGTCTATAGTTTCACATATTCAACCTTCCAAACATTCACAAACATTCACAAATATTTTATTTTATTGATTTTCTATTTATTTTATTTATATATTTATTTTATTTATATTTATAAAATTAAAATTACTTTTAAAAAGATTAATTTTTTAAAATTTATATTTATAATACAACTTATTTAAATTTATTTTTTAGAAAAAAATGAAATTTATTTACACAAATATTTTATTATAAAATTTTATTTAAACTTATATTTTAAATAGTATTATTTAAAAATAAAATTATATATCTGCAAGTATATATAAATACATATATATATATATATATATATATATTATAAATATTTCTTTTGTGAATACCCAACTTATAACGTAATAAAATAAATTTTTTTAATAAAATAAATAATAAATAAACACTACCCACAGTAGTTACTAAAATCAACCCTAATTCTTTTTTTATTACACAATCACTCAAAAACATAATTAAATAACTAAAATAAATATATTGTATATATAATATTAACAAGATGCGTTGTATTGCCAAACTATTTTTCATACATAAAATAAATTAATATATGTAAAAATAATACACTTTATTTTTTGTCAAATAAGAAAAATGTGAGCAACTTAATTACTAGTACAGGAATTAAAAGATAAAGATGTTAGAAATTAGTTTCATATATGGTAGGTAATTATACTACAAAAAGATAAAAATAATGGGAGAACTTAAAAAGGTTTATTATCTATCATTGCAGCAATAATATAATTTTTTTCTTCAATTTTCTTTGACTTTATAAAACTTACATCTCTACCTATTTTATCAACTTAATTTTTTTTTCTTTTTAATTAAGAATTATAGACTACTCTATATCAATAGATGACTCCTAGTACCAGTATTCGTTTACCATAACCATCAAATTATCTGAATATTCCTAGGCTCCTTATATATGAATATAATATTCATATAATTAAAAGTTTAACTACTTATACTTTTTTTAATAATTTTGTATTAATGTTTATGTTAATAGTGATATATTATGTAGACAACTAAGATTCTTGTATATTTTTTAATATGATAATGTTGAAGTGCGCAAAGATAGTGTGGTGGTGACTGAGAGATGAATCAAAGTATGAAACGGCAAAAAAATGGTACAGAGCATATCTTCACACCACGTCCACCTGCACTGCACAAGAACAACTTCATGTCTTCGAAAATGACTCATATCATATTCCTTTTATTTCCCTCAATATATTCCACCAAATCAAACAAAGATTGCAAATCTCCAACATTCTTTCACTATACCTACTTTTCCACCAAACTCTTCTGTTATATATCTTTTCACTAACATTTATCAATCTTCGTTCTCATTATAATCTATATATTCTACTTTATTACATCTTCATCCCCCTATTTCGAGTTATTTATTAAGTATTAAAACTCTCATCAATGCATAATTGTTTAACCTAAAAACACGCACACACACCATAAATAATTTATGGCCAAAGTTGTTGGTTCTGATTTCGTGTTATGGCATTAGTCAAACCAAAAATATTAATTTGTTGCTACTTCTGTGTCTCAAACATGCACAATGACAAATAAACTCAACCGATACCAAACAAAAGGTAACAAAAAACATTTATATTAAATTATTTAATCTGGTGGTTATTTTAATAAAATAAAGTGCAGCAACAAAATAAGAATAAAAATTGTTGGTGATTAAAATATGAGAGAGAAATTGCCGGACATCCGTACTGTACAGATAATGATGAAGAAGACAAGGTTTGACTCCTCTGACTGTAACTGTGGAGTGTTGTGAAATGGTGTTAGTGCTACAACTTCTTTTTATCTTTTTTGGAGGTTAACGTTAGTGGAACCACTTTTATCATCTTCTAAAACTGCTTTATCCAATTCATACAATTTCCTATGTATAAAATATTTTTAACAAAATGGTATTATTGGGTATTCACGTGTTTTTTTTTAAATTTTAAGAAAACACTAAAATCAAAGAAAATAGCTTATTGGTTATTTAAAAATAGGTTTGAAATTACAATAATTGTGTGCATTATGACCATTAACCTCTTGTCTTCTTACGACTAAGCTTTGTCTTAATCCCATTTAACACGTCAGAGTAGCACAAGTAGAACTTTTAAAATGGCATGGTGATTTGTTTGAAAAAGAGAAAGTGAAAGTGAGAGTTAGAGACACAGAGCATAACCAAATCACCATAGGCTATGATGAAATTAATAAGGCCATCACAATAATTAAAAAGTGCAAAAGATGAAAACTTATTATACTATCATATCATATGATCGTATTTACTTGCGTACCCTCCTAACTCTCTCATCACCAACACTTTCACTTGGTTGGATAATTTTTTTAATAAATATTTATAGAATCAAATATTACAAAAATTATATTATTTTTTTAAAATTAAAGTTAATTTATGCATTTTTTTACGTTTTGTACAAAATCTTTAACTTTTTTATGAATTGGGGTGTATGTATAAACTACAATTACTTATTAAGAAGTTTATCCATTTTAAAAAAAATCTAAAATCAAATAATGTTAATGAAAGTGATGAAGAGTTACATGGTGACATTGCCACTTGAGTATGTGTATGTACTTCTATGAATATACTTGAGAAAATTAGTTGATAAATTTCTATCTATAAGTTCTGAGATGATTATGAACTTTTAATTAAACTTAGATTATTAATTTAGATTAAATGTGAAGTAGTTAGATAGAGAGGAAAGGAAAGGCACAGTGACCCCACTTTCCCATTGATGATTCATTGAAGTAAAGTGTGTCCCCATCTCAACCCAAGAGCTGTTTACTTATTCCTTTAACTTTCTCCTCATTGACCTCTCACAACCCAACCCCATCACACGTAATTCTCCACTCCCCACTTCCCCACCCACCACCACCACCGCCACCACCATCACCCTCATTCCGTATTTCGTACATCCCACATTATACCATTACCCCCACAAATAATATTATCACCATTCCCCTCCATGCCTATATATTCTTCCTTCTCCCTCTGCTTTTACCACTAGGACTCAGACACTCTCTCTCCTCTCTCTCTCTCTCTCTCTCCACCCAATATCCAACCATGCAGGAGGACAAGAAGATGAAGGTGAAGAAAGGCTTCTTGGCTGTCCAAGTGGGTTTAGAAGACGATGATTGTTCCTCTTCTCAGAGATTCGTGATCCCCATCTCATACCTCTACCACCCTCTCTTCAAGCGTCTTCTCGACAAAGCTCGCGAGGTCTACGGCTACCACACCGATGGCCCCCTCAAGCTCCCCTGCTCCGTCGACGATTTTCTCCATCTCCGTTGGCGTATCGAAAAGGAGTCAACTTCCCATCAACACCACCATAACCACACCAACCATCGTCTTCCCCACGCTCTGCACTTCCACTCTTGTTGATCATGCCTCTCACCTTTCTTCTCTTTTTTCTCTCCTTTTCAGTCTTTGTGTGTCGATACTCTTACATATATCTATACAGTAGTGGTAGCTAATTAGTTAGGGAATTGACGCCGCCGCTCTGTGTTTTATTGTTCAGAGGGAAAGTTAATTGAAACAACCCAGAGAAATCACTCTCTCTGCTTCCGTCTTCCAATTCTTTTTCTTTCCTCCCTCCACTATTCTTCCATAATTGTTACTCTTTTAATCGATTCATCACGCAAAATTCTTTCTTTTCGTCTCTGTTTGTGTGCTACAAAACCTTCTACTAACATGGATTCTCTTTGAAAAAACTATTAATACAACTTATGAAAGCTGAATATGTAGAAATTAAGTGAAAAGTTTATTTGTTTTTCGTTTCATCGAAATATTTTGGAATTCTCCTTTAACTTTTTTCTTCCAATGTTTTCGGGGTACGCTAATCATTTGTCCTGTGTCTATCAATTTCATCCTTCTTCTCTAAAAGATACATCAAATTACTCCTAAAAAGCATAAACAACACAGTACCGAATTGGTGTATAGAAATTTATCTTTTGTGAAATTTGTTGATAACTAACACCGTGACCTTGTTTTTTCTTCAAGATTTCTCTTTATAATATAGTTAACACCTTAAGTTTTACACCGAAACGATTGAAAAATTGAAATGTCAACATGATGTTTAATTGACTTCGAAACTATTTAATTGATGGGAGAGATTAATTATATGAACATCTCAGATCATTAGGAAGTAATAAGATGAACGTGATTATGAATATTAAACCTTTTTTATTCACTTTCAATACTTTATACACTCAGAATGGACAAGTTTCTTCATAAATATTTCTAAAAAAAGTTATAAGTTAAAATTAATTATATAATATTAAATATCAATTTTTATCAAGGAGATACATTAAACAAAGTTAATATCAATTAGTCATGATTAAAATAAATTATTCAATATTAAATGTCAAATTTCATTAAGAGATGCCCTAAAGAAAGTCAATATCAATTAGTTATAAATAAACTCACATGAAATCATGAATGAGATTATTTCCCATTATTTTGAGACTTTTGACTCACTTTGATTTCTATCAAATCTCATATTGAATATAAAAAATAATATAGTAAAAACTCACAAATTCAGTAACTTAAACTTTTAGACTAAATGTGGAGTCATGATTTTTTATATAGAGTTATTATAACTCATTTGTGTTGATTATACCATGTATATATTTCCTCGGAAAAGTAGAAGAATGAGTTATACCTTAATGACACCAAATTGATAATCTCTTTCTTCAAAATTTATCTTCTATTTTATATCATGGTTCATTTTAATTTTTGAAAGAATCTTATTTCATTAGTTTTTAATTCTTGACCTAAAGATGGGTCTATAGAGAAGGTTGATAAACATATCCTAAATATATTGTAAAACTGGATTTCTAAGAGAATAACTTATAGAAAAAGAGAAAACTCTCCTTACAAATCTCTGTATTTGAAAAGAATGACTATTCTATAGATGTGAGATATCCCCAAATTAGAAAAGAAGAGCATTGGTGTAATTTAGTGTACACCAAACACCAAAATAGTTTTTCCTACTTTGAATTTTTGGTTTTGGTTTTTGTTGTGGTAATGCAAGGATGATGAAGCTGGAATTAGAATGTGTGGTGGTGGAAAAATGAGGTAAAAGAAAATGGAGAGTGGTGGTGAGAGCCAGCGAAGGTTGATGTGGTGATAAATAAAGGGCACTCACAGCAACAACCTAAACCTGCAACTGACTTTGCTTTTTGGAACATTCACAACTCCTAACTGCTGCAACGGATCTTTCTCTTCTCTTTCTCTGTCTAGCTGTTCAACACTACTCTGCTGATATGATGCTTTTGATTTTATTTGGTCCCTTTATCAACATCATTTCTTTCTTCACTTTTACCATATCTCTCTCACTATATTACTCTCCATATCTTATTTGCACATCATGTTATCAAGTGATTACCCTTTATTCTACATATTTTTTAGATAATTATTATAGTTAATATCACATATTAGAGAGATAGTATCATTGAATTACATTCTAAGCAAAATAGATATGTTTTTAGTTCTTCTACAACAAGTGTTTCATTTTTAGAGTTGAAAAAAAAAAGATTTACCCTTTAAAATTGGAAGTAATGGTTTAATCTATTATTATATTATATAATACTTACTAACTATTTGTGTCATAAACAAAAGGTTAAATGGCTGCTCCAAATAGTGTTTTCTAGTTTATCTTAATATATACATATATTAGAGTTAAAATTAGACCTATAGAAGAATGAAAAATAAAGAAAAACATTTTTCAATAACTAGAATAAAAGATCTTTCCCTTTGTAAGACTAGAAAACAATGATTTCAAATTTTAAAATTATGAAAACAAAAAAAAAATCACATAAGGACCCAAATAAAAATACACTCTTTTTATAGAAATTAAAATATATTCAAGTAAAAAAATTATTTAGACTTGTATTAATTTAAAAAAAAGTGTTAATTTAAGAATTAGTGTATAAAAGTATATTAAAATCGACCTTTAAATTTTTTTAATCAATATCTCAAGAAAATTTAATAACTTTTTTCTCTTCATAAGACTACTTAATCAATTGATTTAGTTATTTAAAATAAACATTGTGTTTTAAAGGTATAGTACTGCAATTAGTATTTTTTTTGTATTATAGGGTATTTTTGGAGCTGAAAAAAAGGGTATTTTTGGATTTTAGAAAAACTAATGTATGTGCAATTCATACAATAAATGTTTGTTTTATATAACAATTTTTTTAATGAAGAATTATTTTTAAATGTTTGTTTAAAGTTTTATAGTTTATGATAAACAGTTTCTGTAAAATGAGATTACTTGATAATATTTTTAAAATTATTGAAATTTAATTTAAAGATACATGTGAAGGTTAAGAGGTTGAGAAAAATTCATGAAAACACTGTTTTTGAAAAGAGAAGAAAAAACTCCTAAAGTTATTATTCTTGAATAATATCCCCTAGATATACTCCCATTTTAAAAAAGAATTTTTTTAATCTATGCATATAGAGAATAAATGAAAATGATTAAAACTGCCGAAAAAAAAATGATTAAAAGTAATATTAGATAGTAATAAATAGGAACATTCATGTAAAATATTAAAAAAAATTAGAAGATCCCAAAGAAAATACATCATAGTTATGGTGAATAGTGAAGAATTTATTTTATTATTGGAAAATTTTAAATAAATAAGACTTTTTCAATTGAATGAAAATTCTGAACTTTTTTTATTAAGTTAAATTAGTTTTATTTTTAAATAATTATGTAATCATAATCTAAACATATTTGATTTTTTAATCATATTATTAACATAAATTATTTGTCTTTGAAATTAACGAGTAATATAACGAGAATTTTAAACGAATACAAATGGAATATTTCTCTCAATATAATTATTTGATATATAAAAATAAGAAAAAAAATCAATAGACCACTTTTCCACACAAACAAATATTAGTTTTTAATTTTTTTAAATATGATAAAAATGTTTTTGTATAAGTAAAAGGTGGGTACGTGTTCCACCACTCTAAAAGTAATATAGTTGAAATTCACGCTTGGGACAAGTTAAATAAAAAATAAAATTTTCTTTCATTTTTAGTAAGTAGTGTTGGTTTTACGAGAGAGTTTAATAGGAGCAATGAAAATAATAGCATCCAAACACTTTTATTATATATATAAATTTATTATATATTAATAAAACAAAATTTTATAATTAATAAATATAATTTTTAAAGTTTTTTTATAAATATATTGATAACAATTATTTATATTTATTTTTTTGCTTTTAATTATAGATTGTTAATATTCTTTTTTTATGATAAAATATAATAAATTGATTTTTTTTTCTACATCATTTATCTTCTATTAGATTGTAAATTATCATTTATTATAATTTTATATATTTTGAAATTAAATAATTATTTTTTAATAGGTACAATATTAATAGTTAAGAATAAGATAATTGAATTTTTTTTTCAAGAGGAAGATTATTGATAAAAATAAAAATGGTATTTTTTTAACTTCAAATGAGCAAATAATTACATTGGATGAACAACCTTTCAAGATTCCGAAAAGTATAGATAGTAAATTTGATGTCAATTCTTTAGAACAATTTTGAGTTAATTAAAGAGATGAAATTCGAAGAACATATTTAAAATGAGGTCCATATCAATGTTATCTTGAAAATTACCTCTCTCTCTCTCTGAAAATAAACATCCAAAAAGATTTCAACTAGAACACTTTATTCTTAATGTTGTTACTTTAAAAACTTGTCAACTATGTCTGAATTATGTGAAGTTTTGACGAAAATGAGAAAGGCAAATACATATCACTTGATTGATCAAGTAATTCGTTTAATATTGACTCTTCCTTATTCCACTACAACTCTAAAAAAATCATTTTCAACAATGAAAATAATCAAAACAATGTTATATTATTTAAATATTAAATTTACTTAATACATAGTGACTCTCCCAAAAAATTTAGTCAAAATATGCCATATTCTATATATTTGATTTTAAGAAAAAAAAATCTTTTAATCTCTATACTTCATCTCTGTCTATATATATACACATTATTATTTTTATTAAAAGTATAAGTTCAATTTCTTTTTATTCTTATTTTGAAGAATAAAAAATATTAAAATTCGTATTTGTACGAAGAAAAAAATGACATTCTTAAATATCTGAACTAAATAAATTATTAGTAGTATAAGATTCAAATAAAAAATTAAAGCTATTGATTATTTCAATGGGCTTTTCATTTCAGCATTCAACTTTTGTTTGACCCGTTTCTTTTAGAAGTCTTCCTTGAACATGGTCTTCTTTTTGGAGTTTTTCTTTCTCCATCCCTATATGTTCCATTTACACCACTAATAAGATATGGAAAAGAAAAAAAAATATCCCAAACATTATTTTTAAAATTTAAATATTAAATTCTAAATCTTAAATTTTAAATAATAATTCAAAATTCACTTTTAAGTTATATTATTTAAAAATTAAAATATTAATTAAACTTTTAATTTTATATCACATAATTCATACGTTATCGAATTATATAAATTAAATGTTAAAATTAACTTCATAAATAAAAATATAGTTCAAGGTTAACTTTTAGAATCATGCAATAACTACTGAACACCTAACGCCCTTTCTAATTGGTATAGAAGAAGATCAAAAGGGTAGTTTTGGAATTTTAATATTATAGGAGTATAGGTTGGGTGGAGAAAGAAACACCCAATTCCTTGATTCTTTTCTTGGGCTTTATTCTTTTCTTGGGCTCTATTTGCATACCGCGTCCAAAAGTTGGCAGATTCTTCCTCTATCTTCATATATTTCTCCCTACACCCCAAACGTACAGTGGAATTACCAAAATACCCTCCAACCCTAAATCATATGCATCCCTCTTCCTTCTCTTTTCATGCCGCTTTCATTCTTACATTCCGCATTCTCTTCCAGTTCCGGCATGCTCCCTCTCCCTCTCCTTCTTCTAGCATTTCATTCCTCTCATCCTCCTTGTTGTTGCATTTGGTGGTGAGAAGCAAGCCCTTCCGATTGCACACCGATGTCGGCACAGGTAAGTTGGTTTGTTTTGTGCTTTTCGTGTTTTTCCAGTTTGAGAGAATGACTTCCGGCGTGTACAGACCGAAAGTCAAATCGAATACAGAGTAGAAATTGGCTTCCGGTTTGTACAAGCCAAAAGCAAAAAAAATTCAAAGCAGTTCCAATTTGTACAGACCAGAAGTAATTTCCGAATGCAGGAATGACTTCCAGGTTGTACAGACCGGAAGTCATTTCCGAATGCAGGAATGACTTCCGGTCTGTATAAGTCGGAAGCCAAAAAATTAGTTGACTTCCGGATTGTAGAAATCGAAAGTCATTTTTGACTTCCGGGTTGTAGAAACCAGAAGTCAAAAAATGACTTCTAGGTTGTAGAAACCGGAAGTCAAAAAATGACTTCCAGGTTCTACAAACCAGAAGTCAAAAAGTGACTTTCAGATTCTACAAACCGGAAGTCAATAATAAGGGCAATGTTGGAATTTTAATATTTTTGGGGTGCAGGAAGAAAAGTTGGGGGTGCAGGAAGAATCAACCCCAAAAGTTTGAGAGTGTTTAATCATAGAGTAATTCTTCCTGCACCTCTCTATTTTTTTCCTGCACTTTCAAAATTTTCAAAATACCAAAATTATTTCCATTAATTTTCAGATTATAAAATCCAGAAGATAAAAGTGTTTTCCAAATTCTAGAATTCAAAAATCATTTTTTTAACTTTCAAATTATAGAATCTGGAAGATAAAAGTGTTTTTTGACTTTTGGATTGTAAAATTTGGAAGACAATTTTTTTCAGACTTCCGAATTGTATAATCCAAAAATCATGTTTCAACAACAATTTTTTTATTTTAAATTACATAATTCCAAAGTTATTTTTAACTATCTAATCATAAATATAACTTATTTACCAAATTACATTATCCGGAAAAAAAATCAACATGAAGATATAAAAATATAGAGGTAATTTAGTAATTTTAATTGTATTTTAGTGATGCAGGAAGAAAAGGTGAAACTTAATCATCTATTTGTCTACAAATACTTTTAACTAGAGCTGTCAAAACGGGCGGCCCGGCCCAGCCTGGCCTGGCCCTACGGGCCAACTTCAGAAAATCTGATAGTCTAGCCTGACCTATATTTTAAAACGGACCACAATTTTTAGCCTAGTCTGGTCCTATGTTAGGCCAACGGGCTATTTTTAGCCTAATTAAAAATTAAAAAAAATATTACAATATTTCTTTTGCTTTCTTAGTCTCTCCACAATTTTGTTCAACGTTATTTCTTTTGTTATCATCAGATGGATCACTAATTGGAGGAGTAACTCCTTAATGTTGTCATAGGAAATAAGAACTCTGCAATCTAAGAAATAAAAAAACATAAAAACCTATTTAATACTTATAATAATTTTACTTTATATAATTCAAAAAATATTAAGAAAATAACACAAACCCATGATGATGAGGAAAACAAAAGTAGATATAAAGTTTTGATTAGAAATGCAAAAAATAATAATATAAATTAACAAAAAATAAGGAAGAACCTAACCTAATGTGAAATAGAAAAGTTATATCAGAAACTGTGGTGGTGAAGGTAATAGAAGGAAAGAGAAGTAGTGTAGTAGAGGAGATGAAAAAACTTGTGAGAAAGGAAGAAAAAAAGAACAGAGACACTAGGGTTTCTTTCTTTAGTGTGACAACATAACAATTAAGAACAAAAATTTAATATAAAAAATAAACGGACCAGCCCATTAGCTTACGGGCCAGCCTGGCCTTGGCCCATATGGACATCGGACCAAATGGGTCAGGCTAAAAAAGGCCTATTGTTATCTAGGCCACAATTTTTTAAGCCTGACCTGAATCATAGGCTATACGGGCCAGCCCATCGGGCCAGACCTATTTTGACAGCTCTACTTTAAACCCTACATAAAAAAAAGGAGAGAGTATACTTTTAAATATGAAATATGCTGTTTATTCATCAATTGAAAAATTAACCTAAAAGATTTTAACATTTCATAATTTACTATACATGCTAATGCATTTTTATTATAATATTCTCACAACATTTTTTAATTAATAAAATTCGTTATCAAATATGTATCGCTACTTATTTCATAATTTAAATCTTAGTTTAAAATTATATCTCAGATCACGTCTTATCATAATTATTTTTATCGTTATAATTATTATCCTTGATGTAATTTATTACTATCTCGTATTTATTATAGCGTGCATTATTAATACTTATCTTATTTTTATATTTGTATTCTATTTTCATAAAATATCTTGAGCACCAAACAAATATTTTTAATGTAATGATACCCAAGTATGCCCTTAAACATTACATAGATTTGTAAAACAACAAAAACATATAGTTAAATATACATAAAACATTTAAATGGTAAAATATACATGTATAAAAGATTATATTAGAGTGTATCAAACTTATCAACATTTATAATAATATATAAAAAAACATTTTTCATTTTTTTAATGTTTATATTCACATTTTATCTTTAATATATTTTAAATAAGAATAAAAAATATTAAAAATTTAAAAATAATTACAAATGTTTTAACATGTAATTATTTATTATGTGATTATCATTATTAAATTATTTAAATCTTAAAAATAATTATAAACACTTTAAAATATTTAATAACTTATTTTGTAAATAATTGTCATTATTAAAAATATCATAAAATACACGGCGAGACAGGCCTCTTCCTTATTAGTGTATATTAATATTAATAAATATTTTAATTTTATGTATAAAATATTTAATTATCAATTAATGTCAAAATCGACTTATTAAAACAACGACCATTTTGTAATTAAAAAATTGAATTTCAAGAAGTACTATATTAATTAATTATTGATCTCTTATTTAAACTATTTGTACATTATTAATTAATGTCAAGTTTACTAATAAAAAATGACCATTTCGCATAATTACAAATTTGGATTTCATGAAATATTAGATTAATTATTGTTGGGTGTTTTTTTTATATAGTGCTTAATACACTCATCTTTTTTTAATGTGAGACTTACACTTATACTTGGATTTCCAACAATCTCTTTCTTAAGTATGAGTCTTCCCCCTCGAGCGGAAGCATACGAGTACCTTACGGGTGACCCTTACTTGTACCACGTTCATCAACAGGACACGTTTGCATGAAACCTCCGTCAGGAAAACTTTTGATACAGGGACCACTTCACCCACTCGTTTTAGCCGACAAACCATTGGCTCTGATACCACAGTTGTTGGGAAGAACACAAAAAACAACAAACGCGAAAGCAAAACCCAGATCAAATCTTCCCTTGCAAATGATAGAAAACAAAAGAATGGAATGCGCCAAACAAAAGAATGAAAGAAAGAAACCAGCAGACACAAAAAACTTTTAACGTGGGAAAACCCTCGATATAAATAGGTATACAACAAGTTCTCTTGGAGCTACCTCCAAGGAACAGAAAAGTTCTCTTCACCAATAAGGTGGATAACAACACAAGAACCCCCCGAGTATCTAGCTACTCTGCACACAGATTTGTACAGGATACACTTTCTCTCTTGGTGACTTCTCTACTTCTCTCACCAGAGGTATTCTCACTTAGTCTCTCTTCTTTTTCTACTGACTGTCTATCTTCCCCTTAAACTTTATTTAAAAAGGATGCAGTCTCTTAGCAACATAATGGGCTGGAAGCCCACAAAGGAAAACACATTATTCTTCTTTTAATTAAGTCAGCATGGGCCCAATAAATTGGTGACCCACCTGACAAATCTCTCCCTCACCAATTAATTAGGGCCATATTCAACCAAACTGGCTTTCTCCTTACAAATAGCAAATTTTCCTCTGGGTAAGATCTTTGTCATCATATATGATCCTTTCTCATCAATATGAATTTTCTCTAATGACAATTGCTTCATCTCCAATGCATCACGTATCCAATGATATGGACCTCAATATGCTTTGACCTCGAATGAAAAGTTGAGTTCTTGCTAAGATGGATTACACTCTGACTATCACAATACAAAACATATTTTTCTTGTGATAGTCCCAACTCTTGTAGGAATTTTTGCATCCACAAGAGCTCCTTAGCAGCTTCTGTAGCAGCAATATATTTTGTCTCTGTAGAAGATAGAGCAACACATTTTTGTAGTCTGGATTGCCATGACACCGCTCTCCCTGCAAAAGTCATCATATAACCAAAAGTAAACTTTCTAGAGTCCACATCACCAGCCATATCTGCATATGTGTAACCATTCAACACAGGCTTATCACTTCCAAAGCATAAACAAACTTTGGAAGTACCTTTAAGATACCTGAGTATCCACTTTACAGCTTGCCAATGCTCTTTTCCAGGATTAGCAAGGAAACGACTAACAACACAACAACATGAGCAATGTCCGACCTTGTACACACCATATCATATATTAAGCTACCAACTGCATATGAATATGGAATCTTTTGCATATCTTCTTTCTCTTTCTCACTTGTAGGACACTCCTTTAAACTTAACTTGAAGTGACCTGCAAGTGGAGTGCTAATAGACTTAGCATTTTCCATATTAAATCTCTCCAATACTTTCTCTATATATTTTTGTTATGATAGCCACAATTTTCCATTCTTCCTGTCACGAGTAATTTCATACCAAGGATTTGTTTTGCAGCACCCAAATCCTTCATTGCAAAAGACTTGCTCAACTCTCTTTTGAGACTTTGAATTTCACCATGTCATGACCAACAATCAACATGTCATGACCAACAATCAACATAGAGCAAGAAAATAATAAATTTTCCATTAGAAAATTTCTTCACAAAAACACAGTGATCAGAAGAGGTTTTATCATACCCATGATCTATCATACCCATGATCTATCATAAAGGAATCAAATTTTCTATACCATTGCCTTGGAGCTTGTTTAAGTCCATACAATCTCTTCTTTAATCTACAAACAAGTTTCTCTTTACCTTTCACTGTGAAACCTTCAGGTTGTTTCATATAGATTTCTTCCTCCAAGTCACCGTGAAGGAAGGCTGTCTTCACATCAAGTTGTTCAACTTCTAAATTTAAACTTGTTGTCAAGCCAAGTACAACTCTGATTGAAGACATTTTGACCACAGGTGAAAATATCTCCTCAAAATCAATTCCTTTCTTCTGACTGAAGCCCTTCACAACTAACCTTGCCTTATACCTTGGTTGTGAGCTATTCTCCTCTGATTTCAATTTAAACACCCATTTGTTTCTTAGTCCTCTCTTGCCTTGAGACAAGTTCATCAACTCAAAGGTATGGTTCTCATACAAGGATTTCATTTCCTCTTGCATGGCTTTGAACCACTTGTCTTTCTCTTTATGCGACATAGCTTCTTCATAGCTTTCAGGCTCCCCCCATCAATCAACAAAACAAACTCATGGGGAGAACATTTCTTTGAAGGGCGACTCTCTCTAGTAGATCTTCTCAATTGAGGCTCCATGGGTGGTTCATCTACTTGAGTCTCAGGCATGTCAATTGCATTCTCCAAATCTACATTCACATCTCCCCCATGATCAGCAATTACGGTAGGAGGTTCTGGTTCCACGTCGATGTACTTAGGAGTAACCTGTTTTGCCTTCGCTTTCTTATTAATGTCTTCAATGGTTTGGTCCTCAAGAAAAACAACATCTCGGCTTCTAACAATCTTCTTATCGACCGCATCCCAAAATCTATAACCAAAATCATCATGACCATAACCTAGGAAGATACATTGTTTAGACTTTCCATCAAGCTTAGATCTTTCATCTCTAGGGATGTGAACAGATGCTTCGCATCCAAACACTCTCAAATACTATAGGAAACATCTCTCCCTTTCCACACTCTCTTAGGGACATCATCATCAAGAGGAATAGAAGGAGAAAGGTTAATCAAGTCCACTGCAGTTCTCAATGTCTCACCGTAGAAAGATTTAGGCAATTTTGCATGAGAGAGCATACATCTAATTCTGCTATTGATTGTGCAATTCATTTTCTCAACAATTCCATTGTGTTAAGGTGTTTTTGGAACTGTCTTCTCAAGCTTGATGCCATGTTCTTTGCAATAATTCTCAAAAGGACCCCTGTATTCACCATCATTATCTACTCTAACACATTTTAATAATTTGTTTGTTTCTCTTTCAACACTTGCATGTAAATGCTTAAACACATCAAGTACTTGGTCTTTGGATTTCAAAACAAAAGCCCAAACCTTTCTAGAATGATCATCAATAAAAGTGACAAAATAAGAGCAACCACTAATTGATTTAGCATCCATAGTGCAAACATCAGTGTGAATTAAATCTAAAACATTTGGCCTTCTATGTGGAGGATATGTGCGAAAAGAAACTCTATGTTGCTTACCAACAAGACAATCAGAACAAGTTTCAAGAGATGTACCTCTAACAGAAAACAACTCTTGTCTTGCTAGAGTAGAAAGGCCCTTCTCACTCAAGTGACCAAGTCGTTTATGCCATAATTCTATAGAAAAATCTTCAATTGCATTCACTTGAGGTATAGACAACTTTATGGATGTCCAATAAAGAGTATTTCGCTTCACTCCTTTTGCTACCCCTAGAGTTCCTTTAGTGCACTTCCATTTGCCATCACCAAAAGAATTATGATAGTCATCTTCATCAAGTACTTATATTAAGATCAGGCTCAGGCGCATATCAGGGATGTGCCTAACATTCTTTAGATGCAACTTGCAACCAGTATTAGTTTCTAACCAAATTTCTCCAATGCCAACAACCTTGATTACCCCTTGATTTCCCATCTTTACATGTCCAAAATCTCCAGCAGTGTAGGATGTGAAATAATCACGATGTGGTGTAACATGAAATGAGGCAGCAGAATCAATAACTCATTCATACTCTTGGGAGGTGAGATTAACACAGTCATCTTCATAAACAATGACAACTTCACCATCAGATACAACTGTAGTAGTGACTTTATCTTTATCCTTTCTTCTACTGTTATTATTATTATTAGTACCTCCACCTCTTGATCTTTCTCGCCTGAGGATCCTACAATCTCTTATCATGTGTCCCAGTTTATTGTAATGGAAACATGTGAATGTGATGTCTTTCTTTGGCATTGACTTATCTCTTGGCTTGCTACTATCATGAAATCTTTGAGAATTTCTATACATATTTCTTCCTCTTGACTCCGTAACTAGAGCTTCATTTTGAGTTGAGGAGCTAACCTTTGTACTTCCCCTCCTCCTAGTCTCTTCACTTAAAAGACTATCCTTGACCATGTCAAAGGTCAGTTTTCCATTAGGGGCAGAGTTGCTCAGAGATACTACTAATGTCTCCTAGCTATCTGGTAATGAGCTCAACAACAACAATGCAAGTAACTCATCATCTAAGACAATCTCCATAGTGGTTAACTAATTCACCATATTCTGAAAACTACTCAAGTGCTCTGCCACAGAGGAACCATCCTTGTATTTTAAGTTTATTAACTTCCTAATCAGGAATGCCTTATTCAAGGAATTTTTAGACTCAAACAACTCACCTAATCTCTTCCATAAATTGTAAGTCAGAGTCTCGCTAGATTGATCTATGCACTGTCTGATCATGCCAAACTTCTTCCAATCTCCCTCAGATTTATCTGTTGGTTTAACACCTTGTTCCTCAATAGGATCATACAGGTCTTTGCAAAATAACAAATCTTCCATCCGGGATTTCCAGATTGAATAATTGGTAGAATCCAATTTTATCATGGTTCCAACACCATCACCATCTCCCATCTTCAAAGCACAAACCAAAGCTCCTAATCGAAGCCCTGACACCAGTTGTTGGGAAGAACACACAAAATAACAAACGCGGAAGCAAAATCCAAATCAAATCTTCCCTTGCAAATGATAGAAAACAAAACAATGGAATGCGCCAAACAAAAGAATAAAAGAAAGAAACCAGCAGACACCAAAACTTTTAATGTGGAAAAACCCTGTGTATGAAGAAAAAACCCACGGGACCTAGTCTAGTAAAACTTCCACTAATAAAGATTAATGGGTATACAACAAGTTCTCTTGGAGCTACCTTCAAGGATAAACAGAAAAGTTCTCTTCACCAATAAGGTCGATAACAACACAAGAACCCTCTGGGTATCTAGCTACTCCTCTACACACAGATTTGTACATGATACACTTTCTCTCTTGGTAACTTCTCTCACCAGAAGTATTCTCACTTAGTCTCTCTTATTTTTCTATTGACTGTCTATCTTCCTCTTAAAACTTTATTTAAAAAGGATGTAGTCTCTTAGCAACATAATGGAATGGAAGTTCACAAAAGAAAACACATTATTCTTCTTTTAATTAAGTTAGTATGGACCCAATAAATTGGTGACCCACCTGACCTTTATTATTTTTAAATATGTATATAAATTGTATAACAAATTCCATTAATATGAGTATTTATTGTTTATTAAGAGTAAATATGATAAAAATAAATCAATGATTTTTGTAATATTAAATTTCTACCCTCGGAGTAAAATGTCAAAATTTTAGTGGTGTTTAGATAAAATTTATAATTTTTTAATTGACCAAAATTCAGTTACTTATTTTTTTGTTTATTTTAGTATATATCAATAAAAACATAACATGTTTTTCAAGTTAGAAAATTGACTTTAGTGGAAAAAATACCTTAAAAATTATAAAGAACTACCTTCATGATAATAATAATAATTATTATTAAACTTTTTATTCTTCTCGTGAAAAAATCAATTAAGCGAAACAGTACAGGTAAAATATTATCAATGCCAATAATTATAATCAATGTTATTATAAAAATATACAAAGTTGAATAAATTTAAAATAAAAAACTAAAGTCGTGGACTCAAACACTACTTCAGTTAATACCCAAATTGTTATTGTTCAACTAAATGATTATACAATTTTCTTTTACCTTTGTTTGAAAACTTCATTTGGAGGCATCATTTGATTAAAAAAATGTTTTGCATAAACTTGTTAATAATTTTAATTTTTCAAGTAGAGGTTTTACTTTAAAATCAATGGGGGAGGAAAATAAAATGGAGAATACTTTTATAATTTTTTTTTATCACAGATAATATAACAAAATTTATGAACTTATATGTAATAATACATAAATAGATTCTCCTTTAGTATACATATTCTATATTCTAATTTTTCCCTTATTATGTTTTGGCCTAACAAAATTAATTTGTAATAATTATCGATATTTTTTATTGATTTCTATTCTTTACAAATTATCCATCCCAAATATACTCTTTAGATATTTGTTTTTTTACGTTTGTAAAGAGAAATTTATTCCTTATGTACTTTTAGATACTACTATGATGTTTTTTTTTTCAATTTTATTTTATTATATATATATATATATATTATATTATTTAAATATAATATATATGATAATTAACTATATCAAACTTATTTTTGAAACAAAATATTAAAAAAGCAGGAAATACAAACATTAATGTATGTGAATAATAATACATAGTTATGTAAAAAAAATAAGTTGTACAAATAAAATGTAAAAAATCAAAATTTTAATAATTTTTGTTTTAACATCCCTTGGTTTTATAATTTTAATGAATCTAATAAGACCATTTTTACGAGCTAAAAAATATAAAATATTATCTTAATGACAACTATTTTAGAAAAATAAATTGTCACATTAATGAAAAAAGGATTAAATTATTTTTTTAAAAAAATTAATTAAACTGGAGCTCATTAAAAAAATTATCACTATTTTAAAAATTATAAAAAAAAGTTAAAATGAATTATTTTTACCAAAATCTTATTTTTAGGAGTGGGGTTAAAATGGTAAATTAAGTTTGGTATCTCTACAAGGGTCTACACATAACTAACCCCCATTAGCAGAAGAACATTGCAAACGTTGCAGCAGTGTGAGCCATGAAATGTTTCTCTGTGCTCTCTCTCTCTCATTAATGCGTTATTGATTTAATTGTTGAACTGCATCTGCTTCATGATTCTTCCTCACTCCAACAACGTCCTTCTTCACCGATGACCTTTTCCTCTCACCACAAATGTGGCGGCGAAGCTTCTCCAAGTTCTCCCTTAAAGCTTCGGGTTTGGGGTATCTGACGCGATCTTTCTCGCGCGAGGCAGGGAAGAGGTTCGCGGCGTTGTGGGGGAACGGCGATTACGGCAGATTGGGTCTCGGCGACTTGAATTCGCAATGGAAACCCGTCATTTGCCCCGCCTTCCGCAACCAAACCGTTAAAGCCATTGCTTGTGGCGGTGCTCATACTCTCTTCTTAACAGGTTCAGTTTTCATTCCTCTTTAAATTGGGTATTCTTCTATTTTCTTTTATTTATTTATTCGCTCAATTAAATTGGACATTAAAAATAAAAACGGAATATTGAATCGTTTTCTTCTTGATTGTTGTAGTAATGTTATGACTTCGGGAAGGTTAGTCTTGTGTAGTACTGGAAGTGCATTTTTTTGGGGTTTGTGTGGGAATTTTGTAGGGATGCGATGAATTTTTTTTCTTTAGTTCATTGGAATGGGAATGCCTTTAACTGCCCGCTTGCTGGTTAGCTTATTAACAGTCTTCACTGCTATTGAATTGGATGATACAATATGAAGGTGTTTAAAATTGGTGACGAATCTGATGACTATTGAAGAGTCTTCGTAATGTTCGTGTAGGGACTCACAATACTGTCTTCCTTTCGCAGACGACGGATTTGTATATGCAACTGGTCTTAATGATTTTGGGCAGCTTGGTGTCTCAGAGAGTAAGCACTACTTAGTGGTATGATTTGTTTTTCCTTTTTTAGCTGTATTTTTTTGTCTTCTGAACTTATCACTGTTCATTAGATTGTTTTTTGCACGTTTGATGATGAATGCATTCCCTCTGGA
Source organism: Lablab purpureus (assembly GCA_030347555.1). Classification (NCBI taxonomy): domain Eukaryota; kingdom Viridiplantae; phylum Streptophyta; class Magnoliopsida; order Fabales; family Fabaceae; genus Lablab; species Lablab purpureus. Next base: position 24,171,940 of record CM059262.1, on the reverse strand, counting down.
CATTAGTAGGAACCAGGAAAGTTTATATGACCGCATTTTCCATGTTTGGGATATCTCAGGAGCCGCTTCGTGTTTTTGGAGAGGAGAAGAAAGTTATGCAGATCTCTGCTGGTTATAATCATTCTTGTGCGATCACAGGTCTGTGCTTATGCATGCTAGTGTTCACCTTCAAAAACTTGTATTGTATTTGACATTGGATGTTTTTTTTACTACAAGTTTTGTGCACGAGTAATTTATAGTAGAAGTTTTGTCTTTGATATTGGATGGCTTCTTTCTTCATCCGAAATGAGTATTTAACAGCTTTTAATTTCTTTTATCCTCTGAAATTCTGCATATGCTTTACCTTCCTATTTTTAAGTTTGCCTCACCTCCACCTTTATTTCTTGTCTTTGTTGTAGTGGATGGAGAACTTTACATGTGGGGAAAAAATACAAATGGGCAGCTTGGACTTGGAAAAAGTAAGAACAAAACCTTGTATTAGCATTTACTGAACCTTAAGAGTTTTTGTCTCCTGATCCTACTTATTATTATGTTTAACTTTTAAAACTTGATACACTAGAGCTGTTAAAGCTGCTCAAAGAAAAAAGGATGGTAGGTAGCGGCTACTTTCAAAATAACTCTGTTTTGCTGAAATGTAGGGGCTCCAAACATAGTTCCTTTACCTACTAAAGTAGCATACTTGGATGGAATCAACATTAAAATGGCAGCTCTGGGTTCGGAGCACACTGTCGCAATTAGTGGTATGCAATAGATAACATATTCCTAATATATTCTCAACTGTTGTTATTGAGTTCCTCTCAGCAAGCATAAATGTAAATTGTGCACTGAATATTCATAACATCTTCTCTGTTGTTATTATTGAGTTCCCCGTAGAAATCATGAATATATAAATTGTACACTGAATATATATTTTCTCAATTGTTGTTATGGAGTTCCTCTTAGCAAGCGTGATCGTGGGTGTACACTAAATATGCATAGTATATTCTCAATTGTTGTCATTGAGTTCCTCTTAGCAAGCCTGACTGTGGATTGTACACTATATATTCATAATATCTTCTCAATGGTTGTTTCTATCTTTGCTAGATTGTGGAGAGGCCTTCAGTTGGGGAATGGGAGCGTCTGGTAGACTTGGTCATGGCCATGAATCAAGCATCCTAGGATTCTTCAAAAGTTACAGGTTTTGCCCCTTCGTATCTTTAACAATTTTAGTCCTCATTAATTTACATCTCTAGTATTTTTTATATTATGTTTAGGAAATTGTGTTTTATCTAATGTCATTTGGCTCAAAAAACACTGCCACTTTGTAGTAAAAAAAATTAACACTCCACCTCCTTAGTGTTTCCCTCTTAAAACATAAGAAGCCAAATGCTATTTTCCATGCACTTTTTTTTAATTGAGAGTACATTTAGAACTTACTACTAAAATCTCTAGTTCTCATTTTTCTGTCACAGATTGATTAGTCATTTTCCCATCCTTTTTATTACCTTGCACTTAGGGGTGGATGAGAATAGAATAGATTGCACGAGAGAGGCTTGTCGCTTAGCTTGCATTAGATCCTGGTTAAGTCAAGTTTTTTATGGAATGAACTAGATGTTTGTAACAGTATATTTGGTTAAAATGATCTAGTTTTAGATATTTCAAGAAGTCTATTAGGTCTAACAAACCAACATATTTAAGTAATTAATTTTTTGTTACTATTATTTTTATAATAAACTTTTTATAGTGTGTTAAAATCATATACTTATTTACTTCTATACATATTAAACATGTTGATCTACATAAAGAGTCAAGCTTAGACCCTTTTAAATAAGTTATCATGAAGGTCGGTTTAGACCCTAAAGTTAGTCTTACATCATTACAACACAAGTTAAGCTCGACTTTTATAAACCCTAACCTCTACCTATTTCCATTTTTGTCTCATGGCTTTAGTAGTAGTGATTAAAATTCCATAGTTTATAATTTGTTTTACATTGAGCTTTTTTTCTCTGGTTTGAAACCAGACTGTGTGGTTGAACAGGTGAACCGGTCTGGTAATGGGTTCAAAGAATTCATAAAAACCAGACTATAGAAGAACCAGTCAATTTAGACTTGCAAATAAGTTATTACGAAGGTCAATTTAGACCCCTACAGTTAGACTTCTATCATTATAAACAAGTTAGGCTAGACTTTTATAAACCCTAAACTCTACCTATTTTCATCTCATGCCTTGGGTAGTTGTGGTTTTAATTTCCATAGTTTATAATTTCAGACTAATCAATTTTCACCCATACCTGCTCTTAAACTAGAAGCTTTGAGAAGCATAAAGAAAGCTATATGTTCATTTTGATAAAAATGTGGCCGAGAATATTGGCCACATAGATGCATATGTTGGGGGGGGGGGTAACCTTAAGATAATTTGAGTGACTGCAATTTGGGTTTCAAAAAGATTGAGAAACATTAATTTTGAAAAGTAGATTATACAAAATGTGACTGATAATTTAGCTTATAAAGAACTCGAGCCAAGTTAATACACAATTTATAGCAGTTAAACCTAAAATAGGTGCAATTTTCTCTTTTAATAATGGGTTTTACTTATTTAGTTTTTGTCATTGACTTTTTTTGTTGCAATTTAGTGAAATGGTTAGATAACAAGCCAATTTATTGATTTTCATGTACTTGACTTTTTAACTGAAAGATAAAAAAATTGAAGTTCTCAGCTTTTGACCAATTTGGGTTCTGTAGAAAGACACTCAGAATACATTGAAAGAATACCTTCTGCACTCAACATGTTCTGAGAATTTCTAAATTAGAAGTCTTTAAGAAAAACTAGCTATGTAAACAGTGTCTGTATTTGATACAGGAGAAAGTTTAATTATCCAAACAGAGATGCATTGACTATGATCTTATACAAATTGCAACCTTTACCATGCTATTCATATTATGTGTTTCTGTGTTGATATGGTTTATAATATCATGCAGTGAGTATACCCCAAGGCTTATAAAGGATCTTGAAGGAATCAAGGTGTGATGTTGAATGAATTGCCTTCTTGCTTCTAACCTAAGATAGTTTTATTGGCTTTTAACTTTTTTCTTTGATATTTAATGTTTTGCCTTTATTCTTGAATATGTTTAGGTAAAATACGTGGCTGCTGGGTTGCTAAATTCAGCTTGTACTGATGGTACTTGAATATGGTTATATCTTATATCTTTTTATATTTTTTTTCATGCCTTGTATTATTCATTGGGAATTTGTGTACCCTACTATCTTGATGAAAATTTTGCAGAAAATGGTTCTGTTTTTGTATTTGGTGAAAGAGGAATTGAAAAATTGGTAAGCAATTAGTGTTTTCTTTTTTTCTACTCATTGTTTTCTGCTTGTAATGACTAGCATTATTTTCAATCCTTCAGCGTTTAAAGGAGATGAGTGATGCAACAAGACCATGCTTGATCAGTGAACTCCCATATTCAAAAGAAGTTGCTTGTGGTGGCTACCACACTTGTGTCCTGACAAGTAATTCGTCAGTTTCAGAACTTAACCTTGTGTTTGATTTGTCTGTAATAATTTCTTTAATGTTTCATTCGATTGTTTTCTATAGATTCTGGAGAGCTTTATACTTGGGGTTCAAACGAAAATGGGTGCCTTGGCATTGGGTATTGTTTCACACTTAGACTTGTTAGTTGGTCATTTTCCATTTTTGGCATTGACATTCTTTTTTGTACATGTGTGTTAGTGTGTTAATTCTTCAAATTATTTTTATCCAGTTCCTCAGATGTCATTCATCTACCTGAAAAGGTTCAAGGACCATTCTTGAAGTCTTCTGTTAGCCAGGTTTCCTGTGGTTGGAAGCATACTGCAGCCATTTCTGGTAAATCCTTCCCTCGAGAACAGAAATAATTGCCATTAAGTACTTCTTTCTAGTCATATTGATGCAAAGGCAGCTTTCTTTTATTACGGAAGAATAATTTCATCAAGATCATATGAAAGAGATCAAAGAAAATACCAAGGAACCTGTTACAATAAGTATTAAATGTAGTTTGATAGTAGTTGCTTTTATTATTACTCATGGGTTGTACCTATATCTGTACCTAGGTTTTCTAATTTAGTCTTTTTGATCTTTGGCTTTCCATATTTCATTGTATCTTTCTGTGATTTAGTCCTCTTAATACATTTCTTCTATCTTTATTTAATCTTTAAGTTGGTATCAGAGTGGGTTGGTCCCGTTGTGCTAGTCTCAATTGTTTTCGACATGTCTCCGCCATCGGTGTTGTCAGTCATCGTCATAGTTTCCACTTGTGACCACCAAATCTGGAGCATCACTCCAGGAAATGGCCACCCCCACCCCTCCACGCGCCCAATCTTCTCTTGTTGCTAAACGCATGTAGTCCACATGCCGTCGTCCCATGGTTGGTTTTCTCCGGGACCACCAATGTTCATCTCACCTGCCCCTTCCGACAATGTTTCTGCCCTCAGTCGAGTGTCGTTTGGTGTGTGTTTACAGTTTTCTTTCTCCAAACTCCACAGTTTCTCTCTCCGTCATAGTTTCCACTTGTGACCACCAAATCTGGAGCATCACTCCAGGAAATGGCCACCCCCACGTCTCCATGCACCCAATCTTCTCTTGTTGCTAAACGCATGTAGTCCACATGCCGCCGTCCCATGGTTGGTTTTCTCCGAGACCACCAATGTTCATCTCATCTGCCCCTTCCGACAATGTTTCTGCCCTCAGTAGAGTGTCGTTTGGTGTGTGTTTACAGTTTTCTTTCTCCAAACTCCACAGTTTCTCTCTCCTGTTGCTGGCTCTTATCTTGTGCTGTTGTTTTTTTTATTTTATAGACGTTTGACCTTCTGTCCAAACTCTACCATAATAAACCATGTCTTTTGGACCAATTGTCACCTTCTTTGGAACTCCTACCATTATCTCTAAGAAATTGAATGACAAATTATCTCTCTTGGTCTGCCTTTGTTGAAATGTGGTTCTTTGGCCAAGGTTTCCATGACCACCTTGAACAAGATGGAAGTAATGTGCCATTTGATAAAGATGAATAGTGGAAACAAACTGGTCTTCAGCTCTGTGCACTATTATGGCCATATGTGGAACCAAAATTATTGGGTACTTTTAGATCATTTAAAACATGCAACTACTTTGGAAAAGACTCAAAATATTTTCACAAATAATATTCAACGCTTTTATGACTCTGCAAATAGGTGATCATGACATGGTATCCTTCATGAGTGAAGCTCAATCTGTTGTTGAAGAGTTAAAGATGCTTTTGGAGGTTGAGTCATTAGAAGAAGTCAATAAGAAATTGGATAAATTTTACATGGTGATAATCCTCTATGTCATACATCTAGATTTTGAATATGTTAGAGATCAAATGCTAATAGGGCATGAAGTTACATCTATGGAAAGTCTAAAACTAAGATGTGCCAAGTTGTTAGACTTGAACCCCAAATATTCTTGGTATTCTTCATTAGAGAATTTTGGTTTAGCATCAGTTTTAGATATATGGGTTGTTTTGTTGTCAAGAAAACTATGCGAAGAGAAGCAATTCTCTTAAACATGACCTTGAGGATGTCCCTGACCACCATGTTCTTTTTTAGCATGGTGTCCTCCTTTTTCATATGTAGAAACCATGACAGAAGATTCCAGAGGTTCCTAAACAGTCTTGTTTTGAAGTGTTGGAACTCGAAGAACATGAGTGGTCAGACTTTCCATATATTGAACTTCATGCCTGGTTAGCAGATGATTTCTAACATGTTCAAAATCTGGATGTGTGGCACTGAAGATCATCACCATGTAGAATTTATCGAATTTCTTCTTGACTTTTTCTAATGACTCAACCTCCAAAAACATCTTTAACTTTTCAACAGAAGATTGAGCTTCAATCATGAAGGATACCATATCATGATCAATTTGTTTAAGAGAGGCAAGCCTATTTGCAGAGTCATAAAGGCGCTGAATATCATTTGCAAAAATAATCTGAACCTTTTTTCAAAGCGATTGCATGTCATAAACTATCTAAGAGTTCCCAATAATTTAATTCCACAAACGGCCATCGTAATGCACAGAGTTGAAAATAAGTATGTTTCCATTGTTCATCTTTATCAGATGGCACATTACTCCCATCTTGTTCAAGGTAGTCATGGAAACCTTAGCCAAGGAACCACATTTCAATAGAGACAGACCAAGAGAGATCATTTTTGCCATTCAATTTCTCAGAGATAATGGTAGGAGTTCTAGAAAAGGAGACAACTGTTCTAGAAGACATGGTTTATTACAGTAGAGTCCAGACAGAAGGTTAAACATCTTGTAAAATAGAAAAAACAGCATCACAAGATAGTAGCAGGGGAGAGAAACCGTGGGGTTAGGAGAAAGAAAACTGTGAACACACACGTTAAACGACACCCGACCAGAGAACAGAGGGTAGAAACAATGTCGGAAGGGGTTGACGAGACTTCAAGCATTTAGCAGTGGTGAGAGGAGACTCAACTAGTCAATCAAAATCTGCTTTTGGGACTGATGGGGTTGGCCATAGCCTGGAGAGATGCATTAGATTTGGCACGTCTCCGTTGTCATCCAATCTCATAACATATTTGTAAGGGAAACCCTTTTAAAGAGTACCTGTTTGTGCCTCACTGCAAGTAGTGGCTAAATGTTAGAAGTAGCCAAAAGTCAAGTTTTATCAAGCAAAATGTTATGCTAATCTTAGATTGAATCAACCAATCCATTAAAAATAAAATTAGAAGCTGAAAAAGGATAGAAAAAATAATTAAGAGGGAATTTAAGGTGGTTTTAACCAAGTTCCAACCTGAACTAATCAGGATGGACCTGGATACCTAACTCAAGCAAGCTTTTTAAGCTTTGGTTGAATTGGGTGGGTTCACGGGTATATCCAACCAACCTGTGTCAACCCGTGCCAAATGCCTAATCATGGTGCTAATAATCTTGTCATAGAAATTTCCTTAGATGTGAGGGTTACACTTTTTGAAGGTAAGCACATTGTTAATTTAACAATAGATGTTGACTGTAATGTTGAGTTTACAGTGAGAGAGAGGATGGAAAACATGATTGATTTTGCTTTAAGGTGGGGACTATTTCATAGGCAAAGATAAAACGGGTGCTGCTTCTTGAATACTAACTCCTATGAAATGAAATGCATTTCATTTGTGATGCACAAACTCGTTTATCATATGAATTGCATGTTATTCTAATTGTAAAAATCCCATGAAGTGACGAGGCCAGATATGGGAAATCATACTTATTGTTATAATGTGTATATTTGCTTAATAATTCGGGAAAGTATTTTATTTTTAAAACAAACAATAAAATAAATTAAAATAAAATAAAAATAACTTACAGTAAGATTTTGATTGTAAGTTATTTTAAATACAAAAACCTTACCCAAATACGCACTTAGACTGACTTGCGGATAAGAAAAAAACACAGACCAACTTGGGAGACCAGACCAGACTACTGGACCAAAAACCCCTTGTCATTATGGAAAAAGAGAAGTTCATTTACAAATATAATGATGAAGGAATTAACACATAGTTTAGTACTAGCTAATTAGTAAGAATAAGCTTGTCATTTGTAGCTAAACATTGAGGTTAGCACCAAACAACTAACGGAATGAAATTTGACGAGTTGAATATTCAGGACAAATTAACGGAAGAATACATCATTATCATGCCACACAATTGTGAAATGATTTTGAAGGCCAGGACCAGGAGCCCCCACTTTTGGCAATGTATTAAATAGTGGAATACCGAGAAGAAAATAACTATAGTCAAATCTTTGATTTACTTGATCACAGGAGACAAAGGGCATATATGTAGGAATGTGAAATTGGAGACTGCCCGATCAAATCACAATACCGATCTGACAGCCACGTAACTTGTTTGAAAAGTTGTGTTCTATCTTCAAATTATACTGCTTTTTATTACATTTGTCATGAAGGCAGTTATCTATTTGATTTTCCTTACAGGAAATGAGGATATGATGACTAAAAATTAGTGATCAGTTGCTTGACTCCTGGAGAAACTTGATCCTTTTTCTAATTGTTTTCAGTATCTGTTGATGATCTACTTACATTTTCTTTTCAAGATTAAAAACTGCGTTTCCCTGCATGTTACTGTTAACTGCAACATCGTTTACAGATTTCTTTAGAGCTGTAGGGTTACTATGGAAGTGTTAGCTCCTTTTTGGATTGTACAAGTTGTGGGACTGGATTTTTTCCAGATTTCTTTGATAAAGTTTTATTTATGTTCATTAAAAATTTAACTTCCTCTCATATGTATGACTTGTACTTGATGTTTACGCTGTACCTGTGGTTGGAATTTTCATTCATCCTGGAATTTTCATTGACTTTCAGAAGGAAGAGTGTTCACATGGGGCTGGGGAGGTTCCAATGGGACGTTCTCTGAAGTTGGACATTCTTCAAGTGGACAATTGGTATGCTTCTGCTTCTCAAATAATTTATATATCCTAGTATTAGTAAAAATGTATCGAAGAGCATGTTACACATTCATACACAACGGTCCGAATGCCAAGTCTACGACGTAGGTCAACAAAAGAGAACCAAGAATCCAAGAATTTATCTAGATTAACGAGAAATTGTACAACTTATAATGACTTCCGTATGAAATATAAAATTTGTCGCACGCACACGCAAGCTTTCTGATTGAAGACTTATGTCCTCAGAGGAATGTGCGATCTGATAAATCAGACTGATCCATCTCTTAAATTAATTGATTAGTTTATTATTGTCTTTAATATTGCTAAGTGCACTATTTTCTGCCTTGCGCAACTACAAATAAAGTTTATTATGCCTTCGCTCAGGGTCATGGAAGTGATGTGGACTATATATATCCTACAAGAGTTTGCTTTGGAGAAGACGTGACAGCTTTGCAAGTTTCGTGCGGGTTCAATCATACCGGTGCTATACTGGAATATGCATAGGTTGGCTGCTGCAATAATTAACAATTAATGGTAATTCTTCAAGAAGATTCAGAATGTGAGTCATCTCCCTGTGTTTGTTCTATTCATCACCATATTAGCAAAATATACATCTTCTAATCCATCCGGGAGGATCCTGGAAGTTGCATGCATATACTGTATACATGTTGTATTATACCATTCTTTTCTCAGGAATATATACTCACAAATAAAGCTTCGTAAATGTACAATACTTGTGTAAAGAACGAGCAAAGAGCATTGCTTCAGATAAATTATGCAAGGGAATGGTTACATAAATAAGCAAAAAGTAAAGTTAGTTTATTTTTTCCTTTTTATTTTTGTTTGCTGTGTTACTGGTACTTACTAAACAGAGATAAATGCGTGTCATTTGCCCTGTTTTTCAAGAGCAGTTAGCCGGATCGTTTAAGTAAATAGTCTGTTGGCAGTGGAATTATATGGCCTATATGTCCTGCTAATTGTGACCCTATGCATAAATGCTTGCTTATCCAGCATAACAATTGAAAAGGCATTTCGTCAATAGTATGTTTTAGAGATTATCACTGATGTGGCTCTGCAATCCACCATTACATCCATCAAACATGATGCCTGCGGGAATGGGAATCCCAATAACATGGTACCCTCGTGAGATGATTTTCAAATTGCAGTTAATCGTTATTGTTTGGCCCTCTTTATTGCATGATGGAAGGAGCAATTAGTAGTACTGTTGCTCGATAACTCAAACTCCTAGACCTACTTTTTTAATTACTGTGCTATGTCTATAATATTTACAAATTCTTTTAGTTGTTACATCATACATATTTTTGTCAAAGACCAATTTTTTTTTGAGAGGTTGATTATTTTTAGTAGATTTTTATTATTTTTATTTGTAACATTTACTCCAATCGAAAACTTGTATGAAAAATAAATGTATTTTATTTAGACTAAATTAATGTGGGTGAGTCAGACGGTCCATTTGCTCCTTCAACTTTTTTTTTCTTTTTTAATGATTTTATAACATTGATACAGCGGTGTTTCAGTTATGTTTGGACCCATACCATACTACTTGCCATTTTAAAATAAAGCTTGAATTAGTTTTTATATGCAAAATGCAGTCTCAGCTTATTTTTAATTTTCAGCAAAAGCTTTCAATATCTTCAAATCTCTTTGTTTAATGAATAGTTTTAGATCTTTCTGCTACATTAGTTTACTAAGTATTTTTTTTATTTTCAAGATTATAAAAATACTATTTTTATTTAATATTTTTATAGAGAAGAGTTTGGGGTTTATTTATTTATAAAATATGAAGAGGATTTATAGGAAGACTAAACCCTAAACCGTACATGACAATAAATGTCTGCACTGATAGGTCAATACTTTGGGACACAGCCTCCAGAGAGTTTCATGGGTCGCGATTTGAGTTGATAAAATGTCAGTCATTTCCCTCAACCGTTTCAAAAGCAATTTATTACTATCTTTTTTACTTTATGTTTTAATATGTTTATTAATTTTGTTAAATATGGTAAATTGTTATTTCAAGCATACTATCTTATTTATATTAATATAGTATTGCTCTAGAAGAAAACAATATTGAGATACTTAAAGTTATAACATATAACATATCTTTGACAATATAGAGATCTATTTATGAATTTAGAAATAGTTAATATTCACTTTTTTTATAATATTTATGAATTTAGAAATAATTAATATTTATTTATTTTCTATGTGCTTATTATTTAAAAGTATTTATAGGTATGGATTTGACATGATTTATAAGAAATGTATACATTTGATCTAGGTGATTTGTGATTATTTATAATGATTTACAGAAAAGTTTTCGAAAGAGAAAAAAGAGCATAAAATGAAGAGAAAGTGGTGAATTTGTGTGGATTGTTTGTAATTACTAACTTAGGTCTAACATTTGATTTTTTTAAATTAATTCTATTTATTGATTATTTTAAAACAATTGATAATTATTATTGACAATTATAAATAATATTTTTAAATTATTATTTTTTACAAATCGTTTATTTTCACTTTTTCAACTAATTTTTCTATTTAGAAGAATATATTTAAGAGTATTTTCTATATTATGTTAAAAGTTAATTTACTAAATTTCATTAATTTAACCAAATCAATTATATGCTAATAAATTTTCAAATCAAAATTTCTACTTAGCTTGGGAAAATATTTTTACTTAGTTTGGGAATAATTTGTTTAAGATTTGATTAGGCATTTGTTCAAGATTTGATTAGGCCTAGCTTAATTTAATGCCAAATCATGAACTCTAAAGGTATGATAAAGTGTAATGAGTCTATTGTGTTGTTTGATTGCTTTCATTTTATTTTATTTTATTTTTTATTAATAATATATAGTTTCGTTTGAGTCTTGATTAAAACTTTCTTTATTAATATATAGAATGTAGTTTAATGATTCATTAATTTTCATTAGAAGTATAACATCCAATTTGTACGAGTCTTTTTGGTAGAAGATTGAGATACCGTGTGATATGATCATAAAACACGTAGGAGGTCCTTTGTCCATAAGGTGTGGGACTTCAAAAACTAGTTTTCAAACCTTTTAAAATATCTTTTGTGGTGGTTTCCATTTGACCATTGGTTTCTAAAAATTTTATTGATGTGAAGATTTGTTTTGTAAGATGAGTTAAATTCTTGAACTTAATAGCTAATAATTGGGTATTGTTATTGGTGATCAAAACTCAAGGAACATCAAAATGAAAAATGATGGACTTGTAAAGAAATTGGTTAAATTCTTATGCTAAGATGATGACACTTGGTTTGTCTTTCACCTATTTAAAAGAATAATCAATTCCAATAATGCAAATGTTCAAAAGTATGACAAATGTACAATTTAGGAAGAAGGGTTAGTTGACAGAAAATGCGCAAGATCTACTATAAAATCTGCCAATATTTGAGCTTTTATGGCTTCCCTAGGCTTATATAAGATGTTATATCTCGATAATTCCATTACATATTGTATTGCTATGTTAAATGTGTTTTGCCTTCAAAAGTTTAGCGGTGCGGGTGATTAAGTGAGGAATCTGAGTTGGATTTTTGCCAACTGCTTCTGAGACTCATTGTGAAGCATTGTTGTCATTTTTTTAGTCCTCTTGCTTCTTTTCTAACCATAACTTCATTGACCTCGATGCGGAATGCAGTTCTAGATTGAGCTTCACCAATGTGTTTCGCTGGTCTTTCAATCAAAGATTCACCAAAAAAAAGTTTACTTAAGACTTACGTTAGCTATATATCTATATTTTTTTAGCAAGAAAGAGAAGTTAGTGATGTAGTAGTACACATTTTTGGTGATAAAAAAACACTATATTATGAGAAGTCTTTATGTGGCAAAGGAAGAAATAAAAGGAAGATGAGAAAAAGAAGTAATAAAGAAAAGAAATAGAATGTTTGATAAAAGAAAAGAAAAAGAAGAAGAAGAAGAAGTGAGATAGAGAGTGAAAGTGAAGGGCCCGGAGAATGCGGAACAAATATCGGCGGAAAGCGAAGGGAAGGGATGATGATCCCATAATTGAGCAAATGGTGGTCCCTCGTCATGGGGCCCCACTCTCACAATCCCCCATCTCACGTGCTCCTGTCCCCTCTCCATTAATTCACATCACGTGCTTCCCCGCTCTCCCCTTTCTTTTTCTTTCAATATATAACTCTAACTAACCTTCAATATTCAACAAACTCTTTTTAATTCAGTATTAACCAAACACATTTATCTCAATCTTATTCTCTTCTCCTGTTGTAATCAGATTATTCAAAACCATCTTAATTAAATCTTCCTGTTTTTTTAACTTGGTTTCTTTCTCTGAGTTCCCTTGGTTTTGCTTGTTGTGATCTCATCTCAGTGATGTGGTTCCTTGGTGGTTTGGTTGGACTTTGAAGGTGATGATGTGGTGTAATGTTGAGAAAACTGTGATTATTGTCTTCGTGTAAACATCAGAAAGTAAGTTTCGAAGATCTTCTGTTTATATAAATATTGTTTGCTCATAAATGCATTGTTGAAAATGTGTACTGGTCGATGATAGTATGAGTGATAGTGGCATGAGGTCCAATTCTTGAGTATTCATTATCAATTACAAGGAAGCAGAATATTAAGTTTAAAAAGTAAACACATAATTGATTATGTTTTATGAATAGATAATAAATAAAAATTTGATCACTTTCATTGACTCTTTCAAATAAACGAAATGGTATCTTTTATATGTTTTTTTTTTAATTTTATATTTTAATTATTGTAATTTAGCTGGTATTTATTTGTTATTTTCTTATGTATTTGAATATGTAATCTCATTTATGTACAGAAGTGTCACACTAATATTAGTTTAAGTATATTATTTTTATTTTAATTTAATATTTAATTAGAGTTATTTTATAAAATCATTAAGTCTATGTTGTTTTTCAAACTTAAAAAGACGAGGAAAGATGAATTGAACAGAAAATTGAGAAATAAAAAACAAACAAAAATATATACACGAAAAACATATTCGTTCAAAATTTTTCTTTACAGATAAGAAGATTTGCGAAGAAAACACAAAAACTAAAATTTTTTTTACAAAACTTCCAATTACATTATATATTAATTTAATTAATTTTTTAATATAATTAATTATTATAATTAATTATAAATTTGTATTATAATATAAATAATTAAAATAAAAAAATAAATTTAAAATTAATTATATTACAATTAATCGATTATATTAATATATAATCGATTATATATAACATAACATAATCGATTATATATTAAGTATAATCGATTATATTATATATTATATTATTTTATTATATATAATTAATTTTAATTATATAATAAAAATTTATAAAAATGTTAAAAAATTGTTTTATAAAAAAATTAGTTATAAAAATATATTTTGAATTTGTTAAAAAATAAATAAAAAATTTAAAATTATGATAAATTTATTTTAAATGAAAATTATAAATTCAATTTATGTAATGAAAATAAATATTAAAAAATAATAATTTACTTAAATTAATATAATAATATTAAATAATTTTTTAATATAATCTAATATATAATTAAAAAGTAATTTTTTATATATTAAAAATTCATAATAATTATTTATTTTATTTTAAATTTTTTATTTTTAAATTAGATTTAGAATATTTATTTTTTATATTAAATTATTTTTAAATAAATTATTTTTTAAGTATATAGGTATATAATTAAATTTAAATTATTATATCAATCAAATCATTCACAAACTTTTACAAATTTTTCTTTCACTTTCTCTTATCTTTCTCTTAAAATAAACAATTTCACTTTCCACTCTCTTTCTCTTTAAATCCACTATTTTCCTCTCCCTCAAATCCATCCTCAAATAGGAACAAAGCCTAAGATATATTCATTCTCACACTAGTGTAGGAGATAAAAGTATTTTCTGTATATATGTGTCTTGTAGTTTTAGAGTCTACAGCCTATTTGTTTACATTGATCACAATATTGAGTTGTATAACAACTACAATAATAATGGAGTCCCCTTTGTTGTTTACATTGATCACAATATTGAGTTGTATAACAACTACAATAATAATAGAGTCCCCTTTGTTGTTTTTAACTCTTATAGAGGTGTACTGTTACCTGATTTTTCATAAACAAAAGTGTTCTTTTTCTTAAAGAAGGGGTAAGATGAACTTAGATGAAAAAATTTAAATTTATTTTTCTTGTGATTAGATTTTTTCTCGACCTCTTTTAAACTAGTTTGTCTGTTACTTGTTGCGAGAGACATCAATTATCTTGTGATGAAGGCTAAGTAGGTCGAGTCACAGTCGTCTTGTGGTGTTTGTATTGTTATACTCTTAATTAAAAAAATTGCATTCTAACCAACAACTATAACATTTGGTTTAATTCGTAAGTAGTCAATCTAATAATTGGTATCAAAGTCAATGTTACAAGTTTGATTCCTAGCGAGATAATTGCTGAAGGAAGATTGTTGCGGTGACATCAATTGTCCCATTGTGAAGGCCAGGTGGACCAAAGACCTTGTAGGTCAAGTTATAATCAAATCGTGACACTTAGGTTCTTACGCTCTTAAGGAAAAAGCTGTGTTCTAATTAATGACTATAGCTTTTAATCTAACAGTAAATGTTCAATCTAACACTACCATTATATTAGTCTTGACACATAACGTCTTTGCTTGTGCAACAACACATTATTTCATGTTGGTGTCCTTGATGAGGATGTAAGTGATCAAACGAGGCAGTGACATCTGCTTGTGTTTATGATTCAATTGTTGTTTGTAGTTCGTTGATGATTTAGAAACCTTTTCATTTAGTAGCTTTGAAGCGAATTCATCTAACAAGGTAATTTTTTTTATTTGACATCTTCGAGCAACTTGTGGTACTCTTTTATCTAAATATTTATGTCCTTGTCATCAATCATCAACCAATGATAGTAATTTTCGATACAAATCTTCGTTAGACTACGTCTTCAACAATGTATTTAAGAACAAGGGAGACCCAAATAACTTTTGCTTCATTGTTTGAACAATATACATCGAACAAATGTAATATCGAATGTTCAAATAGCTGATGTAAATTATGTTGCAACACACATATTACAACGATTTGAACATATAACAAATGTAATTGTTTTTATAATTGATTTTTACATCGGTTGCTATAAATAAATCAATGTAATATCTCTTAAAACTGTAAAATCACAAATGCATGCCTCACTTTTTGCTTGTGCCATTTTTGAAAGCCTAGGTCATGTTCTTTATTGTGATATTGCACATGCCTACATTTCAGCATTATTTCTTCTCTAGAGCTTTTCATCGTTAGCAAGATTTCCTAAATAGCCATTCCTCTACCACCTTATCCTAAGTGGCAGCAGTGCCACCACGCTTTAGGTCACGAGCTTGCTCCAAAACCACCACACTTCGAGTTGTAAGTCTATTGCGACACCACCATTCTTTTCACTATGAGTTCATTGTGGCACCATCTCCTTATGAGTTGTGATTTCTTGCTGAGCCACCATGAGTTGCCCTGAACCACTGTTGCAGAAACAAGTTAGTAATGGTTGACTATTTATGTACTTTTAAAAAAATTGTGTACTCTTTATTAAATTTAAAAATAAAATTTCTTTAATTAAATTTAAGTTTGAAATATGTGTATATTATTGATAATTTTTTGTTATGGTTTGATATTTCTATTTATGATATATTGATTGTATTGATATTAATTTTGGAGAGTCTGATCCTCTACAAATTGTCATGTTAAACTTTGAAAGTCCATAGTTTAAGTGCTTCAAATGTTTAGTTGATGATAAATATGCTCCCTCCAACTTAACTAAATATTAATGTAAAATATGTCCTACAAAGCATTTAAAATGTTTGTAATAGGACATATTACATTGGTTGCTCCAAACAACTAATGTAATATTACAGGGCATGTATTACATCAATTTTTAACATAACTTTGTAATATTTTCCGCTTTTACATAAAAAGTATCAAACTTATTACATTGGTATAATCTATATCAGATCTTAAATTGATGTAAATACTATTAAACAACGGATGTAAAATGTCCTCTTTATAGTAATGAAGCGATAAAAACTCATAAACATATTGTCTTAAAATATTAAGTTAAAAGAGTTATATTTGTAATACAAGAAAAAGTTTATATATATTTTTTATAATAGATTAATAAAAAATATGTTTTAGATGGTACATTATAAAGTTGGAAATTATTAAATTTTTCTCATAAAATAATAATTAATTTAAAAGCTTAGTATTTTAGTCACAAATCAAATTTAAACTTTTAATTAAACTCAACTAAATGAATGAATCAAAATTGAGTGCAGTTGGAAAAGGCATCTTTAATAATAGTTTTCAATACATTTTAATAATGGTTTTACAATAATCGATATTCAACTATCATTGAAAATAAAGGCTTCCAAAATTAACTAAAACCATTTTCATATGTGTCATATATCACAATGATTTTGTAAAGCAACAATAAGAACCAATAAATTATTGTCTTTTATGTGATAATCCACATTTGAAACACTTTTTCAACCATTCAAATTCTTTCTTGAATAACACATAATAATTATGATATATTTATATTTTTTATAGGATTAAATATGTTTTTAGTCTTTGAATTATTTGTCAAAATTGTGTTTCGTCCCTACGACAAACTTTGAACTTATTTTGTCCTTATAGTTTATAAATTTGTGTAAATGATCATTGATGACAAATAAAAACATCTTTAAAAAGAGGAAAATAAGAGAAAAGGAAAGAAAAAAGAGTAAAAGAAGCTTAGGAGACAGATAATAATAAAGTAGGAAACTATGAAGAAGAAAAATAAAAAGATAAAAATGAATTCTGATATATCATCAAGGATCATTTATATAAGTTTATAAAACATATGGACAAAATAGGTCTAAGGTTTGCTCCAGGGATGAAACACAATTTTGACAAGTAGTTCAGGGACTTAAAACATATTTAACCCTATTTTATATCCCATACTCATTGGAAAAAATATCGTTGTCTCATAATGATTATGTAGTATATTTCCTTTCGTAAGCATATCTTTTGACAAAACAAGCAATTATATAAATCTTTTATCTGTCCACTCATTAATTGCTTTCAAAATTATTAACTTTAATATTATTGACACATTATAAGAAAATTGTAAATTAACGACAAAATTTTACCTATAAAATTTTTTATCACTAATTTTTAATTATCGATGGATTTTTTTTAATTATGGGTGAATTTTTAATTATCGACGGATTAAAATTCGTCAGTAAAGTTCGTGTCATATTTTTCAAAATAAAATCGTAAATCTGTTGGTAAAATATTTCGTCGATAAAGTTCGCGTCACATTGTGCAAAATAAAATCTGTAGGTAGACAAGTCCGTCAATAAATCCTTCGATAATTTAAAATTTTATATATTTAAATATTTAAATATTTAAATATTTAAATATTTAAATATTTATGTATTTATATATTTATGTATTTATATATTTATGTATTTATATATTTATGTATTTATATATTTATGTATTTATATATTTATGTATTTATATATTTATGTATTTATATATTTATGTATTTATATATTTATGTATTTATATATTTATGTATTTATATATTTATGTATTTATATATTTATGTATTTATATATTTATGTATTTATATATTTATGTATTTATATATTTATGTATTTATATATTTATGTATTTATGTATTTATATATTTATGTATTTATATATTTATATATTTATATATTTATATATTTATATATTTAAATATTTAAATATTTATGTATTTAAATATTTATATATTTATATATTTAAATATTTATATATTTATGTATTTAAATATTTATATATTTATGTATTTAAATATTTATATATTTATGTATTTAAATATTTATATATTTATGTATTTAAATATTTATATATTTATGTATTTTTGTATTTATATATTTATGTATTTTTTATTTATATATGTGAAAGAAGTCCAATTTGGGACCCACCGTAGCCGTCCCTATCAAGTTATTATCGATGTCATCTCTTCTTCCAACCTCTTTTTAACCAAAGTAAAGAAAATAAAGAGGTGGGAACCTTGTAACTACCCCCGAAGGGAAGGGTAAGACCCATGAATAATAAGATAAAAAAGTAGCTCGAGCCAAAGGCGACAACGAGACCCGTCCCAGAAATGGGGCGGGGAAGGAGAAGTGGGCATGTGGATCTCCTTCGCAATCCTAGTTAAGTTGAATTTGTATTTACATATTTATGTATTTACATATTTACATATTTATGTATTTACATATTTATATATTTACATATTTACATATTTACATATTTACATATTTATATATTTACATATTTACATATTTACGTATTTACATATTTACATATTTATGTATTTACATATTTATGTATTTACATATTTATATATTTACATATTTACATATTTACATATTTATGTATTTACATATTTACATATTTATGTATTTACATATTTATGTATTTACATATTTATATATTTACATATTTATATATTTATATATTTACATATTTACATATTTACATATTTACATATTTACATATTTACATATTTACATATTTACATATTTACATATTTACATATTTATATATTTACATATTTACATATTTATATATTTACATATTTATATATTTACATATTTACATATTTATATATTTACATATTTACATATTTATATATTTACATATTTACATATTTACATATTTACATATTTACATATTTACATATTTACATATTTATATATTTACATATTTATATATATTTATATATTTACATATTTATATATATTTATATATTTACATATTTATATATATTTATATATTTACATATTTATATATATTTATATATATTTATATATATTTATATATATATATATTTATATATTTATATATATTTATATATTTAGATATTTAGATATTTATGTATTTAGATATGTATGTACAAGTATGTATATTTATATGTATATGTGTAAAATTTTAAATGAAAATAATTTCAATTTAGTTGTTTTTAGTATGAGCCTTGATAGAATTAAGTACCCTTCACTTTAGCACGCACTTGACAAATTTAATAATTCATCATCTCGTGTCTAAGTTGTGTAATTTTATGAAAACTCATCACATTGGATACGCTCCTTGATTTCGATAGTGTCCAATATTTACCTATTCAAATAATTAACACTAGATCATTTAAATTTTACTCCATCAACACTATTACCAACATTACACTATGCAAATTATATAAATTATTTTAATTTTTTTATACTTATCACTTAGGCATACTAATTTTAATCAAATCTTAAATTATATGTACATTTTGTAATCATAATTGACATTATGTGTTCTTTAAATAGATGTGAATCTTACTTTTAAAATTAAAGGTGTGATCCTAGTTAAGAAGTTTCACTTTTTATAAATTTGAATAAACATTTTTAATATTTAACAAAAATTTTACAATATTTCATATTGATTTTTAGGTTACGCAAAATAAAAATGGTAATTAACCACAATATTTAGTCCATTCAAAATTCAATATAATGGTTATTAATATTTTTCTATAAAGAAAATTATAAAAAAATTTCAAATTGAAGATAATAAACAATTTTATGTTGAATCTTAAACTTCGAAAATAAAATTCATTAGATGCAATATAAAATAAATTTAAAAACATACAATATTATTATCTAACCATTCAAAATTATAATAATGTAATTTTAATAAATGTTAAAACAAAACAAACTAATTTTATGGTTCCAACAAGTAAATCTGCAAGCAATCAAATCATAGACAATCTTGAATTAAATCATAGACAATCTTTATTTTAATTAAGTAAACTCTACAGAATTATAAGACTATTTCTAGATTTATAATTTGAAATTTATGTATTTCTTTAGAAATTTCGACTTAGAGTCTAAAATTTCAACTTCCAAAAGCTAAAACAATTTAATTATCATGGGTAGCATTTCCTCAAATTCAATATTTATGTTTTTAAATAATTAATTAATATAATAATCATAATATAGTTAAAATATAATTTAAATCTAATCATAAAACTAAAACCAATCATCATGTAATGCATAACAATCTTTAAAAAAATTAAAATAAAAATGAAAACATGAACCAAATTGAATTTTAAAGTGGTGGTGACACCGAAAGCGTTGAAGAGTGTCTACACAGCAAATGGTGATGACTGTTAGAGCATGACAAGAGCTGGAAGAGTGTTGAGACTATATATATCTATAACAATATGAAAAGATTCTTTTTGGTGGTATATATATTTATATTTTAGTTTCATCTTTAATTAATATGTTAGAATTAAAATAAAAATAAATTATTTAAATTTTAAAATTTATTATTACTACCATTTTCTTCATATAATCGCTGTAATTACCATTTTTTTATGTAAACACTATTTTAAAAGTGTAATTATAACTTTTTAATCATTTTTATAATTTATTTATTTTAAAATATATATACATATAGAGACGAAGAGACGAAGTGTATAAGAAAAAGTAATATAATTTTTTATTGATATATGATGAAATAAAATAAAATTGAGTAAAATTGAGTTATATTTTAAGGAAAAAAAATATATGATTTGAAAAGAGAGGTAGTACAAATCAGTTTTGAAGAGGTGGAGGTCAGCTATTTCCTAACTAACTAAGTTAGTTGGAATAATAAATATATAGCATTGGTGATTTGGTTGTTTGAGAGGTGTTTGGTTTTGTTGATACAATAAGTCTTCTGCGTAATTAAGTTGCCAGCATGCGTTGGAACTTATCAAACGCCATTCAAACACCCTCCACTACTCATCTCAGACCAAACTTAATGGTATTATTACCATTTCTTCTATATATTTAAGATATATAATTCACAAAAAAAACATATATTTTTTCTATTTTTATTCAACAATTACCATTATCGGCAAACTTATATATATTTTCAAAATTTACCTAATCTTTTTAAAGAAAAAAATAAAAGTTAATTAAGAGTAAAACTATCTCTAAAGTTTTATATTATGTAATTGGGAGACCAAATGATACATTTTTAAAAAAAGTAAATGCATAAATTACATTTTTCTTTTATATTATGTTAATATTCTTTATTTAAAAAACAGTAAACTACGATATAAAATGTAATTAATGAGTTCTTATAACAATAATAATCAATAGTTATAATTTTTTATTACATAAAAATAACTATTTAACTACATCTGATTAATTAGAAAGATGATTTTTTTAAATATAACAAAATGGGACTTTAAAATATTAAATTCTTAAAATTTATATTGCAAATGATCTATGGCAGGATTTTAGAAAACTATGCAAATAAATGATTAATCATAGCTCATTTCACCTTTGACCTAGGCACAAGTCCTCTCTGTTTCTAAAGTTCCCACCAAAATTTTCCAGATATAGGTACTTTTAAGTTCAAGTAAACTTTAGAATGAAAATATGTAAGAGGTAAAGGCAATGTTAAGAGATGTGATATGCATATTAAAAACTAAAAATTATTATAAAAATGTTTATATTTTCAATAATATTAGTTTTTATTTTAAAAATAAGATTTTTGTGATTGGGCATGCAAATATATTATTTGAACCAATAATTATAATTTATTTGTTGACAAAATATGTTTTTTTTTTATCTCTCAACACTTAGGAATTTTTGTTATTACTTTTCAAATAAAAAGTTGATAGGGTTTAGTCTTTAGTTTTTTTTTCTATTAACGTTTTGAGTCAAGTATCATTGTTAAATGATGATGTAGTATCAATGTAAAACTCAGCAGTTGGACTAATAATCACAACTTAGTCTTTTCTAGCCTCACCTTCACCAATGCATTTTTTTTACCAACATTGACTTGACCATTTCTTTCTTCTCTCACCTGGCTTTGGCCTAACCAATTTAGGTCGTAACTACATTTAAATTATGTATACATTGTCACTTCATGTTCCCCAATTATTTGTACTAGAGATATAATGTTGTTATCTGGTTTTTTTATTTGCATAAAACGTACACCACAAATACATGAAAAACCTAATGCAGAGATAAATTTTAATATGTAGCATATATACTTTTTTTTCTGCATTGTAAATTTTAACATTCCACTTCCTTCTTACTGGGTTGTTTATAATGGTTTGAATGGTAAGTGTTTTAGAAAAGAGATAGGAAAACGTCTAAGTTAGAATATTTGAAAAGCCTTTTTTTTCTAATTCTGATCATCTTATTTAATTTAAGGATTCTGCTTTTTTATGTTATCCATTATTTCTTTATTTTGATAAGATGTAGTTTATTTATTCAGATTTTGGGTTATGTATTTATTTTATTTATGAGTTATTTTTTAAATTTAATAAGATTTAATTACATTATTTGGAGATGGAATTATGTATTTCATTCTTCTTCTTAGTAATAAAATACGATTAATGTTACTTGAAATCCTAACAATTGAGAAATAAGATTATGCATTTATATTGGAATTCTATCTACTAGTATAAAGCTTTTTAGCAATAACATAAATAAGAAGATTATAAGAATAACACAAAATTTCATTACTCCCATATTAGCACTTTACACTCTTTCAATCCCCAGAAGCACATTTTGTCAATTAGTATTTATAACAATTTGGTCATATAATTAGTTTTCATATTTACGTGTAGTAAACAATATATAGGTTATGAGTGTGTGAATTATGCGTTGCATTGGATGCCCCACTATAGCTTAAGTAAATTTCTTCACTTTAACATGTAACATTAATTATAGTATTACTCATGATCTAATCTTGCATTATTTTATGTTACACTATTTGGGAATCACTAACCACTATCCAAGAAGACAATGGAACAAATGCGACATGATTTGACAACATACTTCGTAGAAGTTCGAAGTAGATGATAAGTTATTCTTGTAAGCTTAGAGTTGCACTGCCATTAAACAAGTTGGATAGGCATATAAGAAAACATTACCTAAGAAAACACGTTTCCAGATCAGTAGAATTGATGCAGAAAAAAATTAAATTCACTGTAGAAAGTTATGGGAAAAAAGGTGATGGAAAAGAAAGAAAGAATTGGAAATTGTATAAATAATAGAGGTGGCAATTTAACCTTTGAAGAGAAGTTTAAAATGAAAGTTAAATGATAGAGAGAGAGAGAGAGAGTGGTTTGAGATGGTATTGTGGTGTGGTGTGGTGTGGCCGTGCGGGTATGTGATCGTACAGGAGAGTTTGAAAGTAGGGGTTGGAAAAGGCTAAAAATAATAAGGTAATCATGAAAGAATCGCATTAAAGCTAACCAGTTTTGTCTTCTTCTCTGTGTTTCTTTGACTCACTGGGAGGCAACGGCCGGTAGCAGGTAACAGGTCGGTTGGTCACCGGCATCACCAGGTCACTCGCATGGGAAATCAAACATTTTTCCTGCTTTTTAACTCCACCACACTCTGCATTATGCTTTTATCTTATTTTTTTATTATCATTCTATAGTAATTACAAATAGTAGGGACGCAGGGGCCTCTCCTCAATCTCAGTCTCAGTCAGATTTTTTGTGGGGTGCTGGTGCTCTTGTCTCCTCAACTCAATTCCTAATCGTATAATATAATGCATTGCCTATATATACATTGTCTTTTTTCTTTTTAACTATTTTATCTTTGACCATAACTGTTAATTTAAGTACCCTTTTGCACAAGCTAATTTGGGAACAAAAAACATCTGAAAGGGTAACTAAAAAGCGCCATTAGTGTAGTGTGAGTCAGTCTTCTCTCTCTCTCTCTCTTGGTGGTCCTATATATAAGAAGCTATATGCAGGTTAGGGTTTTCAGAGTGAGGGGGACAAACAGCAAACGTTGAGTTGAGTTGAGATGGGTTAGTAGTGTTGAGGGGAATGTTGGCTGGCTCGAGGCTTTTCACGTAGGAGGTTCTCACTGGCAAGAACTATAAGGCTTCGGACCAGGCTTCATTCCCCTCAAAACTTGTGTTTTTGTGTTTTGAGGGAGTCATGTGTTCTTGGATTTGTTTTCATCATGTGCCAACTTCAAACAGAAGGTAGAAATGGTATACATTATGTGTATATGTTTTGTTACAAGTGAGTAAGGTTGCCTTGCAAAGGTTAGGTTGAGAGGAATGTTGTCTGGCTCGAGGTCATGGAGGAGCATACATATGTGTGTATATATACTGATATATATGAAGTGTTTCAGTTTTCAGGGTAAATTAATGGAAATTAATTTATACCCTAAATGATTCTCGGACCAGGCTTCATTCCCCCCAGCCAACATTTGCTACTTGCTACAGCTACTTAATCTGCCTTTGTTTATCAAGATCCTCATCTTCATGGGATTGGTAAGGCTTTCTGTTGCAATTCTTGAGTTGTTTTCATTACTACATGAGCTAACTGTATACATATACATATGCTGCTTTCTAGTTTTGCATAGAAGAGGCTCTTTAATTTACACTTAATCCTTAGGACATTAGAGACTTTCCAGCTTTAAAAGGTCCATGGAATTTTTTTTTTTAGTTTCTTGTATGAAGATGTACATACTATGGTTAGTTTTAACCTTTTACTTTCTAACCTTGTTTCCATTACACCAGTGAGTGAGTGACCTCATGATGGTTTCTTCCAAGTTTCAAGCTTGAAAGGTGCTACACTCAAATGAGGTCATATTCTTTTTTTTATTTTTATTTTATTTTATTTAACTTTTTGACATGATTGAATCTTCTGAATTTTTTTTCCTTTGAATGAGAAAAATATAAAGGAAAAAGAAAAGCTACCCGGTTTTCAGCTGTATATACGATGCACATGTAGCTCAGTGATGAAGAAATTAACATTACTCCCATTGAATCTGGCCCTTCTCTCTCGATCTGAGAGAGAGAGAAAGATGATAAAGACATGCATGCTTCAGCGTCAACAACGCCAAGTCCAAGTCTCTAGTTTTCTGCAATGTTAATTTAAGATTATAGCTTTTGACAGATGCGTGAACATGAAATGGAATGCATTATATTACTATTATTTTATTATTATTATTATTTATTATTATTATTATTATTATTATTATTATTATTATTATTATTGAATAAATTGGCTAATCAGTCCGGGCTCGAATGTTCATTTCTCTGGACAAGAAAGGTGAAAGCATGTACAGTGAAAACCTATCAGATGTGAAATTTTTTCTTCCTTGCTTTGTCTGCAGTACTCTGTCTCTAGGTCTTTCTAGGGTTTCAAACTACAACATCCCTCCCTCTTCTGAAGTCCTTTCAGCTTTTTTGAATTAACCCCATTTCAGACTAGTGAGTGAAAATTATAGGGAAGGGAACCTCTCAATTTACTGGGCAAAAAAGGGCATCATTTTCATGAATCTGAATCAAAATTGTACTACAGGTAAATCAACAGTTACCCCGTAAAATTCATTGCAGTAAAAAAAATCTAATGGGCAAGCTTTATAATTTCACTCATAAAATATTTTATAATTACATCGTTATTAAAAATTCAACTACGGATATATTTGTTCAATCACATTTCCGCTGGTAACTTTTTAGTGGGATAAGAAACAATCAGTACATTTTCTTTGTCCTGAATAAGAAACATGTATTCATTTTTTTGGTTATTTTCATTGCAAGTCTGTTAATGAAATAATCATTCATCTTTTTATAGAACTTTCTTATATATATATACTGACTTATTAGCATTATAAAAAATTACATTATTCATTAGCGCAAAAAATGATCTACTGTAACTAAACATAGTGAAAAGGAAAATTAAAAAACAGTAGATATGATGATATACGTTTCCTGAAAAGAAGTCATAAATTGAGTTTGGTGGAAATCTGGAATGACACGTACATTGAAGGTGAAGGTTTGAGAAATGATAATTAAAATGATTTGGAATTGATAGTATTGTGCTAGGTTTTGAAACGTAACTGTTGAATTTATTGAATTTGTTGTGTAGTGAAATGGCAGGCAGGAGTAGTACTAGTACTACTAATAAAGGCATGCTACGCATACGTTGGTGAAGTTGTGTTGTGGGGGGCAAGATGATTCCCTTGATGAAATAGAATAGATATAGAGAGAAGATATGTGCTGGAACAGTTAACGAGAAAAAGAAGTGATGACAAGAGAAGCTAGGTATGGATTCTCTGTGCGTGACTCTTTCTAGAGAGCAGATACAAGTTTCCATTATGATGACGAGGCAGATATATATATGTGTAAGCTGATGCAAACTAAACATGGAAAAACAGAAATTAATAGTGCTGCTATTGCTTCTCCATGGATCTTTCTCTTCTTTTGCTGTTGTATTGTATGTAATGTAAGGATATGTACGTGTGTGTGTGTGTTTTAGTGTAACGTATTTATGGGGCCTTTAAAGTTGTTGAAAGTTCAGAAACCATGTTTGGGAAAGGTCGATGGGATCAGTAAAATCAGCTTCCAAAGCTCCTCCTCATTTCTGTGATAGCAATAGAGATTTTGAAATTGAAAGAGGAAAGAAGATGGATATGTGAAGAAGAGATAGAGAGAGAGAGAGAAGTAAATGACGACTATCTGACGTTTATTGGGAAATGAATCAGAGAGAAAGAAAGAGCACAGAGACAGAGGTACCCGGGGAACCTTTCATGGCCAACTTGGTCTCTTTAAAGAGGGGAAACAACTGCCAAACTTTATTGTTCACAGTTTCATCATCAATTTATTATCACCACTACCCACCTATAGCTGCCATTTTTCATTTTTTGCAACACACAGTAATATTACTCTTATTTAGGACTCCTCCTTAATTCAAAAAGGAATAACTTTCACCATAATTCATAGTATTGTTTTCCTTCAAAATTGTAATTCTTTTTCCGAATCATTTTTCATTCTCCCTTGATCGATGTATATTTGATAAACAGATACTTCAAAACAATACAATATAAAAAAGTAGTACGTGTTACATAAGACTTGAACTATTAATTGATAAAACTTAGTTGAAATTTGATCCAAGTCTTTTATTTAGACTTTAAACCTAATGTAAACGGAGTCTATAATGTATGTATGTATAATATTTTTTGTTATTGTGCCAAAGCTTTCTTATTCACAAGAGTAGAAAGTACAAACAAAGTATGTAGTTCATTCTACATTTTGTTTGGAACGCAATGCATGAGAATAAAAGAGAAAAGAGACAATTTTTTTTTATCCAAATTTGTTGCTGACATTCTATTTTGAAGATAAGATTGGGGTAGAAATGAGCACGACTTTTATAAAATAAAAAAGGAATACGCCCCAGAATCTAGAATTTATTTGCAAGAGTGAAAAAAAGTAGATTGTTCACAATATTTTTCCTATATTTTGTGAGGGTTGATGGTAATGTTAACCAATTATGTCTGATATATAATAGATTTATTTTTTTTATATGTTAATAGTATACAAGGATAATATGATAATTTTAAATTATAGGTGATTTATTTTCTTTTTCAACCAAACAACCTGTTAATTACATATTTACTTTATTTTTCTTCTACTGACTTTTAACTAAATAATAATATTTATTTTAGTTTATTTTTTAACTATTTTCTTCTTTTCTGTTTTTTTCACCCCTTATCGCCCAAACACAGCGTAATAGACATCATGTGTTGAAGGGTGTTTATGCATTAATCTTTTCAATTCTCACTGACTAATATATCAGCCATAAAACTTAAGTATAACATTTGATTACATCCTATGATTAAAATTACTTGTGATCATTTTGACACTTGACCAAAGTGTTGACCATTATTTGTGTCACACCTGAATCTTGAAAACCTTTAAGATTGAGGGGTTTAGTTGCTTCAAGTCTCTTTTCCCAACTATAATATCCTATTTACATTCAGTTTTGTGTCACAATGTTCAAGATAAGTGTTGGGTACTTTATAAGTCTTTGATTGAGCCACAATAATAGTTTGGGAACAAAAGCCACCCACGTTTTGTGATGTTATTGAAGATCATATAACATAGCTTCTTTTGTAATTCACATGCAAATTGTTATCGTGTTTATTATAAGAGGGTATGTTTCTTATCTGTCTCCACAAGATTCCACCAACCATCAATGATGATTAGGTGTAATTAGAATCTTATTGAAGAGAAGAGGAAGGTAAGTTCTTTGTATAAAAGAAAAACAAGTTTAAATGCTTTGAAATGAATGTATGAATCCAGCAAAGACGGGTATGGGAATGAAGTTGAAACTTGAATCAGAAAGTAACAGCAAAGGAAGCATGTGATTTGAAGTGTGTATATATGTATGGTGGTGGTGTAGGGATGCATATAAGATATGAAGAGTGTGAAAGAGACAAAAGGGAAGATGAGAGAGAAAAGGTTCATCGGAAAGGGACAATGAGATTACTTGAGTCGCAAGCACATATATGTATGTATGTATTGTTTGTCTTCTCAGCACAGTTTTGAGGAAGTGATGGGCCCCGTTTGTATGCATTCTTTCTTATCAATCTCTTCTGCATTTTTTGCTATGTACCATTAGTTCCACTTCTTGTCTAACGTTCAATACCATGACTCATACAACACAACTCAGTAGAGTCTGATATCAGAGTTTTGTTATCTCATCAATCTTTAATCAAATTCAAATGCTATTAGATTTGCTCTTATATACAATAATAATTATATATGAACAAAGAAACTAAAGAAAGAAAAGAGAGTGAAAATGGTGGAGGTGATGAAAAGAATAGAAGGAAAAATGAATATTTTAAAGTGACAGTACATGGTAAATTGGTAGGTAGATGATCCCCAAGACATGGAAGATCTTCCATCTTTTCCTCTTTCAGTTTAGTTGACAACACACACGATCCGCAAGATTTCTTCCTGCTTTCAGATGCAACTACTTACTTCCTTCATATTCAATCCTTTCTAAAAACAAATCAACTCACTATTTTAAAAGATTGAAAAAATACACCCAAATTACATCATCGCTCATCACTGTACCAATTTTAATTTAAATTAAGAAGAAAGTATATCAGTGAAAGATGATTCCTCTAAAAGACTGGTGTTAGCGTGTCGGTGTTGGATATAGATTTCAACAATTTCAATTTATTTTATATTGGGTCAAATTTCTTTTTTTTTTAAATGCTTTTTGTTTTAGTTTTGAATAAATGAAATATATATACCGAGTCTTTGTTAAAGTGATTTTAATAATTATTTTTATAATAGATTACGATTTTATATAGCTTACTACTAAATTTTAACAAAAAGAATATCATATAAAAAACAAAATTTAAAATTTAAAATGTACCTACGAATTTATAAATATGAAAACATCACTGCTGAATCCAGTTGATAATATAAAATTATAATCTCATTTGGCACAACCTTTACTATACATTAGTTAGGCTTTTGCTCTCTGCACTCCTCTAATTACTAATTGCACCCCAATATCAATAGCAATATTAAATTACTAATTACCTAACTTTATTTATCCAATATTACGGGCTCACTCCAATTTTTCTTCCAATTTCTCAAATACGGGTTTGTTGATTTGGTTTGCTCAGCCTAGTTTATTGGTAGTCATGCATAGGAATCAAATACTAAATGTTTAATTATAACTTTCATTCTATTAAGATAAGAAATATTTTCAGATATATTAAAAAAAATACATTATTTTTTTCATTTGGTATATTCAATTAATATTTTATTAAGTAAGATATAAACTTTAATATCAAGTAAATAATTAAAGTCTTAAACATTGTATCACCGAATTTAGGGTAAATAAAACAATATTATTGCTATTGTTGGTATTTCATCCTAATGTTAACTTCAGTAATTTACTTGGAACAGTACATCTTAACAAAAATATGAATTTAATACTTCTTAACGGACCCAAACATTGGACTTTGCACATGAAAGTTTGGAATTTTGCTTTCTGCATCCACTTATTTCTATATGCACGTCCATGGGTAAAAGATAAAACTATACCCTCTCTTTGAAAAAAAAGAAGTTACGACGAAAATCCAAGAAATATCTTTTGAATTAAAAAACAATTGAATTATTCAATCTTAAAATAATTTTTGAATTACATAATCCAAATTTTTTATATAAATATAATTTCAGACTGTACAATTTTGAAATAAATTTTAAATAATATAATCTAAATTTTTTTTATTGACTTTCAAATTAAATAATTTAAAAAGTTTTCAAAAGTAAAATAAAGAATTTTATATGTATAAAATACAGTGGTGCAGAAAGAAATTTTTGCAAAAAGAAATTTTCAAAAGTTTGGATTAAGGAAAAGCCCGTTACGCCCCACCCCACATCTAAAGGTTAAGGAAAGCAAAAGTTGGTCTTAAATTAATCATTGTTTGTTAAGGGAGTCACATATTTAAACTTTGTAATATAATTTTTTCATACGAACGATGTATGAAATAAAGTTTATATTTATATAATCTTATAAATACTCGAAGTGCTCTTCACCATTAGCTAAACCTTGGTTATATCTAAGAAAATATCAAGAATGGGTACTTAAAACTTGAAGGGAATAATAGTTTTCATTTTCACCCACTTATAAGTCATAGAATCAAATATTTTATCGAATGAAGGTAAATTGTTTGAGTAAGTGCATGAGTTATATATGTATTAATTGAATTTCTATTAATATCAACAAATATTTTATCTCTTAATTAAAGTATTGATTTTAATTGATTTCAGCCTTTTAACTTGCCTTGTTCTTAAGTTGAAAATACTATTACTAGAATAAAAATAACTCAATTAGCTTTATAAGAGTGAAGAAAAGATAGAAAAATATATGAGAGCCACAATTTTTACGATTTGTCTATTTTTTTATGAAATGGAAAACAAAAGATATTTTTACAAGAAAAAAAAATCAAACATCTTTATTTGTTATTTATTAAAAAAATAATTTTTATATAAACATATTTCTTTATTTTCAAACAACAAAAAATAACTTACAATTTATTTTTCATCTAAAAATTTACAAAATTATCATATTTCCTCTTCTATTTTTTTTTTCCTTTCTTTCTCCTATACCCAAATATAACCTCTGCGGCTAACCATCCCTACCGATTTGTTACAAATAAAACAATTTCTTAACGGATTCTCATTTAAATAATTTTCACTAAAGTATATTAAACATATGCAATTTTTTACCATGAAGTTTTCATTTATTTAGCTTTGTGCTCACTGAAAAGGCATATGACTTATTAGTAATGATACCGATGGAAACAGTGGACGAGTTTTATTTTTATTTTTTTAAATTTACCTTATTTTTATTTTTATCTTTATATTTAACGAATATAATATTTTTTATCACATACGGATATATATATATATAATAAGATAGTATAATTCTCCTTACTCTTAATTATTTTAAATATTAATTAAATAAATGTTTATAAAATTAAAAATTACAAAAAAATATCATATAAAAAATAAAATTTAAAATTTAAAATGTACCTACGAATTTATAAATATGAAAACATCACTTCTGGATCCAGTTGATATCATAAAATTATAATCTCATTTCGCACAACCTTTATTATACATTAGTTAGGCTTTTGCTCTCTGCACTCCTCGAATTACTAATTGCACCCCAATATCAATAGCAAAATGATTAAAATACCCTGCTGTCCTCCGCTTGCACACACTTATCTTGTTGATATTTTATCTTCTCTAGATTACTTAATCCACAAAACTCTTGAGAGTATATTTCAACTGGTATCTGCAAATCTCAATTGATGATTTTTTTCTCAAACATTATTCTCACTTAAAGTAAAAGTATATTATTCTTAAGTTAATTTAAGGTAATGCTAATAATTTTTTATATTTTTTAAGTTAAAATTATTAATTTTAACAACAATTTCCTTAAATAATTTTCTACAATATTATAATTCAAGATAAATTTGGATATCATAATAATTAAAAATTTTATTATTTTAAATTAGTATTATTATAAAAATATTTTAATATATTTATAATTTAATTTGTAATAAAAGTAATAAAATAAATAACATTTATATTATATTATTAAATTTTATCCATTTTAATAGTTATATAGCTTAATTTGTTTAACTATAATTTAAATAAACACTAAATTGTTCAATTTATAATGTGTATGGATTACACAATATATAAAGAGATCTAATTTTTATCTAGTATTTTGGATTGATGATTCTAAAACACCCTTTTAATTATTCAATTGAGAATATGTTTCAGAAATATGTTCTAAATTGGATAATCTAAAAAAATATCATATATTTTAAACAACTTATTCGAAAACATTTGAGAATTATTTATTTTTAAAAAGTTTGTTCAAGATAATTTTCAAAATACATAATTTAGAATACACCGTTAAAATACATAATGAAGGGTAAAATAATTATTTTTAAAATTATGAGGTATAAGAAGAAAAAGCCTGAATTTTACTTAACTTTATTTATCCAATATTATGGGCTCACTCCAATCAAGCCTATCATGCACCCAATTTTTCTTCCAATTTCTCAGATATGGGTTGTTGATTTTGGTTTGCTCAGCCTAGTTTATTAGTAGTGATACATACAAAACAAATAATAAATATTTAATTATAACTTTGTTTCTTATAAGATAAGAAATATTTTGAGATATTGAAAAAAAATACATTATTTTTTTCATTTGGTATATTCAATTAATCTTTGATTAAGTAAGATATCAAACTTTAATATCAAGTAAAGAATTAAAGTATATTGTATCACCGAACTTAAGGTAAATAAAACAATATTATTGCTAAGAAATATGTTTTGAATTAAGAAAAATTAAATTATTAATTTTAAAGTAATTTCTGAATTATATGATCTAATTTTTTTTATATAAATATAATTTCAGACTGTACAATTTTAAAATAATTTTGAAATGATATAATCTAAAAATTTTTATTATATAAATTGACTTTCACATTAAATAACTCAAAAGTTTTCAAAAATAAAATAAAAAAATTTATATGTATAAAAATACAGTGGTGCAGAAAGAAATTTTTGCGAAAAGAAATTTTCGAAAATTTGCACTAAAGAAGGGTCAGTTACGGCCCCACATCTAAAGGTTAACGAAAGCAAAAGTTGGATCTTAAATTAATCATTATTTGTTAACGTTTAATTGTGACAGTAAAAAATATTATTAATAAACTTCATGAACAATTTTAGGGTTTCATATATTTAAACTTTATAATATAATCATTTCTTCATAAAAACGATGTATGAAATAAAGTTTATATTTATATAATCTTATAAATACTCGAAGTGCTTAACCATTACCTAAACCTTGGTCTAAGAAAATACAAAGAATGACTACTTCAAACTTGAAGGGGTAATAGTTTTACATTTTCACCTACTTATAAGTCATGAAATCAAATATTTTATCCTATGAAGGTCAATTGTTTGAGTAAATGCATGAGTTATATATGTATTAATTAAATTTCTATTAATTATGAACAAATATTTTATCTCTTAATTAAATTATTCATCTTAATTGATTTCATCCTTTTAACTTGCCTTGTTCTTAGGTTAAAAATACTATTACTAGAATGAAAATAACTCCACTAGCTTTATAAGAGTGAAGAAAAGATAGAAAAATATATGAGAACCACAAATTTTACGATTTGTCAATTTTTTATGAAATGGAAAACGAAAGATATTTTTACAAGAAAAAAAATCAAACATCTTTATTTGTTATGCTTTTTATTAAAAAACTAATTTTTATATAAATATATTTCTTTAATTTTAGAAAATAAAAAATAACTTACAATTTATCATATTTCCCCTTCTATTTTTTTTTCTTTTTTTTTTCTAGACCCAAATATAACCTCTACGATCAAGAATTCCTACCGATTTGTTACAAATAAAACAATTTGTTAACATAATTTTATTTAAATAATTTTCACTAAAGTATATTAAACATAGGTAATTTTTTATTTTAATATTTTGTAAGAATTTATTATTTTTTTTACATTTATTTTTGTTTTTAATTGAGTTTTAAATTTTATTAAAATTTATTAATGTAATACATTATGTTATATTAATGTTAAGAACGTAACTTTAATGTATGAGACGTCACGACCAAGTTAACGGGTGATATAGTAAATAATAACAAAAATGTATGAATATGAATTGGAATACAAATACTATAATTTGTGAATTTTTTATAAAAAGAATCACATTGACAGATTTTAATAAAATTTAATACTCAACATAAAAATAAAAAGTGAAAAGACGTTGTAAATTCTCATAAAATATTGGACCAAAATGTCTATTAAACCTTTTTCTATCTTTATTTTTTAAAATTTATCTTATTTTTGTATTTAATAGATATAAAATTTTTGTCTTATTCTCGTCTCTATGGATATATCTAATAAGATAATAAGTATAATTTTTCTTGTCTCTAACTATTTTAAATATTAATTAAATAGTTTTTTATAAGAATTAAAAATTACAACAAAAAAATATATACAAATAATTCAAAGTTAAAATGATAAATATTTTTTTTCAAAAACAAATATATGCATAAATATCAAATTAAACTATCATAAAATAATAATAAAATAAAGATCAAATAATTATTAAAAATAAAAAAATCATACTTTAAAAATAAATTATAAAATTAAAAAAAGTTAATATAATTTTCTTAAATTATTTAAAATGCTATATATATTTTAGTAATTTAACGCCGAATTAAGTAATAAAAACAAGATATTAAATCAAGTATGATGTTCATTATCTTGTATTGATATGATATATTTATTATAGATTTTCATTATTAATATATAAAATTACTCCAAATTTTAAATGAAAAAGCATGAAATAATTGCTTATTAAAATATGATAATTCAAAGTTTAATCAAGTATATCATTATAGAATAATAATTAAAAGTATCATTTGAAAAAGAAAACACATTCAATTTAAAACCTCATCATAATATTGGGATACAACTATTTCCGTTGACAAAAGAAAATTTCCGTTATGGTTCATGATAACATTTTGTAGAGAATTGTCAGAATGATATTCAAATTATTGTAATAATTTTTTAATTGATGTTTAAATATTTTTCCACAATATTAAAATAAATATTATAAAATAATAAAAAATTTATAAGGAGCTAATTCTATTAAAAAAAATCTTATATTTTTTGTTTTAATTGTGGAACGGTCCCACCCTGTAGTTTTCCTAATAAAAAAAATCTGATGAAATGACGAAAACAACCGCACCACCATGTGTGGTGTCGGAGCCACAAATTCACGAGCTCCACTAAACGACAAAAATAAAACTGGTGGCTACGACGCAAGAAGTATCTTCTTCAACTGTCACCAACAATATCGCTTAGCTTCCATGTCCATGTCTACTCAAACCAACCAATGGAACATTCATTTGGTTAGTCCCACGAGTCATGATCGCTTCCACCTCCAACATTGGAACTCACCCTTTGTGCTTTCTCCCCAAACCAGCCACACACACGACAATAGGGTTTCTGTCTCTCACACTCCACTCTCGAGGTATTGCTGTTGCACTTTCCTCGTCGTCAACTAGGACCACCCAGAAGCTCACGTGCCACTTCAACGGAAAAGATGGAAACTTTGAGCAGCAAGATGAAGAGGGTGAGCGTGAGGTTCTTTGTGAGGTCCAAGTGGTATCGTGGAGGGAACGCAGAGTTAATGCCCAAATCACAGTCGATGCTGACACTGAATCCGTTTGGAATGTTCTCACTGATTATGAGCGTCTCGCTGATTTCATCCCAAATCTTGTATGGAGGTAATGCAAATGCTAATGCTTATGCTTCCATTCGCATTCAAGTTAAAGAAAGAAAAGTGCTTTTACTTTGTATTGGTGATGATTAAGTTGAAGATACAGTTTATAAGGCGCTTTTTTTTGTTAGTGGGAGAATTCCTTGTCCATACCCAGGAAGGATATGGTTAGAACAAAGGGGATTCCAAAGGGCTATGTATTGGCACATAGAAGCTCGTGTTGTCTTGGATCTTCGGGAAGTCATCAATTCAGTGAGTAACTTTTAACGATACACTATATGAAGTGGGCTCTGTAGCCAGCCACTAGCCTTACTTAATTTGAACTTTAGGTTGTGTTTGATTTCTTTTTTAAGAAACTTTTTTATTTAAGTTTTCAAAAGGTTAGTGAATGAAGTTGTTGAGAAAACTGGTAGATGATGCTACTAGACATAGAGAGCTGGAGAAGCTGAACATGACGAGAACAGAAGAGGACGAGGAAAGATCTTCAATTTTAGGTTTTAAAGCACTTATTTTGGAAACAGTTTTCAAAACTTAGTAGATTTTGAATGAGAAATGAATGTTGAATAGTGTGAAATTGTTTTAGAAAACAATTTTTAAAACCAGAAAGTGAGAAGCGAAGCAAACATACCCTTAATCTTTCCTACTCCAACCCATGTTATCTCGTACAATTTGCTACATGAGCCTTATGCAAGATCATATGTAAAGAATAGTTTAGTTCCCATTAGCAGTGGTCTAGTCTAGTTGATAGATTAGTCAGTCAATACGAAAAAGTTAGAGAAGTGAATTATTTGTTAAATTAATACTGTTACATTTGTAGGCATGGGATCGAGAACTTCACTTTTCCATGGTTGATGGGGATTTTAAGAAGTTTGATGGCAAATGGTCCGTAAAATCTGGAACAAGGTATAAAATTCATTTCATGAAGCCATTATTTGCAAAGGAGCTTCACGTCAATCTGAAGATACTATGTGTATATATTTAGCATGATATGTCATATCAATCTTAAACCATCAAACATAGTTTCAATTCTTGGATGAAGTTCTGATTCTGATTAATGAAAGGCTTTTAGTTAAGCCTGCACCAACATGCTGTCTGATATATCGTTTATTAGAGTATGCTGAACTTCCTGCAGGACACAAAATAGTTGGGGTAATAATTATTTTGAATGTAACACCATATCAATATTTTTTGAGTGTGCTCTTCTTTTGTATGGTTCTCTGAAAAGAGACTTGCTATACAGCATAGGGTCTTGGTTCTTGATGTTCATTTTAAGAAATGTTGGCACAAAATCCAACCAGTTACAAATCCAAAAATCACTTGGTTGCAGCTTAAGGTTAATAAACGGTTGACTTGTGAGAAGTTATTAGAAGGTAATTGGGAACTATAAGATAGTGCTAACCACATTTGTGATGAGATGTCTAAGAAGGTTAGAAGAAAGGTTGCTCGAGTAGTCTTAAGTAAATAAAATGGTTTTGGATTGAGAGATAAGAAATCTTGATGGTCGAATGAAAATTTGTAAGGAAAGGTAAGAAACAAAAGGGAGTATATGGGTGCAATAAGTTGAAAATTTGGTAAAATATCAGAGGGCTGGAAATGAGAGAAGGAAAGCTGTGAGTGAGAGTGAGGCACGATCTAAAATTTTAAGAGAGTTTTTATGAGAACTCGGCTCAGGACAAAGATCAGTGAATGAAAGATATATAAACTAAATAGGGTAAATAAATCAAGAAGGAATTTTTTTTGTTTATAGATCAAGATATCAAAGGAGATAGAGGACTATTTTTACTAGCTTTTCAATGATAGGCACAGGTGGGAAGAGTAGACTGCATAAGTTTTAGCCCAGTGAAAAATTTGTAGAGGGAGGCCAAGCCGGAGTTTAGAAGAAATTATTAAATAGAACCCATAAATATCTCACTAATGGGTTTTTTACCAATTCCAATTAAATCATGTGATCTATATAGCTGATTTTACCTAGTGGTACAAGACTATTGTTGTCATTGTCTTCTTCTTTTGTATGACTCAAAATGTGTCAAAGTATACTTTTATGTTAGAAAGAGAATGAAATAACTTGGCTAACATTCCATATGCAATAATAATGCTACCTACAAGACAATCATGCTTTTCCAATTGTCATCCTAAATCATTTCACTCATAATAGTATCTCAATTCTTGTAGGTTTTTATGGGATGAGTAACTTCATTTGCATATGGGCTGTTCTTATTGACATTAATCACATTGCCATATTACATTTCTAGTTTACACCAATTCTGGTTTATGCAGGTCATCAACTGCTATTTTATCGTATGAAGTTAATGTGATACCAAGATTCAATTTCCCAGCTATTTTTTTAGAAAGGATTATCAGATCTGATCTTCCTGTGAACCTTCGAGCTTTGGCATACAGAGCTGAAAAGAATTTCATGGGATATCAGAAACTTCCAGTTTCAGAAAATCAGTTGCATAAAACTTATGTGGCCATTAACGGGTCATCTGTTAAAAAGATAAATGGGGCTTTGTGTGAAAGTGTTAAAAAGATAAATGGCGCTTTGTGTGAAAGTGATAAGTTGCCTCCTGCAGAGAACAAAAAGGAAATTGCCACCTCTGTTTCCGGTTCAATGCTCACATCTTCCAGTGAGGTGAGAAGCAACTGGGGTGTATTTGGAAAGGTTTGCAGGCTTGACAGACCTCGGATGGTGGATGAAGTTCATCTCCGCAGATTTGATGGACTTCTGGTAAATTATATATACTAATTATTATGAGTTGTCCTGGATTCATACAGTTACCTGTTTGTATGGCAATTGGTCATACTTAGTAATAAAGTGATTTTGATATGAAGGAAAATGGAGGCGTTCATCGCTGTGTTGTTGCAAGCATAACAGTTAAAGCTCCTGTTCGAGAAGTATGGAACATTTTAACTGCCTATGAAACTCTTCCTGAGTAAGACACTTATGCTGCTTCTTTACACTAGATTTAATGGAACATCGAATTAGAGATTCCCAGTTCTGTTGTTTCATTCTTCTAACTTGATTCAACATAATTTGTTGCAGGATAGTTCCAAATTTAGCAATCAGTAAGGTTGTATCACGAGATAACAATAAAGTCCGTGTTCTTCAGGTATGGAACAATGTTAAAGAAGTAGAGTCTTAAAAGGAGAACATCGTATGTGTTTATATCCTGAATTGTTTCTTAACAGCCAGTGCTTTACCATCATTGTCTGCAGTCCGTTAAACAAACTTGTATCCCTTAGCACTATCACTGTTGCAAGAATGGACATGTACTGCATTTTTTGTCTATAAATTATTTGATTTCCTGGTTTGATCGACATGCAGGAAGGGTGTAAGGGCCTACTTTATATGGTGCTTCATGCTCGAGTTGTGTTGGAATTGTGTGAATATTTAGAACAGGAGATCAGTTTTGAACAAGTTGAAGGGGACTTTGATTCGTTCCGAGGAAAATGGATTTTTGAGCAACTAGGAAATCATCACACGCTGCTAAAGTACTCTGTGGAGTCAAAAATGCGCAAGGATACTTTCCTTTCTGAAGCCATCATGGAGGAGGTTTGTCTATTAATTCCTTCATCTATTTAATTTCAGATCGCTTGTAAATTTTTTCTAGCTTATTTCCTGAACTGTTAACATCCTCGTTAGGTAGTCTATCTAAGAAAACCTTTAGATAGGCACTGGAAAGG
This sequence comes from Lablab purpureus, assembly GCA_030347555.1. Lineage (NCBI taxonomy): Eukaryota > Viridiplantae > Streptophyta > Magnoliopsida > Fabales > Fabaceae > Lablab > Lablab purpureus. The sequence continues at coordinate 24,132,046 of CM059262.1, read as the reverse complement.
AGCTGACTGAAAGCACTGTTAAATGAGTGAAAGCCAGATACATTATTTTATCCAACTGTCTTTTCATTTTTTTTTAATCTTTCAAAGGTAAATCTGTCCTAACTACTCTCTCCATTTGTACCCTGCGATGTTGTGATTCTTTTGCACAACATCATTTCAGGTCATTTATGAAGATCTCCCATCAAACTTGTCTGCAATAAGAGACTATATTGAGAACAGGAATGCATCAAAATCTTCAGAACTTTGTGAGCAGAATAATGACAACACTGGTTCAGCAGAGGAAGTTCCTAGTTGCGATGCTCAATGTTCATCTCAGCAAAGACCTAAAGTGCCAGGCTTACAGAGGAATATTGAAGTACTAAAATCCGAACTCCTGCAATTTATTGCTGAACACGGACAGGAAGGATTCATGCCGATGAGGAAGCAACTTCGTTTGCATGGAAGAGTAGATATTGAGAAGGCTATAACTCGTATGGGTGGATTCAGAAAGATTGCAACCGTATTGAACCTTTCTTTGGCTTACAAACACCGCAAACCAAAGGGTTACTGGGACAATCTTGAAAATTTACAGGAAGAGGTAGGCTGCAAAAGTTATTTCCTATCTTAAACACCTTCATTCCCTTCTTCACGTACCATTTACAGCGTCTCCAACAGGAATTTCTTAGAAGAGTTTCTTAAACCATCTTTTGTAGTCGTTATAATACTTTTTATGGTCCCCGTAATATCACGTCATCTTTAAGAAACGTATATTCAGTTTGCTTCCAGGGTAAAAAATTTCAAGAAATCTTAAGAAACTCATACTTATTTACTTATGTTTCACACTGATTTTCCTTAGAAATTTGTTTAATTGTATTTGGCAATTCATGCTTTTACTCGGAAGAAACTGTTTCTTATACAACGAAATCTTAGTTGAAGAAATTTGGTGTGTCATATTGGATTTCTCTAGTGACAGATTTGTTCAAAATTTGACTTTTTTCAAGTCAATAAACTCGTCAAGAAAACACCACTGGAGATGCTCTTGGCACTCGTTTATCTGACATGAGAAATGCTAATGTTTAAATAGTAAACATGTATATGAAATCTTCAGTGTAAGAAAATTGATATATAAATGACATTATTGACATCTTGATCATAATGGAATTGATTTCTTGATGCAGATAAGTAGGTTTCAAAGGAGCTGGGGAATAGACCCTTCATTTATGCCCAGTAGAAAGTCATTTGAACGTGCAGGTAGGTTCAGATATTCTTGTTTTGAACTGAGTTTATGTCTGCAGTAAACTATAGTTTTCTTTCTAGTCTCTATCAAATATGCAAACATCAGTGTTACACAAAAGCCCTGGCAATGGATCAGGGACAATAATTATTGACTTGGTAGCAATGAAATTTCCCACAGGGCGGTATGATATTGCGCGAGCACTGGAAAAGTGGGGCGGACTACACGAGGTTTCTCGGCTTCTGTCGCTGAAGGTAAGACAGAGGAGCAGACATGACAACCTTGGTAAGGACAAGAGGAGTGATCATGCAGATGGTGAAATGAAGACACCTTGTATTTCTCAAGACACACAAAAGTGGCTTACAAAACTAAAACAGTTGGACATAAATTGGTTTGAGTAAAAGAGGAAGAGTATTGGTTCAACTACGATTACCTGTCTCACTGTGTGCTTATATACTTATAGTTGTTTCATATTCACCAATTTCATATTTAATTAAAAAAGTTAATTATTTTATAATAAAAACTTGTATATCCATGTTAATTATATTATTTTACAATTTTTTATTAACTATGTCACAAAACTCAACGAAATTGAAATTAATTATGTTTTTTAACGAAATAAATTATATTAATCACTGAAGAAGAATAGCTTGTTTTTAAATAGTTGAAACACAAAAGAAGAAAAATATTGTGTTTTTATAAAGATTACAAGTCTAAAAACAAATTATGGTAAACCTTCGGTGTAACCCAGTATTTAACCTATTATTGTAAGATTTACATAACAAGTGAATTTCCTCCTGGAATTTCTTTATTTTATAAAACTCCACATCACAAGACGTTATCCAACGTTGTACAGCTATTAGGTACAAAAAAAATTTCTTCTTTCTTTAGTATCTTCAAATAACCGTTAAAGAAAATCAATGTTAATAAGTAAATATAGTAATAACATAACATTACTATTAGGAAAAAGCGACAACCCCTACCTCTGTATTTGTAAAAAGGTGAAAAAAAAAATGAAAAGAACAATAATTCAAATTAAATAATAATAAATGGATGGTTTATAATATGTTACTGAATGATACAAGTAATTTTAGAGTATGGAAGAAAAACAATAATTTACTATGATAATCAGAAGGATACAATAACACATAAAAACATGTATTTTAAAAGCTGAAGTTCAGTAGATAATCGGTTTTTATACGTTATAGGAGAAATAAATAAAAAAATTAGGACTTTTTTTATGTATTGAAAAGTTTTATGTCACATAATTTAATTAGAGTTTTTTTTTTTAATTTATAAATCAATACTTTTTCATTTAAAGTCATGTTAATTAATACAACTTAACTTCATGTAATAAAAAATAATTTAGATCCCTAATTTTTTTCTTTTCGACCCTATCATAAAAAACCCCCTAGAGTACGTAAAAAAAATACCCATCGAATCGAATTTGCAGTACAATATACAAGTTCCATTTTAATAAAAAAAAATGTTTTAATCAACATTTCTGTCCCTGTATTTTAATTTCTAACCCCTATAATTTGTTCCATCTAATTCTTATAATATTAGATTTTTTTTCATTCTAGTTACTGGAATGCTATCTCAATATGAATATATATTGTCACTTAAATCATTGCATTGAAAAATAAATTAAGGGTGTTGCAAAAGGTTACCAATTAGAGATAAAAATTGATTATCGTAATATAGTTATGTGAAATTAAAAAATCATTGATAATCGAGAAACGAACTTATATTAAATTTCTGCGTTAGATTTGTGTAGAAATAAAAAAAAATGAGTCTTACACTTGTTCTCTTCTTCTGTGTTTGGAAGAGAATTTAGGAAAATAATTATTTTTAATGAACTTAAAATGTTATACAGTAAATTATTTTGTTCTGACAGTGAATTTGCAATTTATTATTATTATTATTATTATTATTATTATTATTATTATTATTATCATAAATATTTTGATTAATTTAAAATATAGAAATTTAAATTCCAGGAATATAGAATTGGTCACTCGTACTGTGGCTACGCAGCGGTCCAGAGCTTCCTGCTCTTCCTCTCTCTCCGTTCAGAACTCTCTTTCTCGCTCTCTGGTTTGTCTCCTTCACTCTCTAATCCCCGAGCATTTCCTCTCTATCAGATCTAGGGTTGTTTCAGTTTCTGTTTCGTTTTTCTTCAATTGATTTGTGTTTTGATATTCATTTCATTTATTTTCTGCAACCTTCTATTTTGTTTAACGTGATTGATCATCTATCTACTAGAGATTCAGTTCAATCAGGACTTAGTATAGGTATGGCAAATCCTTTTGCACTATCAATCGCTAACATTGGCCTACTTTGGGTTCGATTCCATATGCCGATGACTTACTGAATGGGATCAGCTTGTAGAATACTATCGTGGCATTTGCAACCAAGTGCCATAGGTGTAAAGAGTTATTTCGCTATTTGATAATATTGAAGAAACCTTAAATTTATTTTTCTTGAAAAAAAAGGTTATCAAGTGAAGTGTTAAAAGGAAATCTTATTATTTGAAACTTTATGTACCATTTTTAAAAATTACATGCCCGCCCATTTCATTTACATTTACCATTCTTGGATATGTTACATAGCTATGATATGTCCGCAATATCTTTTCACTCCTGGTTCTGGCTTGTTTTGGGTGGATTTTGCTTGGATACTTAATCCTAAATCGTAGGAACTCGTTTTCTTTAGTGTAGCATTGCGTGTGTGGAGGACATAATGGAACTGAACCATTGTTTCATTCCAATTTATCTTTGGATCTACCTTTTGGTAGAACCAAAATGTTTTAATCCTAACTTGAATTCACCAAAAACAGAAAGGAACTCATGTTATGTTTCATCCCATCCCATTCTAACATGTTTAAGGAATGCAACCTAAATGAAAACAATTAAGTTTGTTCCGTAGAGAGGAGGGGGAAGGAGAGAGAGGGAGACAATTACTTTGGTTGAGGGAGAAGAAGGGGAGGATTAATTTTAAAACACGGTGGGACTCACTCTACTATTTCATACGTATTTCTAATTATCTCTCTATCTCTATCCCTATTTTCTATCAAACTAATCAAATTACACAACTTTCAAAACACTTTCTCGCTATTTCTCACCTATTTCTATTTTAACAAACAAATTCAATTTTATTTCTTACTTATTTCTCTTTTCTCCACGTATTTCTTCTCTGTTTCCATCCTCTCTATCTCTTTCTTCAGAACCAAACACACCATTTAGTCCAATTCAATGTGAGATTAAGGTGAATTGAAGAGAAGACAATGAGCACCAAATGTTTCAGCATCAAGTAAAACAGAATAAGTCAAAGCAGAGCTTCTTCCCTCTGTTCTTTTGTAGGTCTTCTTGGTTTTGTATCTGTGTAGAAACTTCCACCAAAGAAGTGAAGAATCCGATACCCCCAGGTAGCAGGGTAAATTAAGATTGTGGAGATACTGCCGACACCAAGAGTGAAATCTCTGATAGCGTGTGCTGTACTTCTATATAGATACAGATCCAAGAACAGGGATAGGGAATAGCAGGTTAGCCGCTATTTTAAAATTTCTTATATAGTTTATATAATTCATGTTATATGCATTCAAATTCTAGAAAGTTACAAAAATTACTCAAAAATAATGGCATTCATACTTAACAATAAATAGTCCTAGGTGTCTTAAACAAAACATGCAACTGCATGTAAATACCGCCAAAAGTCAAATATGAGTTTGCTATATTGGAATCATCAATCACAATCTACTAAATCCAGGTATTCTTTACCAGTTTCATTATTATTGCTATTGTAGATTTCATTTTGGAAATTGAATTCTCAAAAATACCACCGAAAAAGCCATAATTATCTTTGTTCAGAGGGACTTTCTGGAATCAACACATAGCACCACTATTCAGTGCTATATTTGGTCCGCTATACTAAACTGCTCCACTACAGCAGCCCCTGTAACGGACACATGCCACTCTGCGCCACATTAGCGACTTCATTTGAAACCCTACCCAACAGAACTAAGTTTCCAAGGATGGACTAGGTGTTTACATTTTCTTAAAATTTCCTGGCACTACCTATTGGCCCTTGCATATAAAGCTGGTCATAAAAAATTCGCCCAAATATCTTTTAATTTTCTATTATAATTGCGATCATGTTTTCTGGAAAATAATATGTAAATTTTTAAAGACATTTATATAATAGGCTCCACCAATGGCTGATGCTATTTTTAATCACTAAATATTTATGTTTCTATATCAATTTTTATTTTCAATTCATTTTTGTTGACGTGTATGAGCTTTTAGGAACTAATTTTCTGATTTTCAATGCAATGATTTGTCTGATCTAATTATCAACTTATGTTATGCAGTTTGTTTAGTGCTTATGTTTCTAGCTGTCTTAGATATTAGCCAATATGAAACTTCAATTAGATGCAACTTTAACAGTGAAGGGTAAAGGAATGAGGAGTCTTTTGAATAAGAATTATCGGACTCGTACTTAGCTATCCTTTACTCAAACCCAGTAGGCAAGTGGCATATTTGCAACTTAGTGGAGTGGAATGTTTTGTAGTTCTATTTCCCACTAATAGAGTTAGGTATACGGATTAATCCGTCCGTTTAAGCCCGTATCTACATAAATCTGTACTATACAAAAGTCGTTCATATAGCCTACTTTTTAAATGGTCTTTAATTTTTATAAACTGCATTTGCACCACAAAATTTGTGAATTAAAAGGGTTAGCCTGTATCCGCAAAGATATATTGATATTCTTTTACCATTCATTTTTGTATCAACAATTTACTTAATCCGTTAAACAATGCGCAACCAATAAAAACAAAATAAATAGATTTTAGGTTCAATTGGGCTTGGCTCAAAAAATATCAGATATTGGATTGAATTATACTTAGTGATAGCCTATAGAAACAATAAGTATTAGATTTTGAATTGAATTTGACTTTAGTGATGCGTGTTGCGAGTAATTCGTAGAGATTGTGAGTAAAAACTGCTTAACTTGTAGATTCTGCAGACCGAGTATAAAAAAACTTGCATTAAAAGTTTAACAAAAAATACAAATCAGCATCTGCGCGGGTTGCAGTATGAGTAATCTGCGGACTTTTACCCAAATACATAATTGTATCCACTAATGGTGAAAGGTATATTCATTGTAGGGGCAAGTTAAAGAACTTTTGAGCTTGAAAGATAATTAGTCAGATGGGTGGGGGGATAACTTCAAGATAATTAATTATCAAGTTAAAATAATCCATCAAAATAAATTAAAAAATGTTTTTGAGTAGACAATAGTCATTTTCTTATCTTTTATAAGTATACGTATAAAGTGCTTCTCTTTTTGGTTCATAACAAAAAAGGTGGTTAAAATGTGAAGGAAATAATGTGCTTTAGTTTTGTCTTTGTGGTTTAGGACCAATAATTCTTATAGTTCAGTCTTCATGAAAACCACATTATTCCCTTTTCATTTCTAGTACTTATTTTGTTGGTCGACTGAGAAAGAAGTGGAGTAGGTGGATAAGACAATGGTAGAATAGTTATAAATATGGATGACTCTGTGAAGCTTTAAACTTGGAGTGGACAGGACAGTGTCTGCTTCTTCAGTTGATTATTTTGTTGGGCTTGCAAATGTTTTCAAATCAATAGAGTTTTCATTTTTGTTTATGATTTCAAATGTTTTATTGTTGTAATGAACATAAGCGTAATAGTAATAATATAGTTACATCCTTTTTTGTATTTTGTGTGTGCAGGGTATTGATAATGGCAACTACGGCCTGTTTCATCATCGTTAGCAGAAATGACATTCCTATATATGAAGCTGAAGTTGGAGTAGCTGCTAAAGTGTGGTTTTCTTTATTTATTTTATTTTAGTTTTTGTGATTTTCAAGCTTTTTCTTGATTTATGAAATTTATTTATATTTTTAACATGCTGCTTGCTAGATACTGGTTTCAGACTATTTAGGTGGATTGACCCATGACACTCGTGTATCAATTTAAGTTGTGTAATTTTTTAGGCTATTATTGTGTGAAAAATGTTATGGAGTAATTTGTTTTATGTTTTGGTTTATTCACCTGATTAATTTAAATGCTTATTTGAATCTCGTGCTTCAACTTGTCTTGTGTGGCTTTGAAAGAAATTTATTCTTTTTCTTCACCAAATTTACATAATTTTACAATTCCATGCTCTTGTGACAGAGAGAGGATGCTGCTCAGCTGCATCAATTTATCCTCCATGCTGCTCTGGATATTGTTCAGGACCTTGCATGGACTACTAGTGCTATGTGAGTGACATTTTTGGTTGATACATAATTCTAGTTCAAATTTGAAACTTTGACATCATGATCCTCCTTTGTGCTTCTTGTTCTATTTTTTTTTCTTAACATCTTATTCCTTAACATTTCTATGCAGGTACTTGAAATCGGTAGACAGGTTTAATGAACTTGTGGTGTCCGTGTATGTTACAGCTGGTCATATCCTTTATATGTGGGGTTTATTTATAGTTGAGATAAAAAAATTTGTATTGCCGTTCTTGTTTTGTTCACCTTTTTGTGTTTAATCTTCTTGTGTTATCCAAATAAATGAAGTACTGAGTACCCCCACCTTTAAGGACTATTCAATTTAGTTTGCTTCTTTAATTCTATAATTATGCCATTGTTCCTGCTCCCTTGCCCGTCACTGGAAGGGTAACAAATGAAAAAGCCAACAGTGGAGAATTCTTGAAGCTTACAAACATTTTTTCTGCATTTATGTGAGATTTTCCTTGACATGTGACACATACCAGATTTATGTTGCTACATGACTCTCGTAATGATGATGGCATTAAAAGTTTCTTCCAAGAGGTGCACGAGCTTTACATAAAGGTAGTTTGTTTTTCTTGCTCACCCTATAACATGTTTCATGTTTAGCCTTTCCTTACTTTGTTAGTTTCATACGTGGCTTTTGCTTATTCTACAATATGCTTCTCTTGAAACGAGATTATGAGAAAGTTCATGTTTACCAGTTCCTTGAATCATGCTTTGCTGACTATACAATGTATCTATAGCTGTTGGAATGTTGAATTAGCCACATTCTACATTTTACCCCTGATTACCAACTCAATGTTTTACTATAATAGCTATGCTAAATTACCTAGTAGATACTTGGCACATTATCAGGACTAGAATGACATTTGACAAACCGTGAGTTTTAAGGTTTTATGGAAGTTTACGAAATTCCATCCTTACTATTTTGGACAATATTCTTCCTGTATGAATATGCAGAATGCAAAATAAGTTCCCAATGGTTACTTTTCTGTAGTTGGAGTTTCAGAGTTTCAACTACTACTTTTTGTTCTCCCCCGAGAGGATATGATTGGGAACACTCCTATCAGTAAAAGAAGTTGAAATTGTCAATTGTCCTCTTAATTTGGTTGTGAAAATAAGTGCAAATCTTTATGTTAAATCTGTTTGTAAACTTCATTTTATGGATTATGGATTGTTCAAGTGGTAAGAGATAAAGTAACTTTATTGTTTGTTTGGGAAATTGCAGACTCTCCTCAATCCCCTGTACTTGCCTGGCTCCCGGATCACGTCATCACATTTTGATACTAAAGTCCGAGCTCTTGCACGAAAGTACTTGTAGAAATGACTAATGTTTCTGTGGTTGCTAGTTCATATAGCTCTGTGGCTTGATTCTTGTCCTGTTCGTTCTTGATTAGATTTGAAAAGCTGTCTCTATTTAACCTTTTATCCATGATTTGGCAGCAAGGGTAGGTTTGCTGTTGTCTATAGTGTACCCTCAGTCATTAGCAGGTGGTGCCTGTTTTTGCTAATGAAGGCTATTGTTGACAAACTATTCGATATTTCGATTGCTAGTGGCTTCATTTGTAATACATATTAATCTTGTACTTAATGCCCAATTATTTCATTTTAAGTAGTAAAAACGATTTTTTTTCTTTTATGCTTCATTACTATTAAAGTAAATTTCTAAATTATTCCTACCGAATTACATGTCCTGAAAATATTTTCTTTTTGAATAATTCGTTATAATATATTCAAAATGTTATCACAATTAACCTCATAAAGGACTCTGGTGGTAGTATTAAACAATAAATGAATTGATTTGTATTTTCATAGTTTAATTTAATAATAAAATTAATAGGACTTGGTGGCATTTGTTTTTTCTCCCTATATACGTTGCTTTACTTATGTAACATGATAAGAACTCCAAATGCACTTGTTTATATTGGTTTTTAATATTAAGCAGAATATCATTAGATAAAACGAATTCTTGTAAAATTTTATAGTTGTTATACTAGTACGTCCAACCGAAGTTCTGGAATAAAGCTGAAATATATATAAAGGACAATGTAAAGATAAGAACAATTAGCTTGTAATATGTACTTCTCTTAGGCTTTGTTGGAACCTTTGTTGGAAAGGATTTGAAGGAAAAGAAAATAATGGATTTGAGAAGAAAGATATAAAAAGTGAAGTTATTTGATTTAAGAAAAAGATACTGAAAAATGAAATAAAAGTTTGTGAATGATTTGATTGATGTAATAAATTAAATTTAATTGTATATTAATATATTTAAAAAATAATTTAATATGAAAAATAATTTTTTTAAAATATAAATTAAACATAAAAAATTAAAATTAAAATAAAAAATTATTATAAATCTTTAATATATAAAAAATAACTTTTTAATTAAATGTTAAATTATATATAAAATATTTTATTTAATATTATTATTATTTATTATTATACAAATTTATTTATATTATTATTATTCATTTAACATTTATTATTATACAAATTTATTTATATTATTATTATTATTCATTTAATATTTATTATTATACAAATTTATTTTTACAATTAAATTTTTAATTTAAAATAATTTTTAAATATATTTTATACATATTTTCTATTGTATACTATAATATAAAGTTAATAATAATATAACATAATCAATTATTATAATATTTTAATATTTTTATTTTTATTAAAAATTTATTATTTTTTAAAATTTTATTATTTTTTAAAATTTTATTATTATTGATAAATTTATTATTTATAATTATATATTTATTTAATTATATTAAATAATAAAATAATAAATAAATAATATAATATAAATATAAATATAATAAAATATTATACGTATAATTGATTATTAAAGTTTAATAATCGATTATGTATAATATTTTATTATATTTCATACGTTAAACGTCGTTCAAAATTTTTTTTTTCGTTTTTTATTTAATTTTATTTTTCTGTTTTTGGACTTTCTCTCGGTCTATTTCTCTCTGCGCATATCCATCTTCAGATATGAAGACTGCATGCATTAGAGCATAAGAACGCATGAACGGAGTTGGTGCAGAAGGACAATGTGTCCGAGTTGCGCTGCCATTTTAGAATCTGATTTTGAAATGATACATCTATACCCATCTTCCCAGGCTTTTTTGTAATGGCATATAGGGATGAGCTTAATTCAGCTTTGAAACTGGTGGAGAGCCCACAAGCACCTGAAAACCTGCTCTATCCAATTGCCTCATTGGTCCCAAAAGATAACTCCGAACGAAGCCAGCTTTACCCTTGGTTTCCATATGAACTAAGGAGGGTCTCTGACGAATGATTCCATGCCACCTAGATGTGTTTCCGAAGAGTCTGAATTTGGTTGATGACTTACCACGCATTCCACTTTGTATAATTAAAAATCTTGCATTTCTGGTCTTCCAAATGATCCAGCAGGCCACTGTAAAGACAATGCCATCTGAACTTTTGATATTTGTTGACAACTCCAGGTCTGTTCAGTAGAAATCCTGATTTCTATCGCACTCCAGTTGTTGCCACACTTGATGTGAGCACAATCACGTTGAAGATGCAAGATAGTTTGGCTTTCATTACTGCACCTGTCACACAAAGGGTTAGAGGATAAATGTCTAGCAACTCGAAACTTATTTGTGGGGAGGCTACTATGAAAAGTAAGCTAGAGAATGTGTAGGATGTTTTCTGGTAATTTAAGCCTCCAGATTCAGAACCTGCTTACACTGTCAATAGTTGAAAGGCGTGGATCATTACTGAATGACCCCATATAAAGACATTCCTACCATTTTTCATCCATAGTATGGCTCTTCAGTTCGCTCTTCACTACTTCTGAAACAACCCTGCCAATCTTTCAAAATAGACCTCTTTGATATATATGAAACCCAAAAGAGGCATGCAATGAATCAGTCTAAAGGAAAACTGGCCAAAATCTGGTGGAATCAGTTTACTTGAGATTAAAAAAACCAATAATAGTTTTAGCAAAAAATTGTGATAATAGATAACTATATTGATTATATTTATTTAATTTCTATTTGTACTTACTACTATATATTATTCTGTTGTTACGTTTAGCATAATTTCATGTTAATTTTGAAAATTATACTTCATGAGTTATGAAATGAGTATTTAATATTAAGAAGTTATAGATATTATATTATTTTTATTTAATTTACTTAGTATATTATGCTTCAAAGTTAAAATAACATTTAATTACTATCAATTTAATCACAATCAAACTATTGGCACAGACCAAGAAGACACAAAAATACTCACTTCTATTATTTTACTTTTATTAATTTTTTAAAAAAATACAGAAGGATACGGGTGCGTCTTTTATCCCTCCCATAACAAAATAAATTATTCAAGTTAATGTCATCAAGCACACTTTTCAGAAAACAGTTAAAAGTGATTTTTTTCCCAGTTCACTAGCTAGGTTAGATGTTCTATATTCTAGCCAAATATATATATATATATATATATATATATATATGATCTGCATATTGTTTCCAGTTAAGAAACATAAACCGTTTCCTGGTTCAAATGGCTAGACCTTGACGGTGATCTAAGGCAAATCCTTTATATTTTCTTGGGTTAAAAGGGGGGGGGGGGGGTGATGAAAAGTTTATGTATAAAGAATTACAAGTACCTTAATAGAGAAGATTGTAACATTTCAGAATCAAGACTATATCATAAGTTAAATACATCAGTGACCCAAACAGAAAAAGATAAAAACAGGTGATTAGAAAACCTCCACATCATATACACCTATTCCTTGTCCATCTTTTCCTTTGTCAACGACTATACTCTGGAAATCATCATAATAAGATTATAGCATGTTCTGTTTTCCAGCTATCAAATATATTACTGTCTAGAACGCTTTAAGTACACCAATACGCTAACGCTCGTTAGAACAACAACACCCGCAAAAATACCAGAACGGAGAGATAATGTACTGGTTTTCTGTATACTGGCTGTACCAGATTGTACTTTTGTTGGTTTGGTCGCATTGGCAAACTGCAAATCCAATTTTAAAGCCTGGAATAAAAAGATGCTTAGTGCAATGCATGCATAAAAAACATAAGAACAGATCCATGGAAAGGCCACATTGCCAAATGAAAAGGCCAATAAAAGAAGGCAACTTCACCTTCAGTCCTGCAGACCTGGCATAGCTGACAGCAGCTACAAGATCGTTATCAGTCTCAAGAATAATATCATCACCTTCATCGTCCTTATACTATAAAAGAAGCAAAACCCGACATCACGTCGTCATATATAAATTATACATATAGTACGACCAAAAGGCAGACTAAACTAATCTAGAATAAAACATACCAGTATTTTAGGGCGTTCTCCATCACTAAAATCACCAATTATTTGCATGACAGCAGATAGAAGCTCTTCTAGATGTTCAGCACCTATAAAAAAATAAATAAATCCAGGCTCTTATGGACAGGAAGTGCACAACGACAGAAAAAGTATGCAGATCAGTAAATTCAAGTTCATGCAAATCTTTCCCCAAGATGTCACTTACCACAGTAGAATCGATGCACATGGCCATTGGGATCCTCAAATTTAAAAGCAAATGAATTTCCAAAACCTACAGAGTGATATGTAGACTTTGTGGTATCTGCCCCGTCCAAAGTCATCAGTCCAGAGGCTTCACTGCAATCAGACATATATGCTTATTTACAGAACAAAACACATTTGAAACAGAATAGATATCAGTAAGGTACCTATGGCTGTCAAAATCTTCAGGCGGCTCTAGAGCAAAAGCTGAGTCCCAAAATTTTTGCATAACTGTGTTTGTCGCATCATTGGATGCTCCGGGACTACTTTCAACCTACAAAGTACACAACTTAGAAACAGGACACTATCATCCGTTTAATAGTACCAAATGTTAGTAATGTACATACTTCTTAATTCATAATATTCAAGAATCAAGATTATGTCATTTTTGTGTAATATTAGTAATGGCCCAACTTGTTATAAAAATCATTATCATGCAGCATCAGTTATCACCTGAAACAGAGTCCCAGACACACTGGATAACCCGAATATTTTTCTCTAAAATATCCATTAAAATAGCTTCATTTATCATGTATTTTATGAGACTCAAACATGAGATTTACCAGAGAAATTGCAGCATGAGTTATCTGCAAAACATCCAAACAAGCAGTAACAATTCCATCTGCAAGTGAAAAATAAATAATACTCAGCACAATTACGTAAGAAAGTACGTAGACAACTAAGGCAAAGCTAACCTTTGTCCACCACAGGAAGATGTAAGTACTTTCCATTATGCATCATATGCAGTGCCTCAAGAACTGTTGTCTCTGGAGATGCATATTCTGGGTTTGGAGTCATGACCTAACAAAAAATAAATGATAAAGTGAAGAATAAAGAAGAAAATCAAATTCATTCTGAATACCTGGCAAAAATAAGCACCAGGCAAAAGAAACGACATCTCAGAATAAACCACTTTCCAGTATAGTAATTTCAGAAAATAAAATCGTAACAACCTTTTCCACAAGAGCCACCTCAGGAGAAAGATTTTGAGCCACGACTCGCATAAGGATGTCTTTTGAACTGCAGAACAGATTCACAGGACAATATATTGTGCATAAAATAAAAATTTCCAACGTTCATTTCATAAATATCAATCAAGGAGATTGCTTTCATAAACAACATGCAGGTACGCATGCTATTTGCTATCATGTATTTCTAAGAGAAGAGACTAAGGCCTCAGGAAAAAGATTTTACGTAAGTATCCCCTGAATCTTATTTTCCGTCACAATCACAGCTGAATTTACTTGCAACTCCTTCATTCTTTTTGCTGCTACATAGACAGGATCTGATTCTGATGCAATAGCAACCCTAGAAACACATAAAGCTACAGCATGTTGTAAAACTATTATATCTGATTATAAAAGAGTCACTTGGCAACATGTAAAAGAACAAGAAAATAAGTTGTGAAATTACTTTGTATTTTCACCGACTATAGTTGTCAGGGAAGGTTTGAACACGCGCTCCCTCAATGTTTCAATAAAAGTATTTGGAGCTGCAAAAGCATTGACAATTGAAGCAGAAAATTAGCATCATTAAAACATATGAAGAGAATGTATGGTAATTTTCAACAGTTCCAAATATTATTGTGAGCTGCCAGAGAATTTAGACAGCAGAACTTGCAAGTTTAAATATCTCTCTTGATAGCATCTAGTCCTCCATTTACCAACCTTCCTTAAACGTCACGGAGAATACCTTCCAAATTAACCTCTAAAGTATGTCATTGAAATATATACATAAAGCAAACAACTCCTAGGTCCATAAAAATATTCGAAATTTTTTAAATACAGTAGAGGAATTCCTGGCAAAAATAGTTTCTATGGATTAAAATTATATTATATTATAATTTTAATAACAAATAACCACACGAGTCATTAACCAATAGATTTTTCACACTTACCACTTTTTGAACATTTTTAAGAAAAAGAATATTTTATTGTAAAAAAGGACGGTTAAGTTGGGAGGGGGTGAAAGAGAATAATAAAATCTCATAAAAAGAAAAAGAAGATAAAATGCAAGCCAAAGTTATTTTTTCCCAACTTTTTTTGTATTGCTAGCTACTTTGTGCCTTCTTTTCGCCACAGAAGTTTTTTTAACAGCCAAGTCAGTTTAAGAGTAAGTCAGGATAAAATATGTTTTGATTCCTCTAAAATATCTAAAATTCATTTTTAGTTAACTAAAAAAAATTTTATATTGATTTTGTCCCTCTAATTTTGAAATACACCACTTCTGATTCTTCAACTGTAACATAAACCACTTTTTGTCTCTGAACAAAACGCTTCAACCATTGAAAAAACTAAAATTGGTGGTGCATTTCAAAATTGAAGGGACTAAAAACAAACAAACATTAGAAGGATTAAAATTAAATTCAAAATTTTTGAAGGAACAAAAGTATATTTTATCTTAAAAATTAAACTTATGTTCAACCATGGCGGTAATAAATATTAATATAGATGTACCAGATGCAAGTAGAAGCAACTCGAGTTCATGTACAAGCAGGAAGCCCCATAAATAAAAATGTATGTAAAAGTAAAACTGTTAACTAACCAGATAGATTACTAGTCTGCTGGAGTTCCACTCCCTCAACTGCTGCAGCAATGGCACTCCCCTGTTGAGTAGCTCTTTCCACCCTAGATATGGCATCGTAGAGACATTTGGTGATATCCAGCATGGCAATGACTTCACCATTTTCCACAACTGGGAGGTGTCTGAATTTACCTATTAGTAAAAAAGTCAAATTATATTTCTCACTTGATCAAATACTTTCCAGCCAGAGTATGAATCCATTAAACAAGACATATACACAAAGAGAATCTGTTAAAATACTTACCTGATTCTAGCATAATCAACTAGTTAAAGAAGAAGAAAACGTAAAGGGAAAAAACAAAACAAAACAAAACAAAACAAAGCGAGAAAACTCTACAAAGGACAACATACGGTGGCCATGATTGCAAGACACGCCCCCCGTCCCACCGACCCAACACAAATACAGAAACACACAAACAAAAAGAATAACAAAACTGTGCCCAACAATGGCCGCCCACCAACACTTGATCGAGTGCCAGCTAAAGGTTTCCTTCCTTCAGATGATGAGCTGGAGGAAGGTAATAACAAAGGACATAAAAAAGAGGAGAATGCAATTCACAATTAAAAATGGACGAAAATTTCATGGTTTTCAATATAGTATACCAAGTAAAGTCAACAACGACAATATGCACCAACAAAGTTGAAGCCATTCCGCGCCAAAAGAAACTTGAGGAATCACTTATTGAGAAGGACAAACACACAAAAAATGAAGAATTAGTAAAAGCAGTGTCTGGTACTTTTACTGAGAATCAATCTAAAATATATTGACACTGTATTTTAAATTATTACTTTTTTACAAAATTAACCTGACTTTTATTCAATGGGTAATTGAAGAAATACATTAATTTCAAGGGTTTCTTTAACGTTACCCGTAGTATTAAAAAGGGAAAAAGGGTTGCAATATTTATGATACTGTGTTAATTCTGTTCTCCAATCAAAATTAAAGCTTTCACTTCTGCAATAAGCATTAAGATTCAACGAAATTCTTATTATACAGATTACTTTAAATCTAGTTACATAACAGTATCTGTTACAACTAAATATTGTCCTTAAAAATGAATTTAAAAAATCATTAATACGACAAATAAAAAATTAATAATTTTCTTAATCTTCCAGAATTAGTTAATTGTTCTCATAAAAAAATCGAAGGCAGTAGTAAAAGGCAATAAAGTTATGACCCAACTCTAATATACGTCATGTGATGTACTTTTTCCATATCTAGCTCTGAAAGTGCTTTCCCCCAAATTCAATTAATTTAAGAATGGACCAGACACGTTTGTAAACACAGGGCTCCACAAGCTGCGATTGTGTAACGTAAAAAAAAACTAAAATCTCTTAACTATACATAACGTTCAACAACGATCATCCTCTACTAAGAAATAAAAAAACGCTGCATGCAATTGGAAAATCTGCGAAAAATGCATCAAATTATTTAATATTTAACTAGGAATTCGAGATTGACAGAGGAATTACGAAGCTAACCCTGGATCATCTTCTGAAGCGCTTCAATGGCGAGGGTATCCGACGTCACGAAGACGGGATTCCGCGTCATGACCTTGGACACCGTCGTCTCCTCCGGTTTCATCCCCTCGGCGACGACTCTAATAGCGACGTCCTGAAAACGACACGCGGAACCGTGAACAACACCGCACAGCATTTAATGCAAAAAAAAAAAAAGGAACGGCGTGGGAATTGTATGGTAACCTTGTCAGTGATAATTCCGGAAAGCAGGGCATTGGAATCGGTGAGCAAGACGGCGTCGATGCGGCGAGCGGCCATGCGTCTGCAGGCGTCGGAGACGGTGGTTCCGTCGGGGATGGTGAGAGCCTTGGACAAGCGAAGCTTCTTAACGGTCCTTTCTCCGCCATCATCTCTAACGAAAAACAAAAGGAATAGAAAATGAAAAAAAAAATTATGAATTAAAAGAAGAAGAAGAAGAAGAAGAAGAAGAAGAAGAAGAAGAAGAAGAAGAAAAGGAGAATTGGAGGAAGGTGCGTACGGGGTGACTCCATTACGGGAGGGGAGGGAGAGGGACTTTCGGTGACTGTGAGAACGTTTGGTCTTCTTGGAGGAATGGTGAGTGGTGCTCATGGTGTGTGGTGGTGTTTGTATGAATCAGATTTGGCGCTTGTTTTTTGTGTTTTCATCAACCTTTATCAATCTTTCTCTCTATCTATGAATCCATGTCAAATCACAACACAGAGGTTAGGGTTCTGCGGGCCCTGTCTCTTCCCTCACCTGCAAATTAAGATAATTTTTATTTCCTTTCTTTTCTTTTCGATTTTTTAGACACCAATCATTTTATCTTCATGGATCAATAAATGCTGTGGTTGCTTTTATTTTAATCATTTTGATCACCAATATATCTCTCTTTTTCCTTCTCCAAACCTATCTTTTCCGCAAATATTAAAATAATTGTATACAATTTTAAATGTGTGTATCATCACCGTTGCAATTTCTTAGATATCATTGTTATATAAATTACACGCTCTTCGAAATTACATGGAGGCATTTCAGACAAAAGCTTCTTTTGCCTTCAAGGAAGGGACAGGGAAACATATAGTAATTTATAGATTACAGGATGAAATTTCAGGACCATCAGATATTAATTACATGCATTAATTTCTAAATTGTAGTGTTGTGTCACTCTATGGATATAATATATATATATATATATATATATATATATTCAATTTTAAATTATAGGATTAAATATTTTCATGGATGAAAACTGTGTTACTGGTACAGTTATTATTAACTTACAAAATAATTATTTTCATCCCCTGAAAGTTCAATGTGAAATAAGATTAATGTAGGTTGAAATTTTTATTAAGAAAAATTATCTCTATTATTGAAAAAATAATATCCATATATGTATATATTACGGAATTTTTCTGACAGTAGTTTTTTTATAGATAATTTTGTATGAATGTGTTTGAGGTATTTGAGATAATATTATATTTAGGTTGCAATATTAAGTATATTAATTTATTATAGTTTATTGATGATTTGATAAGTAGATTAAGGTATCATACATTAGATTTGGCAGGTATATGATTTATTGTAGGATTAAATATGTTTTAAGTTATTGAATTATTTGTTAAAATTGTATTTCATTTTTTATATAAACTCTGGACTTATTTCGTCATTGTGTTTTATAAACTCAGGTAAACGATCTTTGATAATGTATCATAATTCATTTTTATTTCTTTATTTTCCTTCTTCACAGTTTTCTACTTCATTATTATTCATCTCTTAAGTTTTTTTTACTTTTTTTTCCTTTCATTTCTTCTCATTTTTTCTCTCTTTAAAGATGTTTTTATTAGTCATCGAGAATCATATACACCTATTTATAAAGTATAAGGACGAAATAGGTCCAAAGTTTGTTCCAGGGACAAAACATAATTTTGATAAATAGTTTAGGACTAAAAACATATTTAACTCTTTATTTTAACTCTTTATTTTAACATGGGACAAGTGTTAATATATGGTGGAGCATGCTTAATACAAACGTGAGTCTTACAAAAAAATGTTTTATAATGAATACATTGTACATTGAGGATATAACTAATAATTTTAGCATCTTGTTGACGGTATCTCAGTTGAGGGACTTCATCTTATTAACAATGCAATGATGTAATTTATGAATTATTGTGTGATGTAAATGATAATGATATATACATGTAACTAGCTAAGTAGTTACTACATGCATTAATGACGAACATGTTGGTATATATGTATTTGTTATGTGTGTTGATTAACATATTGATATATATGTATTTGTCATGTGCATTAATGGATATTTTGTTATATATTATGTAAGTAGTTGTGTTATATAAAGCGAAAAGTTCATCTTGCATAGTTTGTGACCAAATTAGATCAAGAAAAACCTTTTGATAAGAAAAGGATTTAGATAAACTATGAATTGTGGTTGAGAAGGAAACAAAGGAAGAAGAATAAAAAGAATTAATAAAATTTGGTGATAGAGTGGTTTTACAAACTCATGAAGGATTAATAATCACCGGTGGTGGAGGATTAATAATTAGAGGATTAATAATCACAAGGCGTATTTGAAGTCGTGAGGACATCTTTAGTTGTAGTAGCCAATATCATCCTTACATTCTTAATTTCAAGATTATTTACAACATCATCATTTTTGGAAAAAGGAACAATAAAAATGAAATTAAAACTTTTAGGGTTATGGGAGTCAAAAGAAAGTGAATAAAATGGAATGTGTTCAAGAAAAACAATAAGTTAAGAAACATAAAGATTTTCATTGGTAGGATTATAGCAACAATAACCTTTTTTACCATCCCTCTAACAAAAAACACATACTACAAAATAAGAGAGGACAAGTTACTATGTTCTACTTGTGGACAAAGAACAAAAATTTACTTATAAGAACAATAACCGCACTTTTATTATGGTAACAGTTGTAATTAGATAAAAAAATTATATTAAATTTATTAAAGTCAGTTTGTTTCAGAAAAAAAATGACAATTTTTTTAAAAGGGCACAATTATTCAGCACAAGAAAATTAATGCATTTTTTAAAAATATTACACATGATTTTAATGAGGAAGGAGAAAAATATTTTTTGGGATTTATTATTGATGTTGTTTGGCATTTAGATCTTAATAACCACTCAACCATTTTTAAATGGATGATGATTCACGAAGTTTTGTAGTAATAGAGAGGGAAAATATATATTACTTAATTGGCGGGCTATTTCATCATATCTTAACTCTTCCAATTTTTACTACAAATGTTACGTAGGAAAATTATTTTTAACAATGAAGATAATTAAGATAAAATAAAGGTGTGTAATAAAACGGAGGGTGACAACAATATTATGATTTATATTTGAAAAAGAAACAACTAAATCATTTAATTTAATCCTAACTAAGACTTTAGAGGAATAAAGAGTAGCGCTTCAAATGTAAGTAAATTTTTTATTTTATATATTTCTATTGGTAGTTTATATTAATATGTTGTATTGAAATTTTGATAAAATTGTATATGATTAATATAAATTTTAAACAAGTGGGTTTCATGTTTTAATAAAAAAATCACCATTGTTTGATATGCCTGCACAGTCGTCGTTTGGTGCACTTCTTTCATGGCTATCCGATGATCCTCATAAAGACTGGCACTGAAACGTAATTTGGCTGCTGCTACAGATGCGTCCCACGTACTAATGAGACCATTCTGAATCATCCAATTTATACCACGTGTAGGTTGGACCACTCATGGCCATGGAGGCTAATTTTACGCGTTGTTGTGGTGGTGTGTTATACAGGGAAAATAGTTCTTGGAGTTTAAAGATCCAATCTTTTGCATCGCTGCCATCGAAAGGGGGATGTCCATGCATCCAGTGATGACTGGGCTCGTCGAAATGGATGAATGTGACTGTGAGGGCGGTCGAGGACTCCGCATTGCTAACTGTATCGTTACATTGATTGAGTAACTCACGAATCTGCTGCTGCAGAGACTCATCAATCTGCAAGAATCGTCGTTCGTTTTGCTCCACAAGCGTATCGATTTTAGTATCCAGATTACGAACTTGCTCATCCAATCCTGCGGAACGTGTTCCATCCGCCATAACCATTCAGCGAGAGAAGTCAATGAAAGCACCAATTGATACAGACGGGAAAAGAGAATGGAAAAAAATGAAAAAAGTTTGGAGGATTATCACTCTAGGATATCACTAATGATATTAATTTTCTTTTCTTGCCTTTTACACTACTATCTGACTATATTTTATACATAGTTCTGCTAACCGTTTCTGACTTCTACTAACTGACTAGCCAAACTGACCCTATTAAAAAAAAAGTTCATACACGTGCATGTGCCCTATTCATATCAAATAGCTACTCCTTCAACCACAACCTTGTCCTCAAGGTTGATATTGGGAAAGTGTATGCGCAGTAGCTGGATCTCTTCCCACGTAGCATCTTTCCTTGGCTTATTCTTCCATTCCACCAGAACTTGAATCTGCGATTCCCCATTCTGTAGACATGTACGTTTAGCCAAGATGGCTACAGGTTTGTAATCCTCCGTTGTTTCCTGCTCCATAGCTATGACTTCTTGTTGATTCACTGCTGGGCCTACATAGGGCTTAAGTAACGCCACGTGAAACACTGGGTGTACTTTCGACGTTGCTAGTAGCTGCAATCTATATGCTACTGCCCCTATTCGCTCTATGATTTGAAAGGGACCTTGATATTTCTGACCCAGCTTGGAATGGTCTCGACCCCTTGTTGTGAGTTGCTTGTGGAACTTGGTACGCAGCCAGACCCATTCTCCTACATTGAAGGTGCACTCCTTGCGGTGTTGATCGGCAAACACTTTCATGCGTTGCTGAGCCCGATAGAGATGTTCAATGAGTGATCGTCGTATATGCTCTCGCTGTTCCAACTCGTCTTCTACAACTTGTACCGCCATGCTTCCCATTCGATACCCTGGCCATGGTAATGGTGTCTTGCCGAAGACCACTTGGTATGGGCTCATTTTTGTGGCAGTGTGGTATGTGGTGTTGTACCAGTATTCTGCCCA
Source organism: Lablab purpureus (assembly GCA_030347555.1). Taxonomy (NCBI): domain Eukaryota; kingdom Viridiplantae; phylum Streptophyta; class Magnoliopsida; order Fabales; family Fabaceae; genus Lablab; species Lablab purpureus. The sequence continues at coordinate 24,109,818 of CM059262.1, read as the reverse complement.
CACGAGGAATTTATGCCATGAATGGGGTTGATCACAAACGAAAGCCCTTAAATACTGCTCCAAGCATCGATTGAGGACCTCGGATTGACCATCCGTTTGTGGGTGGTAAGCTATACTGAACTTGAGTTGTGTGCCGCATAATTTCATCAGGCTACGCCAGAATTTGCTGATGAAAAGAGAGGATCCCGATTTGAGACAATAGAGTTAGGAAACCCATGTATCTTCACCACCATGTTACTAAATAGACTCGCTACATCCTTCGCGGTGTGATTGGGTAATAATGGACCAAAGTGAACCATTTTGGAATATCTATCCACCACTACCAAGATACAATTAAACCCTTCTAACTTAGGTAGTGAGGTGATAAAGTCCATGGCTAGATCTTCCCAGATTCGTTGTGGACAAGGCAGTGGCTGCAATAAACCACTGGTTCGTTTTGTAGGCACCTTGATTTGTTGACAACTGACACAAGAGGCAATGTATTGTTGCACATCCCTTCACATAGTTGGCCAATAAAAGTTTTCAGCAATCTTCATATGCGTCTTCTGGACTCCTGCATGGCCCCCTATAGGTATAGTATGAAACTCGCATAGGAGCTGCTTCTTCACTTCCTCGGCTGAGTTAGGAACGTAGAGTCTGTTTCACCAAAGAATGAAATCCTGGTTCTTTGTGTATTCACTTGGTTGAGAGTTGTCTAGGTCCCCAAGAATCCGTTGTGCCTGTGAGTCGGTTTGGGTGGTTTCTTTTATGCATTGTAGAAGCTGGCACTGTATCGACGTCAGCATGCTCAAGTAAGCAGGTTGTGTTGGGATTCATGAAAAGGCATTCGCTACCGTATTTTCTGCTCTCGGTTTGTACTCGATGGAATACTCAAAACCCAACAGCTTGCTCAAATGATGGTGTTGTTCTGGAGTTTGGATGACCTGATTCATGAGCTCCTTCAAGCTCCTATGGTCAGTACGAATAACAAACTTGCTGCCCAACAAATAATGTCGCCACTTGGCTACTGCTTGAGTGATTGCATATAATTCCCGTACGTACGGAGACACTTTTACTAGACAAGGATTCAATGCCTTACTGAAGAATGCAATCGGATGACTTTGTTGCAATAAAACGACGCCAATTCCAAAATCTGATGCATACGTTTCGAGAATGAATTCTCATGTAAAATCTGGTAAAGCCAACATTGGGGCACTGGTCATGTGATCTTTGAGGGAGTGAAAAGCTTGTTGTGCTTCCTTGCTCCACTGGAACCGATCTTTTCCAAGTAACACTATAAGTGGGGCTGCCACCTTGGCATACCCTTTAATGAAGCGTCTATAATACCCGAACAGGCCTAGGAATCCACGTAGTTGTCGCACGAACTGAGGGGTAGGCCATTGGCGCATAGCTTGTAACTTGGCTGGATCAGCACATACTCCTTGGGACGTGACTATATGGCCTAGGTACTCAATTTGATTTTGGTCAAAGAGACACTTGCCTTTCTTCACGAAGAAAGTATGTTGCCGCAGAGTTTGTAACATTGTGCGGAGGTGCTCTACGTGTTGTTCCCTGGTTTTACTATATACCAGTATATCGTCAAAGAATACAACTACAAACCTTTGGAGATAGGGGTGAAAAGTGGAATTCATGATGGACTGGAAGGTTGCAGGGACGTTTGTTAACCTGAATGGCATTACGAATTCATAATGGCCATCATGGGTTCTAAATGTCGTTTTGTGAATGTCTTGTTCCCGCATTCTTATTTGATGGTACCCAGCTCGTAAATCCAGCTTTGAGAAGATTGTTGCTCCATGTAGCTCATCCAACAATTCATCTATTGTAGGAATTGGAAACTTGTCCTTAATGGTGATCTTGTTCAGTGCGCGGTAGTCTACGCAAAAGTGCCACGATCCATCTTTTTTTTTTAACAAGTAGCACCGGAGACGAGAAGGAACTTTGGCTAGGACGAATCACCCCTGCTTGCAGCATTTTGGACACCAATTTTTCCATCTCTGTCTTTTGAAAGTGAGGGTAGCGATAGGGACGAATGTTCACTGGTATTTCTCCTGGTTGTAAATGGATCGCATGATCAACGACTCGAGCGGGAGGTAATGTTGATGGAACGACAAAGACGTCTTCAAATTCTCGCAACAGGCTTTGGATTTCCGATGGCGGTTCAAAGCATCTTCATAAGTGGATTGTAGGAGTAACAAGTGGAAGCAAGACCCGATGTCATTTAATGTTGCCAACTGGTTCACGTCGCGTTGTTTTAAGGGACAGAATGAGGGTTGAGTCCTTTTAAGTTGTATCTATCGCTCCTTGGTTACGAAGGTCATGGTTAGTTGTTCATAGTCAATAGTTACTGGTCTTAACGTTCGCATCCATTGTACCCCCCAGAACTACGTCAATGCCTTCAATCTCCAAGATAAAAAGATCGATAATGAACTCGTGACCTTGAATCTTGAGAGTGATGTTTTCACATCTGTGATTACACACCAGTTGTTGGCCACTGCCTACAAATACCCGAAAAGGTGTGATTCTCAACCGCGACCACCCCATTTGTTGAGCTATGCTGGGTTTCACAAAATTGAATGTGCTACCTCCATCTATGAGGATCAATAGTATCTGAGATTGGCATGTAGCTATAACGCGCAACGTGGATGGATTCCCTTGACCTGTCAAAGCATGCAACGATATTTCGGGAGTCTCGCCAGTTGCATGGTCACCCGAAGCTTGAGTCAGTTCCTCCAAAGCTGAGGGATCACTTTCTTCTGGTGTAATAAGGAGATAACATTGGGTTTTACATCGGTGACCCATTGTATATTTTTCGTCACAGTAGTAACACAAACCTTTCTCGCGTCGCGCCCTCATTTCTGCATGCGACATCTTCTTATAGGGTTGTTTGGTTGGTGGTACGATCGAGGCGTGGGATGACACAAGGGGTGATATTATAAACGGTTTGTGATGGTTTTGATTGAGATATTGGTGGTGCCGTGTGGTTTCAGGGTGTTTGGTGGACCATGATGATGGTCGTGGGTTGGGTGTAGGTGCAATTGGAGTGTCGACATGTAGGTGTATGGCCTGTGTTTGTGCATGTTCTGTTCATGGAGTTTTGCAAGACTCACAGCGTGAAGATAGGATTGGGGTTGGGCTATCAGGAGTTCGGATTTAAGATGCTCATGCAATCCGGCTATAAAGAAACTAATAATCCAAGATTTAGATAAACCTGTAACCTTGAGCGAGATAGACTTGAACATTGTTTGATATGCCTGCACAGTCGTCGTTTGGCGCACTTCTTTCATGGCTACCCGATGATCCTCATAAAGATTGGCACTGAAACGCAATTTGGCTGCTGCTACAAATGCGTCCCACGTACTAATGAGACCATTCTGAATCATCCATTTATACCACGTGTAGGCTGGACCACTCATGGCCATGGAGGCTAATTTTACGCGTTGTTGTGGTGGTGTGTTGTACAGGGAAAATAGTTCTTGGAGTTTAAAGATCCAATCTTTTGCATCGCTGCCATCGAAAGGGGGATGTCCATGCATCCAGTGATGACTGGGCTCGCCGAAATGGATGAATGTGACTGTGAGGCGGTCGAGGACTCCGTATTGCTGACCGTATCGTTACATTGATTGAGTAACTCACGAATCTGCTGCTGCAGAGACTCATCAATCTGCAAGAATCGTCGTTCGTTTTGCTCCACAAGCGTCTCGATTTTGGTATCCAGATTACGAACTTGCTCATCCAATCCTGCGGAACGTGTTCCATCCGCCATAACCGTTCAGCAAGAGAAGTCAATGAAAGCACCAATTGATACAGACGGGAAAAGAGAATGGAAAAAAATGAAAAACGTTTGGAGGATTATTACTCTAGGATATCACCAATGATATTAATTTTTTCTTTTCTTGCCTTTTACACTACTATCTGACTATCTTTTATACATAGTTCTGCTAACCTTTTCTGACTTCTACTAACTTACTAGTCAAACTGACCCTATTAAAAAAAAAATGTTCATACACGTGCATGTATCCTATTCATATCAGTTTCTTTTTAGTATTTTTTGTCTTTCATCTTCTTCTATTATTGTTTGTTTTTTTTTTTTTTACCTATTCCCTTTTTTTCAATTTTTTTTTATTTTTTATCTTTCTTTTTTACTTTGTACTGAAAAAAGGTTTGAATTTTATTAACAAAAGTGATATATAATTAATATTAATTTTTACTAAAATTTGAAATAAATAATTTAGAGTTTTTTTACTTATTGAGAATAGGAAGTGAGAGATTTAAGAATTTAATATTTTATTAATAGATTTAGAATTTTTATATTTTAAGAATTAATTTAAGATTTGATACTTTCGTAATTGATACATATCAGTAAATATATAAATTTATTCAAATTCATGTAATGTTTAGTTCATACACACGAATATTTATATATACATATATATAATATATTATATTTATATATATATATATATATATATATATATATATATATATATATATATATATATATATATATATATATATATATATATATATATATATTACATTATATATACGAAGTTTTAGTTTTATTTTTTATATAATTATTAATTATTTACTGAAGGTACAATTATTTATAATTAAAATTAAAATAAATAAAAAATTTCATAATTTTTTATTAAATTTATATTTAATTTTAATTTAAGCCAAATAGTTTACCCGAATAATCCACCTAATCCATACTTAGGCCTATATGATATATTTCATCTTGGAAAAAAAAAGTAATCCTCACACTTAGGCCTATATGTTATATTCTATCTTGAAAAAAAAAGTAATCCTCTCTTACCCATTGACAGTAGTTATTATTTCTTTATTTTCCTATTTTTATATTTTTGATATTTTAATTTTACGTTAGAGTATTATTTTATCATTTGACTTTTTTCATTATTAATATTCAGTATGGATGAAGTTTTTTACAAATTTCAAAATGCTTTATAATTAAAATTTTCAGTTATATAATATATAATAATTTTGAAATTTTTTATTACCATATTAATTTAAATACTCATTAAAATGATTTTAACTTTAAAACATGAAAAATATTTAAATCCAAAAATTATGTAATCTTAAATTTTCATTACAAATAGAAATAAAACATTAATATATTATCAGACATAAATAAATAGTTTCACAATATTATTTTCCAAAAAATAATAATTTAATTATATTCAATTTATGAAATAAAATAAATATTCTAAAAATTTCGGTTGGTTGAATTAAGAATAAGACATAAAATTATACTAATATATATTTGCTGCTCCTAATCTTTTGAATCCAAATCTGGTTTGAAACAACATATCTTATGATTTTGTGTAGTTTTTTAAGATTTTCGTTTGTGAATTGGACCTTGTGACAATATTTAACAATATATTTACGAATTAAAATGGTTATGTTTGAGAATTGTTTTCAGCACGATCTTAACTACCTGACTGGAGGAGAACCTTGAGCTTCCAATCGATCAGGGTCGTTAGGCTTTATAGTCTTACAATTATAAAAAAAAGAAAAAAAAAGAAAATAGTTTTAGTACCAACTACCAAAAGTAAGTACCTGTGGGTAGTTTCTCAAATTCATAGACTAGATTTTAGTACCAGATCTCTAAAAAAATAGGTCAACATTTAACCACATTATTTGAATATAACATAAATACATTTAATTATTATTTGAATATTACAGAAATACATTTAATTGTAACAGAAAGTAACTTAACATTAAAATTACACAATTTGGGGCCAAATAACTCAACAAAAACTCCTCAGATAGGGTTTCTGATTAACCATGGCTGATTTTCTGACCTCTACTCAACGAGCCAAATGGATTTTCACTCCTCAACAACTGGTACTAGTTTTTTCTTCTTTTGTGTCTTTGTTAGTCATTAGAAATCAAGATTCATATTCACATCACATTTGTTCCCCCAGCAGATGCTGCTCTAATTTTTCTGCACAAGAGCGGTTTCAAGGAACATGAAAAATTCTATTTTCTGTTTCAATGTGTCAATTTGCTGTTTTTCATTTTTCTTATATCTATCATGTTTTGGGTTAAGAAATATGGAGACGCTAATTAGAGAGCCAAACAAATCCTGGGGAAGGTATTTTTTTAACCTAATGAACTAATGAGAGTTTTAACCAGCAAGCTAGCCTTCAGATATTTTTTGTATGGGATTTTTGCTTGAACAAACAATGTGGCCTTGTGGGACTGTTTTTCCCTTGTTTCTTTTTAGACATTGGGGTATGTTTTGGAATACTGGCGGAACTTTACAGACAAATGGAGACTAAAATTTTTAGAATTAAAGGAATTAGATTTCTCTAAATCATTAGAATTAAATATATATATAGAGAGAGTTAATGAGAATTGAATTAACATTTTTTTATAACACACATTATTTAATTTTAATAAATACTAAATCAATAAATTAATTATAAGAAAATACTGATAAAATATTTAAAAAAAAAAGTTAAAATATTTGTTATTTTATCTGTATGTATTTTTGTACCCAAATGATACTGTCATTTCATTTTTTTAAAATACAGCATAGTGTAAGGTGTTAGAATTTTGGATTAAATATCTTTTTAGTTTTTAAATTATTTGTTAAAATTGTATTTTGTTTTTAAAATAAATTTTGAACCTATTTCGTTTTTATACTTTATAAACAAATGTAAATGATTCTTGATAATAAATAAAAATATCTTTAAGAAAAAGAAAAAAAAAATAAAAAAAACTTAAGAGACGGATGATAGTAAAGTAAAATTATTTTAAATTAAACATTAATTACTGAAAAATTATTTAAAATTATATTTTTAACTTAAAAACATATTTATCTCTAGAATTTTTACTATAATTGACCAATTAATTGTTGAAAAATTATTTAAAATTATATTTTTTGGGAATTCAATTTTAGATTATTTTTTTAAATTTTTGTTTTTAAAAATAAGATGAGAAAAATGCTAAAAAATAAAAAACAACTAATAAAATAAATAAATAATAATAAATTGAACATTAATTTTACAAAATAGATTAATTTTTTTATTAAAAAATAAACTTTTAATATTTAAAAATTATAATAAGAAAAAATTAATAAAAAATAGTATATAAATATAACAATTGATAATATTTTTTTAAAAAAGTACTGTAATAATTGATAAATGTAATTTTTAATTATTAGATTTAGAAAAAAGTATTTAAATAATTGTGTATAATAAAAAGTATTTTTTAAGTGATTGAAATAAATAATAAAACTTTATTATTTTAATAATTATTTTCAAATAATTATTAAATAGAGAATTTAAAGTTAGAAATGATTAATAATGTGAAAATTTTAAAATTAAAATTTAAGGTTGTACAAATAAGAGAATTGAAAATTGACAATAAAATAGTTATATGTCAAATAATTTGTTTTATATATTTTTGAAAAAAAATTAATTGAAAATATATAAAATTATATAATTGAAAAAAATATTAGTATTTAGTTAAGAGTAATGGAATATTTTATTTAATATTTAAAAAGGAAGTCGATGAAATGTAAACAAGAGAAATATAACTTAAATTAAATTGATAAATATTTTAAATTAATAATTTAACTTAAATAAAATTAAATAAAAAATATTATCTTACTTTACTATCTTAGGAAATATTTGACACAATTTATTATTTAGGATAATAAACGATATACTAGTGTCATGTGGGTAAATAAATTGTTGTATGTTGAGTTCATGATTTCTTCAACATAAAAAGTTGTGAGATTTGTCTTTTTTTTCATACTCATTGCAATATATTTTTTTCTACTTCTGAAAATATTAAAGATAATATTCTCGTGTTCTACTTATATTAAAATATTATTTTTATATTACAATATTTCTTAATATGAGATTTTACTATTTCTTATGCAAAAGAAAAAATATTTAGAATATTTTAATTTTTTTCAAGTTTTTACTCTAACTTAACTTATGTAAGTGTTTTTAATTTTTAAAATATTTTTATTTTTTATAATTTATATCTTTCAATATTTAATTATATTTTATTAATCTTATTTTAACTTTTCATATTTCTATATTTATGACATAACAATAATTTTTTCTTATAAAATCTATCAAAACAATATCACAAAATAAAATTAAAGAGAAATTTCTTGTCAATGATATAATTTTTTACATTGCAAAATATATAGTTAGTTATTATTTTATTAATAAATTTAAAAATTTGATAAAACAAAGAATAATTCTTTAAAAAATATAATTTTTTATAGTTATTTTTTATATTAATAATATTTATAAATTTTAAATATATTATTTTAACTTTCCTAAAATTATTAGTGAAGATATGACGGGTTGGGAAACAACAAATTAAGAGCGAATTTATTTAGAGCTCTCATCAAATGCTCATGAGAGCTTATGCCACATATTTGACTATAAAATTTGTTGGAATAAGTTTATTTTGATACTAGACCAAGAGAATTATTGAAATATGCCAAAAGGAGCATATGAGAGTCTTAAGCTCAAATAAGATCCTTATAAGCTCTTCCAAATGTCTATAAATGTTTCATGGTATCATTTTGAAATTTATTATATGGCTGCCGATGACTATTAATTTTTTTCCCAAAAGAACAGTATGGAACAACTTTAATGGAAGTTGACATTAATGGGTCTTTATCATATCCTGAACTGAACCCCGCATGAATGCAAAGGACAGTGGTAATGTTATCTATGTAAATATGACTATTTTTTTTATATATAGCATCGTGTCTTTATAATCTCTATTTTCATTAGGTTTTTGTTTCCCTGTTTTGTTGGGAATTTCTATTTTCTACTGTTCACAAGGTAGTATTTTATGTCAGCTGAAAAGCATTCTCGGACAAAACCTCATAGTATTGACGGAGAACAATGTGCAAGGGTCTATTTTGAAAGCCAGATAAAGAATGTATGTAAAAAATTCCTCTTACCGCGCAAGGTTCTGGTATGAATGTAACACAAAATAATAAATGTGGAAGCAAAACATAGATCAAATCTTCCTTCTGCAAATAATAGAAAACAAAATAATGGAATGCGCCAAACAAAAGAATAAAAAAAAGAAACCAACAGATACCAAAACTTTTAATGTGGAAAAATCCTTCATATGAAGGAAAAACCCACGGGATCTAATCGAGTAAAACTTCTACTAATAAAGATTAATAGGTATACAACAAGTTCTCTTGGAGCTACCTCCAAGGATCAATAGAAAAATTCTCTTTACTAATAATAAGGTGGATAACAACATAAGAACCCCCCAGCTGCACACAGATTTGTATATGATACACTTTCTCTTACTCTTACTCAGTCTCTCTACTTTTACTGATTGTCTATCTTCCTCTTAAACTTTAGGACGATTCTTCCTGCACCCCCAACTTTTCTTCCTGCACCTCCAAAAATATTAAAATTCCAACATTGTCCTTATTATTGACTTTCGGTTTGTAAAATCCAGAAGTCACTTTTTGACTTTCGAGAAGTCACTTTTTGATTTTCGGGAAGTCACTTTTTGATTTTCGGGAAGTCACTTTTTGACTTTCGGGAAGTCACTTTTTGACTTTCGGGAAGTCACTTTTTGACTTTCGGGAAGTCACTTTTTGACTTTCAGGAAGTCACTTTTTGACTTTCGGGAAGTCACTTTTTGACTTTCGATTTTTACAATCCGAAAGTCAACTAATTTTTTGGCTTCCGGCTTGTAGACCAGAAGTCATTCCCACATTCGGAAATGACTTCTGGCGTGTACAAGTCGGAAGCCAAAAAAATTTAATTTTATGCTTCCGGCTTGTACAGACCGGAAGTCATATGATTAAAATAAATAAATTAAAAGACAAATTTAAAGGCAAAGCAATAATTGGAATGAAATTATTATACTAATTCAAATAAAAATAAATAAACAATTAACAGTTAAATCATAGATTTTAACACAGTAATAATTAGAATGATATATTGATGCTAATTCAAATTATAATAAAAATAAATAAATAATTAACAATTAAATGAAAAAATATATTCAATTAACTATTAAAATTTAAAATGAATAAGTAAAATACTAAATTTAAAATGTAGGCTGGAATTATAAAATATTGAATTTAAATTAAAAGTAAAATGCTAATAAAATTATTGGAGTCTGAAGAATAAATAGATATGTGTGAGGGTGTGAATGTGAATGTGAGAAAGTAAAGCGTACAAAATTTAAATTTTTAACCAGAATTAAATAAAATGAAGACTAAAATACGAAATAATGAAATTAAATAAATTAACATGAAAGAAAACAAAACTAGACAATTGTAGCAAGAGCTCCAAAAACTTTCTGCAGCTTCACCCCAAACTAACAACAAAACTATGATGAGAAAAGGAGAGAGAGGAAGAAGACAGACTATTGCTATGGTGAAGTGTCTTGTCTTGCATCTAAATCTCCTATTTATAGGAGATTAGCCAAGGTCTTATTACAAATAAAAATCTGAAAATTAATTACAATTCAAGTCAAATATTTTTTTCCCATTACTCCTTCAGAATAAATTTAATGCTTCGATTTGATTGCGGATTTGAATTTTCGGGAAGGGAATTCTGAAAATTGGGAGTTGACTATGCACAAATTTCAAATTTTCAAATGAAGTTGGCCCACGCATTGAATTAGGCCACATTGAATGCACCTAAGTTGTACCTCCTGTTGGTTTCATGATAAATGGGCTGCGAGGAATTTAATTTGGAAGATTGAAAAAGTTTTCCCCACCAAAGCACATTGGGCTTATCTCAAAATAACTTCAAGTTCTTTTTCTCCTACAAGAAAAGTCTCAACCAGAAATATATATATATATATATATGCAATATGAATGTATGTTTTTGATGTTAAAAATATGTAAAATAAAATAAATTTACTAAACTTAAATTATGTCATTGTTTTTATAAAAACATGCAAAATGCATGGTTTAAGAATAGAACAAATGGCTTAGAAAGTGTTCTTAGATAAAAAAAAATAAAGAGTAAAATGACATACATCACTTCTCACCACCAAATGCAACAACAAGACCGACGAGAGGGACTCAATGCAAGAAGAAGGAGATGGAGAGGGAGCACCGGAAGAGAATGCGCTGCCAGAAGGAAGAAGCAGTGTCGAAAGAGAACCCAGTGCGGAAGGAAGAATGAAAGCGGAAGGAGAAAGAGAAGGAAGAGGGGTGCATGTCATTTAGGGTGGGAGGGTATTTTCGTCATTGCACTGTGCGCTTGGGGGTGCAGGAAGAAATATATGGAGGTGCAGGAAGAAGCAGTCTAAACTTTATTTAAAAAAGATGCAGTCTCTTAGCAACATAATGGGCTAGAAGCCCATAAAGGAAAACACATTATTCTTCTTTTAATTAGGTCATGGGTCCAATAAATTGGTGACCCACCTGACAAATCTCCCCCTCACCAATTAATTGGGGCCATATTCAACAAAACTAGCTTTCTTCTTAAAGATAGCAAATTTTCCTCCAGGTAAGATCTTTGTCATCATATCTGATCCATTCTTATTATTATGAATTTTCTGTAATGACAATTGCTTCATCTCCAATGCATCACGTATCCAATGATATCGGACCTCAATATGCTTTGATCTCGAATGAAAAGTTGAGTTCTTGCTGAGATGGATTGCACTTTAACTATCACAATACAAAACATATCAAGTACTTGTATTAAGATCAGTTTGAGGCGTATATTAGGGATGTGCCTAACATTTTTTAGATGCAACTTGCAACCGGTATTAGTCTCTAACCAGATTTCTCCAATGCTAACAACCTTGCTTACCCCTTGATTTTCCATCTTTACATGTCCAAAATCTCCAGCAGTGTAGGATGTGAAATAATCACGATGTGGTGTAACATGAAATGAGGCAGCAAAATCAATAACCCATTCATACTCCTGGGAGGTGAGATTAACACATTCATCTTCATAAACAATGACAACTTCACCATCAGATACAACTGCAGTAGTGACTTTATCTTTATCCTCTCTTCTACTGTTATTATTATTATTAGTAGTAGTACCTTTACCTCTTAATATTTCTTGCCAGAGGATCCTACAATCTCTTATCATGTGTCCCAGTTTATTGCAATGGAAACATGTGAATGTAATATCTTTCTTTGGCATTGACTTGTCTCTTAACTTATCTCTTGGCTTGCTACGATCATGAAATCTTTCAGAATTTCTATACATATTTCTTCCTTTTGAGTCCGTAACTAGAGCTTTATTCTGAGTTGAGGAGCTAACCTTCGTACTTCCCTTCCTCCTAGTCTCTTCATTTTAAAAGACTATCCTTGACCATGTCAAAGGTTAGTTTTCCATTAGGGGCAGAGTTGCTCAGAGATACACTAATGTCTCCCAACTATCTGGTAATGAGCTCAACAACAACAATGCAAGTAACTCATTATCTAAGACAATCTCCATAGTGGTCAATTGATTCACCATATTCTGAAAACTACTCAGTGCTCTGCCATAGAGGAACCATCCTTGTATTTCAAGTTTATCAACTTCCTAATCAGGAATGCCTTGTTCAAGGAATTTTTAGACTCAAACAACTCACCTAATCTCTTCCATAAGTTGTAAGCCAAAGTTTCGCTAGATACATGATGATAAACAGATTGATCTATCCACTGTCTGATCATGCCAATAGTCTTCCTATTTAACTTCTTCCAATCTCCCTCAGATTTATCTGCTGGTTTAACACCTTGTTCCTCAATAGGATCATACAAATCTTTGCAAAATAACAAATCTTCCATCCGGGATTTACAGATTGAATAATTGGTAGAATCTAATTTTATCATGGTTCCAACACCATCACCATCTCCCATCTTCAAAGCACAAACCAAAGCTCCTAATCGGAGCTCACTAGTTGTTGGTAAGAACACACAAAATAACAAACGCGGAAGCAAAACCCAGATCAAATCTTCCCTTTGCAAATAATAGAAAACAAAACAATGGAATGCACTCAACAGAAGAATGAAAGAAAGAAACCAGTAGACATCAAAACTTTTAATGTGGGAAAACCCTCTATATGAAGGAAAAACCCACGGGATCTAGTCCAATAAAACTTTCATTAATAAAGATTAATGGGGGGTATACAACAAGTTCTCTTGGAGCTACTTCCAAGGATCAAAAGAAAAGTTCTCTTCACCAATAAGGTGGATAACAACACAAGAACCCCCAGGTATCTTGCTACATCTTTGCACACAGATTTGTATAGGATACACTTTCTCTCTTGGTGACTTCTCTACTTCTCTCACCAAAAGTACTCTTACTCTTACTCAGTCTCTCTACTTTTAGTGACTGTCTATCTTTCTTTTAAATTTTATTTAAAAAAGATGCAATCTCTTAGCAACATAATGAGCTAGAAGCCCATAAAGAAAAACACATTATTCTTCTTTTAATTAAGTCAGCATAAACTCAATAAATTGGTGACCCACCTGACAATTGTGAAGCATTTTGGGCTGATGAGATTATTAGAGCAACACTGTTTTCTATGGTCAATCTTTTGAAATAGTTTATGATATACAGGCAACGGCCCTTATCTTTTAAAAGATTCTATCTACAATGGTCGGTGATGGAACATCAGCCAAAACATATAATGTAAGGACTTCTAAACTATAACACTTGTATTTTGACAACATTGAGTCCGAATTGAAATTAATCAATCATTATGTGAATTCAATACTGAATTTACTTGCAAGTTGATGTTGAAATTGGTTAGAATGTTTACTTCTGGGGCACTGCTTGTGAGGTGTTGATTAGTAATTTTTATTCGACTTTTTATTCTTTTGAGTCAATTATTTATTTTTTTATGATTTTGTTGCTGAATTACCTGTTTATCTGTCATAAACTTCATTAAAGTCATTGTTGCATTTATATGATTTATTTATTTATTTTTCAACTGTTTATTTACTTTCTAGCTTATCAAATCGATCTTTTTCACAGGTTGGCATGCATATATGCTGCTTGTAAGGTAGAAGAAAACTATTTTTCAGCTGAGGAGCTCAGTAAGATCGAGGTTTTACAGGATCATCAAATGATTCTCAATTACGAAATGATAGTCTATCAGGCTATACCTCAAAAATTAATCCATTTCGTATGTCTTGTTTTTGTTCATCTATGATGTGAAACCCTTGTTCTGCAGAGTTTGGAATTTGATCTTATTGTTTATGCACCGTATCGCTCAGTTGAAGGTTTCATAAATGATATGGAGGTTTGGCTTAGTTGAACTTTTAAAATGTTAATTTTCTTAAAAATTATTGATGTATCTCAAAATAAATCCTTCGGCTTTCTCTTTCTTTTGGATTAGTAATTACATATGATTTGGCTGGTATTAACAGTTATTTTTTTCAATGATTTTATTTTATGCTAAAATTTGTGACTATTGGCATTGACAGGAATTCTGCAACTGCTATGCTGGTGATGATCAACTTCAAAGGCTCAAGGTACTGATTCTATTGTCCAACGTTACTGTTGTATGGCTGAGCCCATTGTTGCGAGATGTGACCATTAGCAGATAAAGATCTTGAGATTTTTAGACTTATTATTTTGTAGACTGTAAGCTGTCTATTTGTAATTCACCCCACCGCACTCATTTTTGTGACAACTAATTTAGTGGTTATTATTCATTTTTCTGTAACTAAAATTATTTTATACATAAATTAAATCATTGCACTGGGATCTGCATGCATTGCAGTTTCTTTCTAGACTATTGATGGTTTCGATCCATTTTCCCCACTTGTGCTATAAATATATTGATTAACTTATTTTTGTATTTATATTTCAATGGAGTAATTGGCATTTGAAAAAATATTGAGCTCTAACTACTAAAGGTCTTCCCTTGTAAAAATGCAATCTCTCTGTACACATATGGGACATATCAAATGAGAAGTGTGAAGAGTTAATCTTTATAATTTAATTTAATCTTATATGGATTGGTCATATTGGCTACTCTCCCACCTTAACACTTGTCGGATGAACTTCCAATATGTAGTGATGGTTCCTTTAATCCTTCTCTCATGGAACAATAATTTTTATCTGTTTAACCACTCTTCTTCCCTATGTACGTAATACTTTATGCATTCTCTTTAACTTGGACATGTTCACTGAGATATTGCTTTTTCTTGTAACACACTTCTGATAAGTTTTCTCCCGATGTAGACTTTGCGAGAAGAAGCAGACTCGGAAGTTGATAAAATGATGCTTACAGATGCATCACTTTTATTTCCTCCTGGGCAGGTATTCTCGGACTTGTAAATATCAAAAGTCCCTTGCAGCAGAGTATTTTTTGTTACAATCAGCTATCTAAAATTCTTTGTTAAGCCTTACCTTTACCAAGGATTTAAAATAAAATAGTGGACCTTTTCAAATTAATTAAATTCAGTTCATCAGCGGAAAACAAGTTATCCATGTCCCAAATCACAAACCTGGCTGGTGAAATAAATTAACCAAATTTCAGAAAGAGTGCTCAACCACTAATCACTTTATATAAAATTGATTAGCCATATTTTTAATTTGAGTTGTTTGTTTCAAAATTTGGAAATATGCTTTTCGGACTTTCCCAAATCATCAGAAAAACGGAAAACCTTGGTCACACTTCTCAATTACTGATTTGCAAATAAACATTTTCTAATCAACCCAGTTTCAATACTCTAGGTCTGCGTTGTTTTAAACTATTTTACTTCAAAATCTAACTATCTGTCTGTATTTTGATGCAGTTGGCCTTGGCTGCACTGCGCAAAGCGAATGCGCTCCATGAAGTCATTGACTTTGATAGGTACTTATTATTGCTTTCTGATCCTTCCACCTGTTCTTTTCCCTTGTTGTTTGTTACAAAGTCAATAACAAAATGGCCTCGTGGGGTATGATGTATTAGTATATTCTTGACCTGAATTTGTGTGTTTTGCTAACTCTGGCACTTAATTGCAGTTATCTTAGGAGCATTTTTTCCCGTCAGAGTTCTATGCATACAATGTCCGAACTTTCTGAATCACTGAATGCTATCGATTCTTGGGTAAATTGATCCTCATTCTAATGTTTGTCATTGAACTGAACAACTTATGTTTAATTCCAAATCAACATTTTGTATTAGCCTGAACCGATTTTCTTCTGTTTACATGAACCATTGTGACCTTGGTTACTACAAATAGATGCAGGTTAGCAAATACGAGTGTCCTTCTACGAAGGTAAGGAGTCATATTGACAGAAAACTGACATCTTGTTGGGGTTTTAGCTCTCATGACGAGTACGTTCTGTACCATTCTTACACATCCACCCAAAAAAGAATTTGTTATATGCATAGAATTTCTTGTTATATAATAACTCTGTGGCTCGGTTTACAGGAGAAAGAAGCGGGAGAAGAAAGCAAAGCCCAAGTCTGAAAATAGCTGAAAAGAAGCACAAAGCTCTATGCCATCTCCTGTATAGCTATATACTCATTTCAAATGGATGACAATTTTGGTTTTTATTTGGACAGGAAGGATGACGTATTCTCTTAACCGACAGATAATCTTTTCCTGATCCTAGATGCAAGAGTCTTACAGTGGCCAAGAAATCTTTTGAAAACTACTTCTGCTAGCTTACTAGGAGTCTGATTTTCTTGCTTAACTTGTGTCCCTCTATTGTCATCCATATGACTTATTTGTGTGCTTCATTTTTTCCCGTTGCCTCATTTCACTTCTGCAGATAATCATCAGATATTTATGTTTAAATATAAATCATTTCCTCAGTAGCTTACAAGGCTTGTAAATACATAAATGAATCAATCATGTATTTGAACATAAGACCTTTGAATCAAGCTGAGATCTGTGGATATTACAAACGACTGAGCTAACTAACGTTCTTATCAGTTCAACCCTTACGAATGAAAGAGGAAATAAAGTGGGGGAAAATATAAATGAAAAATAAAGTAGAAAAGGAAAATCCACATAACCAGATACATAAAACTATCTTTCCCGCTGAAACAAAAATATCTCTAGCAAGAGAAACAAATTCATTTACTTGCTGAACTTTTGTGTTTTGACGCTAGTTTCTCTTCATTGCTTGTACGTTAGTTTACATTTTTCTTCTGAGATTTTGTGTAAATTTTCCCGTAAATATAGTTGTGTACTAAGGATTAAGACTAGTTTCAATCTAACAAAACAAAACAACTATAATAATAAATGTAATTGAAAGTATTTAGAAAAGTTTCAATTTTTAACCGTGCAACTTGTGGCTCTTTGGGGTTATTTGCTCATCGGAAATTTCAGAGATTTTCATGGCAAAATTTTTGGCTATTGTACAATTTTTCTCATTGTTTCTTGTGCCCTACATGCATAAATCAATGTTGTCATATTGGTGCTTGAACATGCTTTTCATGTTGGATGGTCCAACACTTGTTGGAATGTATGTGTCTTGGTGATCAAAAGCTTTCACATACCATAACATTTTGTCATGGAAACCTTGAAATAGATGGTTTCATTGTCTCTCTAGTTTTGTTCGTCTAAGGAGATTTCTTATTCCCACATATTTAGGAAAAGTAACATATGTGTCGATAGGCTAGACTAGTTTAGGAAATTGACTTCATTTGACATGGTGAGATGACTTGATTTAGGAAATTTACCTGATTTTGGGGTCGAATTTTTTAGAAACAAAACCGATCTAGCTATCTTTCGTTTCCCTTGATCTTCGTGTGCTTTTGTTGATATCTCCTCACAAGTTTTTTGTTTGTGTTTATTCACTCGAGGGTTTGAGTGGAAATAATTTCAGATTATGATTTGATATTAGATAAGGTGGTGTGGTCAAATGTTGGTATACATAAGTTATTTTAAATGGACATTTTCGTTTAAGATAAATGTTGGGGAAGGTCAATAGAGGTAGAATTTTTTGTCCTTAAATCTATTCGAAATTAAAGTTTTTTAATCTATACTGTACAATAAAAATTGAATCTAATAATTGAAGATAAATTGAGTAAGAATTTTGATACAAAAGAATTGAGACCAACAAAAACATTTTTCAGAAATAAAAATTCACTAAAACAACTCAAAATAATTACTTAATGTCTTGTGATGTTTCAACCTGCAAAACTGTTAGTCAATTTTTAGCTCACTTTCTATTAATTATAAATTATTCAAAGGAAAGAATCTTGTATGTTGGAAAACCACTTATAATGCAATAGTTTCTGATAAATCTTTGTAAAAGAGCATTTAAATTTTGTTAAGAGGATCTTATACACAGCAAAGGAATTTCATATGTTACATTGCGTTTTGGATACTATTCTAATTATAAAAGTTAGATACTTGACTATTTCAATCAAAGGTTAATGAAAGAACTTGAGAAGTAGAAAAATATTATATATTATGATATTCAAATGAGTTTTACAAATTACAAGAATTAAACCTTTTGTTATGGTACAACAGACATTATTATATAGTATTAGTTTGTTTTGTTGAAGAAGTTGTAGAAAAAGAAAAAAAAATGTAACGATTCACACCCAAATTAAGTACATGTTATCACTAAGTCACTTAACATTGATAAATTTATGTAGAGTTCCCCCTAGCACGGTATATAATAAATAAACATCATTAAATGATAGAAAAGAAAAATTGTTGTGAAAATATGATTATTTCAATCCAGTTTTCTAGTGGAAGAATTGTTAACATGAGATAGAATTCTCATATGAGAATTTTATGTAACGAAGTTTAAGTACAGCTTTAATCACATTCTAGTTTTTTTCAATTATCTCTCTGATGTACAGTTCCATTGTTTTCTTAAAGAGCAAATATAAGTTTCATGTAAGGTTGATTTATCTTAATGCTTAGAATATCTTGTTTTGAAGAGAATATTTTATTCTATCTTCCTTGTAATGAATTTCAAACAGTGGTTTTTTTCCCATAATTTTTTGAGTTTTGTTTTTCTCTTAGAATTAGTTGTACCTTTCTGTGATGCGTTCGAACAGGAAGCAAAACAGGGCACAGTAGTGACAGGGTAGTACCCGCAATTTGCGTTGCAACAAAGGACGGAGGCAGGAAGAGACAGAGTAATAGCAGAAGCACAAAAAGTGGCAGAAATAATAACACTAAGAACAAGACAAAAACAAAGGTAAGGCAAAACAATTTTAACGGCTGTAGTGAATCGCAGGAGCAATAAGCGGGAATAAGGCCGTGTTTGTTTGAATACAACCCCGACAAAGTTACCTTAGCTGCTCATATATCATCTACAGATGATAAAACCAAACTATGGACTTTTTCAGACCCCTTTCACACTTCACACTCTTATCCTATTTCTCTGTCACCACATGGTCCCTCTCCTTTTTCCAATATCTCTTTCCACATCACAACACAAACTTCCTTGAATAATATCTTCCATGATTTATCTGACATTTCTCTCCTTTCTTCATTCTATTAATTCCCCTGTCTTCTTCACTCTTAGGATTCGCCACTTGATACATAGATAGACACTGCTTTCTCATGGCGTGAAATTGGGGAGTCAGGGTAGGTGCCTAACCCTCACTCAGTTTTGTGTATAAAGGAATATCATAATAGATGGCCAAAGATAGACTTTAAAGAAATATTTTTTTTTGTTTTGTTTTCCATCATATTTCTACCTTTGACCAGTGATACCTTAGTGTTAAAATCTAGGTAGATGGGAGTGGAAAGTGAATTCTAAGCAAAGCTGTCTCGCATAACTACTTTCTGTTTTCTTTGCAAGTTACTTCTTAAGGTTGAACACCTGGCTCTCACATTCTTCTTTTTTTAATTCCGGGCTTTGCTTGAAGAGCAACTTGCCACCTTTCCCTGCTTCCTCTTATTCATTCCACTGATAGCCTCAGATCCAGTTCTATTCAGGCTAAAGGGTTTGTTGGGGGCAGCGGTGCTCATGTTGTTGTGTGAAGACATAAGGAGGTAGGTGTTGCTTTGCCTGAATTGTGGATGGACCGGAGGAGTTGGTTATGGCGCAGGAAGTCATCGGAGAAAAGTCCAGGTGAAACTGAGAGTTCTGGCTCGATGTCATCTCATTCAGAAAGATTCTCTGATGATCAGGTAGCAGCACCCTTTTAGCTCTTTACATTGTTAACTTCTTTTTTGCACGCTATCATGGTTTAGTTATATTTGTTTCCATCCTTTTCAATTTTTCTATATATACTAGATGATTTAAATTTTCTAGGCAAGAAACTGTTTGTTTTGCAGACTTGACACGAATATAAGTTTCTAAAGCTTGTAGATCATTGATTCTGCACTCTTTCTAGTTTGAGATTCTCTCTGTTCAAATATTTCTAAATTGGGGGAAATTTGATGAATGGTGTTTTTTTTCCATGATGTACAGGTATATCCGACACATACTACTCCACCTTCAGGAGTCACGTGCGAGGAGGGTGCACCAGATGATGAAAAAGTTAATGATGTGAAGACTCTAACAGAAAAGTTATCAGCTGCTCTCTTAAACTCTAGTGCCAAAGAAGACTTGGTAAAGCAGCATGCTAAGGTTGCTGAAGAAGCTGTCTCAGGTATATGTTGTTTGACCATCTTGCATATCAATAACTTCCCCTTGATTTGACAAACAAGTTTATATAAATGAGAAATCAATTGAGGCATTGAGCATTTGCAATTGACTTCCTGCTTGTTCAAGTGTTGTTGATCTTGTAATGGTTTAAGAAAATGAATATGTAAAACTATAGTTTAATAGACATTTTGGTCTCAATATTTTGTAAGAATTTGTAATATTTTTTTATGTTTATTTTTTTTTCTCAATTGAGTTTCAGATTTTATTAAAATATGTCAATGTGATCCTTTTTGTTAAAAATTCACAGATTGTAGTGTTGTATTCGTGCTCGTATCCTTGTGTCATTATTCACGTGCCACAAGTTAACTTAGATGCGTCACTTCTCATACAATTAATGTCGTTAACATTAATCTAACATAAATTATCACATTGATAGAGTTTAATAAAATTTGGGAAAGAAAAAAAAAATAAACGTGAAAAAACATTGCAAATTCTCACAAAATATTGGGATCAAAATACCTATTAAACCTAAAACTATCCAAATATGATTCAGGGGTTATTCTAAAATGTGCTTCATCTGCTTGTCCATTCTCCTGCCTAGGAAAGCCATGGCTATATCATAAACTTCTGCTCTAGGGGGATTATTGGGAAACCATGGCTATATCATAAACTTCAGCTCTAGGGGGATTCTGTGGAAGTTTAATCTAATTTTTTTTGAAGAAATTTGTTTTCTGTTCTTTTTTCGGGCTAAAAAACTTACATTAACTAATAACATGGCTTTTGGATTAGGCTGGGAGAAGGCTGAAAATGAAGTATTGATTTTAAAACAACAACTTGAAGCTGCAAAACAGAAAAACTCAGTTCTTGAAGACCAAATTAGTTATCTTAATGAGGCACTCAAGGAGTGTATGAGTCAGCTTCGACAAGCTAAAGACGAACGAGAGGAAAAGATTCATGAAGCTGTATCAAGTAACTCTTGTGACTTGGAATCCAAAAGACCTGATCATGAGTGGCAATCTGTTGATCCTGCTGCTGCATTAGTTCACTCTGATCTTCACCGGAGGCTTGAAGATATGGAGAAAGAGAATTCAAGTCTCAAAATAGAGCTACAATCTCGACTCGAGGAACTAGAGTTCAGGACCATAGAAAGGGATTTGAGTACTCAGGCTTCTGAAGCAGCAAGCAAACAACATTTGGAAAGTATAAAGAAGGTGGCTAAGCTAGAATCTGAGTGCCGGAGACTGAAAGCTATGACTCGCAAACCATTCTCTGCTAATGATCACAGGTCTTTAGCTGCTTCTTCAGTTTATGTAGAGTCATTTACTGATAGCATGTCAGATGTCGGAGAGAGGCAACTAGTACTTGAAAGTGATATGCGGAAATTAGGAGGCTGGGATATGAATGAAACTGAATCAAACCGCTATGGCTCATGGTCATCAGCTTTAATTACAGAACTTGATCAATTTAAGAATGAAAACACTGCCGGAAAAAATCATACGGTCTTTTCAACTGAGATCAATCTGATGGATGATTTCCTTGAAATGGAGAGGCTTGCTGCATTGCCAGATACTGAAAGTGTAAGTAGCTTTCCTGTGGTAAGTACGGCATCTGACCAACTCAATGTTGTCCATGGGACAGTGAATACTTATGTTGAAGGTATGGTTGAAAAGAATGCTGCATTGGAAAAGAAAGTAGAGAAAATGGAGGCAGAGAAACTTGAGCTAGAGATGGATCTAACCGAGTACCAAAAACAGCTTGAAGCATCATTGAGCAGAATAAAGGAAATGGAGTTAGAGGTAGTAGAGCTTCAAACTAAGTTAGCTCTTGCAAACAAATCAAACGAAGAAGCATATGAAAAACTAAGTGCAACTGAAAAAAAGAAAGAGATAGCAGAGTCAAAACTCAGAGTTGCACTCACTGAAGCAGAAGAATTGGTCTCAAAAATTTGTTCATTAGAGGAAGAGATTGAGAAAGAACGAGCTTTGTCAGCAAAGAATTTGGCCAAATGTGGGAAGTTGGAGGGTGAGCTCTTGAGAATGAAGCATGAAACTCAACTCCAGAAAAACACAGAGATTCTGTCTGGAGAAGGTGTTAATAGTGAGCTAAAGCAGGTCAGTTTGGTAACACACAATGTGAGCTCCACAATTTAAGCCTTCTTCAATATATTCTATATTGTTTAAACACACTGGCTAATAATCTCTCTTTCTATGATGAATATTGTCAAGCGTATGATGCTCAAAGCTAAGATTTAGTTGAAATATTAACATGTGATGCAGGCTCATATTACAGAAGATTAGTTGGAATTGCATTTGATTACCAAGTAGCTAAATACAAGTGATGGTTGTTGTCTAAATATTTTGCATTAACAATGTTGTACACAAGTCTTTTCATACAAATAGCTTAGCATCTTTAAATGCAGGAGAAGGAGCTAGCATTGGCTGCTACTAAATTTGCCGAATGCCGAAAAACCATTGAATCTCTTGGGCTGCAGTTGAAGTCCCTTGCAACATTGGAAGACTTCCTACTTGATTCAGAGAGCCCTATGGAGTTAACTTGTGAAGTTACACCAAGTCCCCAAAATGGTGATGAGCAGTTGAAGAAGCTACAAAATAGTAATTTGAGTTTGATCAAAAGAGATTCTGAACCATCAGTTTCACTAAACCCATCACCTATCACCCATGAAAAAACCCGTAATAGTTTTGGTAGGTTCAACCCAAGAAGCAAAAGTGTAAGCAGAACAAGAGGTCACTGAAAAATAAGGTGAAGAAAAAAATGAATTTGTAAATGTGGTCAATAATTATTCAACGTGCATAAATCCAAAAATACTTGTTTACATATAAAATAGTACCTTTTGCAGAATTGAAATTGTTCACACAAATAAATTAGAATTACACAGTGGGTTGTGGTCATCCATGTCATAATGTGCTAATGCTCCAAACCTTGAAGCAAAAGCTGATCTTTCACGTAATTAGGTATTCAAGGCTTAAATTCAAGAATATTGGTTAAATAAATACAATTCTGTACCAACAGATATATGCACTTAGTGATAATGAGACAGTTATCTAAATTGAAGAGTCCAAGTAATGCCAAATATTATATTTTCTTTTCAAATTTTCATCTCTAATTATTGCTTTCTTTCTATCATTTTTAATTTATATTAATTTAAGATAAAAATAGCTATCGGTTTTAATAAATAAATATTTACTTTATTTTATGCTTGTTTTTTCTATAGTTATTACTTTATATATCTCATTAATTTATTTTATTAAAATATGATAGGAATAATAAATAAACTTTTATTACGTATTATTTAATTGCGTCTTGTTGTTGATACAATATATTTAGATTAAGTTGATATACATAATTTTTTACTTTTCAAGTCTATCATATTATGGTTTCTCTATGGTTTAAAATTATTAAAATACTTTTAGTTATTTAATATTTTATATTTTAAAATTTATTTAATCATAATTTATTTCTTATTATATGAATAGAATCACATGTAATTTCTTTTAGCATTGAATATTTAATAATATTTTTAGCTTTTATAAAACATGTAGGTTTAATAGATTTTTTATTCCTAATCTTTTATAGATTTTTACAATGTGTTTTTACTATTATTTTTTCTCTTTCAATGTAGTCCTAATTTTGGTTAGAATCAATCAATATGACTCCTTATGTTAAATTGGTGTAGAAAATAGTAAAAGAGTAATAATGTGATACATGTCATATGTACAAAACACATGTCAAAGAGGAAGATGAAAGAGAAAAAGAAAAAAAAAGAAAAAAGAAAAGAGAATATTCTGATACATCATTACTACGTCCACATTCAATTGAGAAAGAGACCAGATTGATTGATTTTAATCAAAATTAGGACTACATTGAGAAAAACAAAATAATAGTAGAAATACATTGTAAAAACCCACAAAAAAATTAGTAGTAAAAAGCTTATTAAACCAAACATATATTTAACAAATATTTGAACAAAAACTAGTGTGAAAAGATGTATTGTATTACTGACAGAGAATATATATTTTTTTAATAAGAGTGATAATGTGGGTTAGTTCGTCCGTTTTGATCTGTATTTAGAAAATAAAAAACAAACTAAAATATTTACAAACTAAAAGGTTTTGACCATCTTGCATAATCGTGGGATTGTTGGCCTGCGGATCAGTTTGCATAAATTTTTTAAAATTTTAGAAAATCTTTTATAATTATTTAATCTAAAATTTGAGTATAATATAGAAAAAAAATTTAGTACAAACATAACAATTAAAAAAATTAAAAATCTAAGATTTATTATTTATTATTATTAACCAAGGAAACATAATATAAAAAATATATATTACAGCGAACCACAAAATAAAATTTAGGTTTATATTTGTAAATATATGATAATGACAAAATAATGACATAATATTATCGAATAACAAAAGATTAAGAAAATAATATAAATTGTGTAATAGTATGGGTCACATAAACAAACAGCTCTATACAAATTAGAGTGATTCTTCCTGCACCCTCAAATTTTCTGCCTGCACCTTTCAGAAAATTAAAATTTCAACATTACCCTTGTCATGTTATTTAGCATTGTGAAGCACGAGGTTGGTGGAGGTTGTGCTGGTGTTGTGTTTTTGTGTAGCTTGGTGGTCTTAGCTGTGCACATCTTGATGGAGGTTGGGAGAGGTGCATGGTGGTTGCTGGTCGTGGGTGGAGGTTAAACGCGATTTGCTAGTCCTGAGTGAAGGTTGAATGCGAGAAGAAGGTAAACAGACTCTTCAGTTTTCAATTTCTTTTCTAATTTCAGATTGTAGAAATTTGGAAACTTTCAGATTGTACAACCGGAAGCAAAAGGATTTAAAGACTCAACTATGGATTATAGAAACCGGAAGTGAAAAAATGGCTTCTGGATTGTAAAAGCTGGAATAAAAAATTACATGTTGGAGATTGACTTTCGTATTGTAGAAATTGGAAGTCAAAAAGTGACTTCCGAGTTGGGTGTTAGCTTCTTGAAAATCAAAAAGTGACTTTCAGATTGTGAAAAACATAAGGTCAAAAAGTAAGTTTTGAGTTGTAGAAACTGAAAATCAATGTAAAAACCAAAAAGTGACTTTCGAGTTGTAGAAATCAGAAGTCAAAAAGTGAGTTTCGGGTTATAGAAATCGAAAGTTATTTTTTGACTTTCGATTTGTACAACTCAAAAGTTACTTTTTGATTTCCAATTTTACTTTTTAATTTTCTATTTCTACAATCCAAAATTAAACGAAGAATTAAGAATAATTTCTTTATTTCACTTTTTCTTTTTAAAGTATAGAGCGGAATTTGTGGAGAGTAGAAAAAATTGACCCTACCAATTAACGGGTTAAAATGTTGAGCCCAACCCCACTTTTTCATAGCAGGTTGCAAATCGGCATGTATAATCCGCCCGCATTGTGGTTCCCACTATTCTTTAAAGCCATAATTTGATACCATTTATATAAACAAGGACAATTAATATAAATATTTAGATAGAAGTGAGAGAAAAATATAGTAAAACTGGCACCACCTTACTAAATATGATTAATAAAATCGATAGTAACTAGTGAATATGAAGAAAAGTAAAATAATGTGTTTAAACATGTTTGTATTGTGCATTCCTAATAAAAAGACTAAACGAAAATTTTTTGGAAAAAAATCAAAAAAGCCAAAAAAATGTTATTTTAGAATGAAGTACTTTTCTTAAAATTACTTTTGCAATAATTTTTTTTAGTATTGACATGTAGGAGTAGGAAAAAAGGAAAAGTGAAAAAACTATTTGTGAGTAAATATTGGGCAGAAAATATAAAAAGTAAAAACTAATATCTAAGCCAAAGGATTATACAACATGGGTAGAAAGTGAAACTAGCCACCAAAGGCATCAAATTTTACAGTAATAATAGTACATGAAATTCACCAACAGAAAGAGAAAAAGAAAATTGGTTTAGCTTCAAACTACACGCCATTGCTACCATTCTTCTTTCTCAGAAGGTCATAGTAAACCTTGGGCTTTCTGTACTCTGACATGCACATACCCTGATTCAACACACAATACCATATTTTTCAATGCCAACCAAACCAACACTTGTCAACTTTGCAAACTCACTAATTATTGTATTGCAAATTTTCATATCCTTCACTCTCTCACAACACAAGATAATATCATCACATTTATATTCTCATTTTCTTACACTCTCTAACATCTCTTTTTATCTATGTTTGGTTTGATTTTCTTAAACTTCATTTCTGTGTTAACATTATATATAAAAATATATACTACATTGTTTTTATTTTGTTTCTCATTTTCAAATAATCATATAAAAAATACTGTAAATAAATTTGTTACCTCTTTCCTATACCAACATAAAAAATAGAATATGAAATAAATTAAAGTAATATTTTTATAATTAAATAAAATTGTTTAGAGAAAGGAATTTTACCTGCACTGCAAATGCCAAATGGATGAGTGTTGCTTCAGACCAAGGCCTTCCAATAAACTGGAGCCCAATAGGTAAACCTAATCTATCAAATCCAACCTGTGAAGTAAATTTGATTATAATTTAACTTCTTCATAAACTAATTAATAAGAATTTCATGTTTTTTTAATTTATGTATTAATAATTTTAGTTTATATTTTTTTTTAAATGTTTGTAAATGAGTTTATCCAAAATATGAAGAAACTAAGTAAAAGTGAGTATAATCCTACCGGAACAGTGACAGCAGGAAGTCCCAGAAAGTTTCCTGCTATGGAATAACGAACAAGTGCAGCTGAAAATTGTGGCAAAAAAATTCAGATTTTGCAAGGAATTTTTGGTGCTTCATATATATAATAATGCTACCAATAACTTCAAAATAATATTCAGAGCTTAATGTGATTGTTAATCAAATGAATTTCACGTATGCTATACCTCCATTCACGTAGTCAAGTTCACCTGTCTGAAGAGCATCATCTTGAATTGGATATGCAGTCACACTGTTACATATAAATATCATAAATGTGTTAGCAAAGTGCAAAACACAGAAACAACCAGTCTTTGATGTTTGAGATAGGACAAACCCAGTTGTAGGTGACACAATGACATCTGCCTCGGCAAATATTTTCTTGTGAAATTGCAGTTGCCGATTCCTGTTCATTTTTTGAACAAGCTCACATTAAAAGAAAAAAAGTGACAAATGAGTGAATTCATGTGCACATGCTAGATATTAAAATTTGATTACATAAACAAGATCTGATGCAGAGAGGAATGCATTCTACAATTAACAAAGTGTCATGTTTGCAGTGTATGCTGTGACAACACTTCATTAAGTAAATATTTATTAATTAGCATAATTTATTTGGCCAATTTTTTCACATCTTACCTCATTTTCTGAGCCTTAAGATACTCCATGCCGCTGAAAGCACCATAGATGCTTTGTGCCACTCTTACATCCCATCCTAATTCTGCAAAATTGCTTTGGTAGTAATTTGGTGATGTCAGCAACCATACTCCTCAATCTAGAGGACAATAAGGAGGAAAGTAAAAAGTGTACAAGATGGCATACTTTTCTTTAAAAGAATCAAGTGCAGTGGAAGACTCAGATCCGATTGTTATATAGTGTGCTAGGCGCATTGCTTCTATCTCTGGTATGGTCACATCTATGATCTTGTATTGTTTGAGACAGAAAGTTAGCAGGTTAGCAAGTGATGACTGTGATGTGCTGTTTCTCAATTATGTGCTAGTAACTGTATTACAAGTGCTTTGAGATTTTTCTGCCTTAAAAAGATGGCTTCTTCCAAATTCACATCAAACAATATATGATTTTGTTTAAATTGGGAAAGTAGAAACCATGATAATATATGTTTCGGTACCTTCCAATTGTAACGATCCTGAAGTTTGTACAAAGTTTTGGAGCAGCATATTCTGACATCATTGCTGCAATCATCAAACCACTAATTGATGGAAGTAGTGGTTAAACATGGTGTTAACCAATTTCTAAAATTTTGAGAATCATAACGCATATATTTATAGCTCGCAGCAGGTCTCTAACCTTGCCGTATTTTGCCAATTTGATGTCAGATATGGATTTTGTCAAACTCAGCCGTGGAAGATTTATGTTGGTCTGAAGATCACATAATGACATAAGAAATTCAAAGATGTTAGAAAAAGATAAAATTTAGACTGTCTCTATAACTTGAAAGTGTAAATCCAATCATAATCTATGTGATATTAGACTCATGAAGGACTATTAGATGGTAAAAAATTATTAATTTGAAAAGCACGATCTTACCAATACACTGAAGATCTGCTGATATGGAATTTCACCACTGATAGCTGCATAACTATAAACAATGCAATAGTAGATGTTGTAAAACCAATCTTAGAACTTCCTTGAAGAAAGAACATCATAGAAAGGAGTACTAACATAATCAATGCATCCTCAACTGTGCCTGCTAGTATTCCAACCATTCCAACTGTCCAATTCAGGGGAAGAACTCTGAAAGTAGCAGAAGGTCATTCCCCCAAGTCATTACATTGAAATTCTTCAAGTATTTAAACATGATAAAACAAATATGAATACCTACCCGTCATTCCCCCTAGTCATTACATTGAAATCCTTCAAGTATTTAAACATGATAAAACAAATATGAATACCTACCCATCATGTGGTATACGTGCAAAAGTTGGTTTTAGACCAACAACACCGCAAAGAGCTGCTGGCATCCTTACAGATCCTGAACAGATAGATGAGCAAACATCACAGTAATTCATCAACGTTTCAATTATATGCACTCTTAATGTTCGCGCACTACTGAACCAGATTTACCAAGTAAATTCATATATATGAATCCTACTAAGCCATAATGAATGCTGATTTCTCTGGTCTTTCATGTACAGATATAAATCAAATACCTCCGCCATCAACACCAAGGGCAACAGGACACAGTCCAGCAGACACCAGAGAAGCAGATCCACTAGAAGAACCTCCTGCAATCTTTTTGGTATCATATGGGTTTCTAGCAGGCCTACAAAGTAAATAAACAAACATATTCTTATCACCAACTAGTTCTATGAACATTCCTTGATACTTAATTCGCAAGACAACTCCACCAAAGATGTCACAATGTGAATATGAGTATAACACAAGGTGCTCTTACCCATAATGTGGATTTATCCCACTGGTTCCAGACCCAAGTTCATGCATATTGGTTTTCCCAACAAGTATGGCGCCACATAACCTTAGACGTTTAACGCAACAAGCGTCATCGTTGCACGGCCTTTCTTTGTGCAGCCACGTTGTACCTCCTTGGGGACAACATTTTTAGAGGCTTAAGTAAATCATGAAATCAGCAGATAATCATTTGAATAGAAGACACCTTAGGGAAAACAATAACACATTACTCTACCTGTTGTTGGGTATGGCAAACAGTCTATCTCATCCTTGACAGCAACAGGAACTCCGTCTAACACGGAGATTGGCTCCCCTAGACAAATAGTATTACATCAAATATGTATCTGAATATTGTTGAGTACACATAACATATGAACACAAATGAGGCTAAAGCCTAAAGAAGAACGGGTAATTAGTGCCTCAGTTATTAGTACTAATAGCCTGCAAATATGACAGCGTAGTTTCTGGGCTACTTCAATAGTTAAATTATTATTTTCTAGCCAACATTAGAATATGGATGTGAATGCCAACAGTATTTTTTTTAACACATTTTCTTAACCACACTCTTTATTATGGATTGGAAGTTAGTGAGAAACACAGAACTGTGTTGGTCCTACTTCAATTATGTAATGAGATTTACTCCTGATTTCGTAGTTCCTAATAAATTTCAACTAATAATAAAAGTGTACTAGGAGTGTGTTAGAAAATGTGTTTTTACTAGCACTCTTAGTATATAATTTATTAGACTTGTGTGGTTAGAAAATGGCCACATATGTTAGTAGAAAGAAAGTGGAGTGGGGGAAGGGTATGTAGCATACATCTTATCTTTGGATGCAGAAAGCACATGCAGCCATAATTACGAGTTTCAATAACAACAACACCATCGAAAGGGATCACTTAAACTGTGAAGTACCTCTTCGATATCGATGTGTTGATTCAGCTGCTTGTCTAAGAATATCATCAACACTATAGTGAATAAAGAATCCCATTTGGAGTGGGGGTTTTGTGGATTCATCAATAGCCGCAATAAATCGTTCAGCAACCTGCAAAAATGAAAGTAGAGAGATAATGAATGGATAAGTACATCAAAATTCTGAAGTCAGAACGAACAAGAAATGTGAAGGACTTGTGGATGTAAGCATCACAGAAATACTTATATTGAATGACCCTGTAGAGGCAGATTATTCAATGTACAAGAATATATCTTTCTAGTCCTTCAGCTTTTTCAAGTTTATGCTTTTAGTCATTAATCTAAATTTTGAGCTGTCAAAGTTTCTGAATTTTTTTCTGTCACTTTTTAGTTCTTGTTATCTAGTAACAACCTTAATGGATAAAGTAACAATGACTTTGACAACCTGATGACGTTATGTCATCCATTAACATTGTTGCCTGACAGTAAAAGACTAAAAGTGACAAAGCAGAAAAAAATACAGGAACTTTAACCTGTCAAAATTTAAATTTAAATTAGAAACTAAAAGCAGAAATTGAAAAAGTTTAAAGACAGAAAAGGATAATAAACCTTAACAATATCAAAAGATGAAAAATACCAAGCTTGGTGTTATGTCCCCTGAGCGGTAAGCTTTGGCATAATCCATTATTGTCCAGCGGCAGAATGAAGAATTTGTTCCATCAAGTGTTTCCTGTGAAGATATAGGCAAACAATCTAGTGCAAGATGAACTTTCTCCGGCGGAGGCAAAGAAGAGTCTAAGCATTTGACATCTCTTTCTTTTATGTCTGCAAGAGTAAACAGAAACGGTGACCCACTTTCTCTTAAGGCAAAAAATTTGCAATCAAATATGCTCATGTCCATAATCTCTCAAACAAACCTTCAAAATCATGCAAGGGAGCAAAGAGAGGTGGTTCTTGGAACTCTGCATTTGAGATAAGCTGTGGAAATAACAAAAGAAAAAAACACTTGCTTACTGATGTTCTTTAGAATTAAATCTTTACTGGAACAGAAGTTCATGAAATGGAATATGAATGGTCATGGACTCATGGAACAGGAGCGCACCCGGTGAATAAGATTGTTTTCCTTCAATATGAACAGTATGAAGGTTCCAAGTATTGGACACTCCAATAGATGGGTGAAAATCTTGACCAAAAGTCCAGTCATGCGAGGAGCTGTGATGGTAAAAATTATTAGTATTTTTGTGGGTGTGCATGGCTATCATCCATCACTATCAACACTTTTACAAGATAACATTCTGATTCAAATATCAAATCAAATCAAATGTCATTGTGAAAACTTAAAACATAACACATGCAGACCCTTTCTGAAACTGATACAGTGATACATACTCCTCTGCTCCCTAGTAGAGAGTAGTCAATGTTATAATTCAGAAAGCCAATCACAAGAATTCAATGGAAAACCATACTGGAAGAACAACAAATCAAGATACCATGATGCTAGGAGAGAAAGAAAGAAAGAAAAGACAGTGCATGGTGAACCTTTCACATTGGCTTGCAGGTAGAATTTAGTGCTATAGGTGCCTAAGTCCACATCCTTCACGGGCGTGTAAACCACACCCTTACGTTTCAAGAAATCCATTAGCCCCTGAAGGAGAGTAGAAGCAAAATGTCAGAATGGTAGATAACTAGTTATAGGAAGATTTGGCGGAGATTACTAGAGGAATGAGGTAGAAGTTCGATGTACTTTTTTAACCATGCATTCTTAACTGTCATGTTGATGGATAGAATCTGGTATGAAAACTAGTAGCCAAAGTGGTTTGCGTGAAAATGGTAGAACTTACACTGATAAAGTAAAACAAAACCTCACGACAGTTTTGGTGTCTCTTTGGTGTGAAAAGCTCAACTACTTTTGCATGAACAAAACTTCCGAAATTTTCAACCTCAACAATAGGGAATACCAATATAACCTTCTTCTTTTTTCTTACCCACACCTTACAAAGTCAGACTGACTTTCACTGCCAGAATGTTTATTGTTTAATTACACTTTGTCTTTCATATACTTTGTCCTTACATTATTTCACCAACTTCATCTTTTCACTGTTTATAAGTATAACTTAGTCTATCTCTTAATATTCAATATCCTATACTCTTTTTTTCTTATTTTATTTTCATCTTAATCATTTACTTCAAAGAACTCATTTCAATATTCTAATTTTTAAATTTAGTCAGTTTAGTAATTCCCAGATTCTGATGAATTTAAAATTATAAAACACAGTTGATGTTTGAACGAAAAACAGTTTATAATGTGGTGTGGAGAATGAGTGAAATGAATAAACTCTTGTGTCACTATTTGTTGGTTTTACTTTTCGTAGTTTTCATGTAAGTGAATATTGTAACAAGTTTTACATTTTAAACCAGTCAAAAAACTCAAACCAAAAGTAACAAAGAAGTTCTTTCTCAGAAAGTGAGTTGAAATTCTCTCTACCAGAAAGCCAAACATATCATCAATAGAAAAACATAACAAATATTAAGTTCATTGGGGAAATGAACAAGAAAAGAAACTTTCAAAGACATAAGTAGGACAACTTTTGGATGCTAAGGTAAGAGATGGTAATAAATTGGCATTACAGCAGGAATTAATGAGCATCTGCTTCATCTTGTTGGTAGTATTAGACAGATCTAGAAAACGGATTGTGTCAATGTCATGTCATAATTTTTCTTTCTATATTGTAGTAGTACTTATTTTGGTTCTAGGGACTCGGTAGAGTGTGCAGGTTGAAAATGGTGCTAATTCGATGGAGGTCTGCTTCATCTGCCACTCCATTCTGTGTGACTACGAGGTTCCTGGTGTTAGCACCGCCATTTATTGTTTTATTTTATTAATTTTCGTCGTAGACCGCACCGGGAAAGTTAATGCAATTAAGTATATGAGTTGATTCTACATTTATAGTGGTCCACTGCATCACATGAGGCTGTCCATTACTTTACTTCTTACTGCAAAATTTGTGAAACCAAATAGCTTTGGTATTTGGTTGGGTAAGTGTAAAATATGAGTACAAGGGCGCATGAGATGAGAACAACTTTGGTGATGGAGACAAGTCAAGTTTCCGTAAGGGAGAGTAGTTGTTGTAACTTAAAGTGTATTATGATGATGATGAATGATGCAATGCAATTACTAGTGGGAGCTAAGCTCATAATATGCTGAAAAGGACAAGGAATGCAATATTTGTGGGGTGCTTCATGAAACTGTCTTGGCTTTGTTCTACTAGCCATATTGCATATATTCAGATAGTAAACTTCATTATCATCATATATACTCTCACCAAAAATTAAAATCAGTTTCTTTATATTTATAGAAACTATTTCATAATAATTATAAATACTAAAAATAAATAAATGACGTATTTATGAATGGTTGAAATAAAAAAAAGTGATATATAGACCAAATGTATTTAAGTGTTACTCTTGATAATGGTTGGACATTTTAGAAATATTTGTGTTTGCTCAAATAATTCGTTTAAAAAATTGTAATAATAATTTCTAACAGTAATATAATTTGCTCTCTTTTTTTCATCTTATTCAACTATGATTATATTTGTTATTATTAAAAATTTCTAACAGGAACCTAAATATAAGTTTGTTTCTTCTAAACAATTGTTTGTAATTAATTATCAGTCTTAATTTATGTCAAATTTTAAGAGTTAGATATAAAATAGGGTGATGACCTAATTTCAAAAACTTCTAAAATAAGTCAAAATTAATGACTAAATTGAAATGTGCAATTTTTATGTAAGAAAATAATAATTCTTGAAAAGAAAATGATTTTTCTTCGTAAAAAAGAATATAAAATTTAAAATATGTGGAAATAACATTTTTGAACAAGCAAAATTGTGGAACATCTCACATTCTAATACTTACATACAACTTCAAAGTTGTTACTCTGTCTTGTGAAAAAGAAACAAGTCATTCACTGTGGAGAGATAAAGTAGTTGTCGATAATCCTTCTAATATAACTCACAGTCACATATTTATTTTGTAAAATAAAAAACTGTATTTATTTATATTCTATTGTCATAAATAGAATACTTTTTATTTTAGTTTTTATAAATATATATATTTTTATTTTAGTTCCTAATAATGTTATATTTTATCGTAAAATGTCATACTTTTAAATTGACAATTTTATTGGGATATGATAATGTCATCTTATCTACATCACGGATAAATTTAACAAACAAAATTAACAGTGATAACTAAAAATAAGAAGGATGAAAGCCAATCAAAACGAAGACTAAAACCAACATATCTTATATTATATATTATGGAACTAAAAATTTAAATAAATAAAAAATTTATTATACATGTCTAGTATAATTTGATAAATCTAATCCAAATTTAAAATATTTATCACAATAAAATATCAATATATCAAACAACAAATAAAGCTCGATGCAACTTTATTATTCAAATTTCAAAATATTATTTTAATAAAGTAATTAGTATTAAAAAATAAAGTTCTTAATAAAAAGCTAAGCTTATAAACAAAAGGATTAATAAGAACACGCCACAAATTATATATATATATATATATAATTTTTCTCAAATAACCAAATCACTATATTTTTAATTATTCGGCTAGATCGATATATGTCACAGTAAATTGAATGTAATTATTTCTTCATCAAATTTGGTTATCATTAAAAAAAATCTATTAAATATAAATTAATGTAAAGATAAAAATAATTATTTATTATATTTACTAATGTATTCTTGCGCTCAGTGGATAAGGTTTCTTCACGTTAAAGAACTCTCTAATTAGTCCAATTATCCTCTCTTGATTATATATATGATTCCTATTTCCATCATGATCAACTATGTTATGATTGAAAGCTTTTGAATCTGGTTGGAAAACATTTTCAAAACCTTGATTTGAATCCAATACCTAAGTGATGTGGGTTTTGTCCTTAAAGGACGTCTCGGAGCATTAAGGGAGGAGGAGTATATAAAATGCTATTGGCCTCAACTTCTAGTGATATGGGACTATTGGGTGTACCGGAACAAGCCCCCCAGTCAAGGGCTAAGGGGAATGAGAGTTCAACTTTGGAACTCCTTTCGTCCCCACAGGTAACACCAATGTTCCAACCTTAAGTCCCCTAAGATAGTATCGTTAGGATCAATTATCACATCTGAGGTATTGTCTATTTTGAAACTCGGAGCTTCGTCACGGTTTTGTCTTTAAAAGACATTTCAGATGATTAAGGGAAGAAGGGATATATAAACAGTCATTGGTCTTGACTCCTAAACGTTGTAGGACTGTTGGGTGTATCGAAACAAAAATTATTTTATAAATTAAAAATATTAATATTTAAAATAGCTTTTATTATTAATAAAATAAATAAAAATTATGTTCTTTTTATAATTATTGGATCTTAAGAAAATATAAATTAATTTTTAATTAGAATTTAAATTAATCTTAAACAATATCTATCAAAATTTTAAATTAAATTCTAGATTAGTCTCTAATTTAATTATTTACTAATTTTATTATTTTAGAGATGAATAATATAATTTTTAAAAAAAAAATTTTTAACATATAAATTTAACCTCTACTTATAATTAAAAGTGTTAAATAGAAGATAATTATTTTATTATTATTTTTATTATTATGAAACAAGTTGCAAGTGTGAAACACAAGAAAGATGTAATAAAAGTGGACATGAAATTAAGAAGGGTTTTTATACTTAAAATTACAATGCACTAAGAAGTAGTTAGAAGTTACACATAAGTTATGGTGTATACGGCATGTATAATTATAGTGTCTCCACCTCCAATATTTTATATATAATTACAGTGCACAATGGATTTTTCTTTTTCTTTTTTTGTTAACAGTACATTGTAATTCATTGATGAGTGATGCACATGTGGTTAATTAATGTTGGTTTGGTAGCTAGATAGAGTAGTATAAGTTTTGTATCAGAAATAACTAATAATAATGGCCTTTCATATGTCTCTAATCTTTCTTTTCACAAAATTTATTTTTAGGGTTTAAATAATTATTTTTGTCTTACTCTTTTGATAATTGTTCACCAATTCTTTTTAATCATTTGTATTGAGTATTATATATCATCAAGTGACATATAGCAATCATATTATCAATCAAGGTTACTAAATAGGTAAATTACTAATCTCATGTGATAATCATGTATTAAAATTTTGTAATGAATTCTGGCAATTAAAAACAATAAAAATGCTCCACCATAGTCATATTTTTTTCAATGATTTCAAACTAAAAGAATATTAAAAGACGAATATAACATAACAAATTTAACAATATAATACAATTAAAATATAAATAAAGAAAATAAAAAATATAAATTCAAGCTGAGTTTCACCGTGAAAAATTTAAGCCCCATTCGTATATTATACAAGTATTTTTTTAATTTAATAATATAAATGAAAAAGAAACATGAAAGTAAATTCATTAAAGAAAGAAAGAAAATGCATACATAATTTTAAAAAAATTAATTTGAAAATTACAATATTCATATAAGTTTAGAAAAAAAATAAAATTAAAACCTTAAAAAATTTAGCATAACATAATTTAAAATAAAATTTTTAAATTAAAATAAAAGGAAAGTAAATACAATTTATATGTAAAGAAAAAAAATAAAGCTAAAAAATTAACTTTTTTTTAGACTTCCCGCTAGTTTCATGTGTAAAAAATACAAGTTTTTTTTTCTATCATTCTATTGGGAACAACATAGAAAATAATAAATATGAAAGCAAAACACATATCATTCTCTTTGTAAATAAATAATAGAAGGGTTAAATATGTTTTTAGTCTCTGAACTATTTGTCAAAATTGTGTTTTATCCTTGGAGCAAACTTTAAACCTATTTCGTCCTTATACTTTATAAACAGGTGCAAACAAATAAAAACATTTTTAAGAAGAGAAAAAATGAGAGGAAATGAAAGGGAAAAAAGTGAAAAAAGTTTAAGAGACAGATGATAGAGAAGTAAGAAACTATGAAGAAACAAAATAAAGAGATAAAAAAAATTCTTATACATCATCAAGGATCATTTACACGAGTTTATAAAGCATAAAGACGAAATAAGTCTGAAGTTTGCCTCAAGGACGAAATACAATTTTGACAAATAATTTAAGAACTAAAAACATATTTAACCCGTAATAGAAAACAAAACAATGGAATGAGATAAAGAAACCAGCACCAACGTGGAAAAATTCTCAATATGAAGGAAAAACCTACAATTCTCAATATGAAGGAAAAACCTACAAGACCTAATTTAGTAAAACTTTCACTAATAAAGATTAATGGGTACACACCAGAACAAGTTCTCTTGGAGTTATCTTCAAGTATTAACAAAAAAAATTTATTCACCAATAAGGTGGATAACAACACAAGAAAACCCCTCTGGATATCTAGCTGCTCTTCTACAGATATTTGTACAGCATACATTAACCTTTTTTTCTCTCTTGGTGACTTATCTTCTTCCCTCACTAAAGACACTCTCTCTTCTTGTCTGTCTATCTTCCTCTTGAAATTAATTTAAAAAGATAGGTTCTTTTTGTAACATAATGGACTGGTGGCCCACAAAAAAAACACATTATTTTTTTTAATTAAGGACCCAATATATTGACAACCCACCTAACAAATCTCCTCCTCACCAATTAATTGGGGCCATAGTCAACCAATCTGACTTTCTTCTTGTAGATAGAAAATTTTCTTGTGGGTAAGATCTTTGTCATCATATCTTATCCATTCTCATCAATATGAATTTTCTTTAATGATAATTGCTTAATCTCCAATGCATCACGTATCCCATATCAAATCTCAATATGTTTTGACCTTGAATGAAAAGTTGAGTTCTTACTAAGATGGATTGCACTTTGACTATCACAATACAAAACATATTTTTCTTGTGATAGTCTCAACTCTTGTAGGAATTTTTGCATCCACAAGAGCTCCTTGACAACTTTTGTAACAACAATATATTTTGTCTCTGTAGAAGACAGAACAACACATTTTTGTAGTCTGGATTGCCATGACACTGCTCCCCCTACAAAAGTCATCATATAACTAGAAATAGACTTCTTAGAGTCCATATCACTAGTCATGTCTGCATATGTGTAACCATTCAACATAGGCTTACCACTTCCAAAGCATAAACAAACTTTAGAAGTACCTTTGAGATATTTGAGTATCCACTTTACAACTTGCTAATGCTCTTTTTGAGGATTAGCAAGGAAATAACTAACAATACCAACAACATGAGCAATGTCTGGCCTTGTACATACCATAACATACATTAAGCTATTAACTGCAAATGAATATGGAATCTTCTACATTTCTTCTTTCTCTTTCTCACTTGTAGGACACTGCTTTAAGCTTAACTTGAAGTGACCTGCAAGTGAAGTGCTAACAGACTTAGCATTGTCCATATTAAATTAGTCACAATTTTCCATATCACGGATAATTTTCATGCCAAGGATTTGTTTTGCAGCATCCAAATCCTTCATTGTAAAAGACTTGCTTAACTCTTTTTTGAGACTTTGAATTTCACCTAATGTCATATATGACCAACAATCAACATATCATCAACATAGAGTAAGAGAATAATAAATTTTTTATTGGAAGATTTCTTCAGAAAAACACATTGATCAGAAGAAGTTTTATCATACCCATGATTCATCATGAAGGAATCAAATTTTCTATACCACTTCCTTGGAGCTTCTTTAAGTTCATACAAAATCTTCCTCAATCTGTAAGCAAACTTCTCTTTTCCTTTCATTGTAAAACTTTCAAGTTGTTCCATATAGATCTCTTC
The DNA here is from genome assembly GCA_030347555.1 of Lablab purpureus. Lineage (NCBI taxonomy): Eukaryota > Viridiplantae > Streptophyta > Magnoliopsida > Fabales > Fabaceae > Lablab > Lablab purpureus. The sequence continues at coordinate 24,070,392 of CM059262.1, read as the reverse complement.
CTCTAAGTCATTGTGAAGGAAGGTTGTCTTTACATCAAGTTGTTCAACTTCTAAATTTAAATTTGTTGTCAAGTTAAGCACAACTCTGATTGAAGACATTTTGATCACAGTTGAAAATATCTCCTCAAAATCAATTTCTTTCTTCTAATTGAAATTCATCCCAAGCAATCTTGCCTTATACCTTAATTGTGAGTTATTCTCCTCCGACTTCAATTTAAACAACCATTTATTTCTCCGTGCTCTCTTGCCTTGAGGTAGGTTCACCAACTCAATGGTATGGTTCTCATGCATTGATTTCATCTCTTCTTGCATGGTTTTGTACCACTTGTCTTTTTCTTTATGCGATATAGTTTCTTCATAGCTTTCAGACACTCTCCCATTAGTCAAAAAAACAAACTCATGAGGTGAATACTTCTTTGAAGGGCAAATCTCTCTAGTAGATCTTCTCAACTCAGGCTCCACAGGTGGTTCATTCAGTTCATCTAAGTCTCAGGCATGTTAACTGCATTCTCCAAATCTGCATTCACATATCCCCCGTGATCAGCAACTACAGTAGGAGGTTCTGGTTCCCACCAATGTATCTAGGAGTAACCTATTTTGGCTTCCCTTTCTTGTCAATGTCTTCAATGGTTTGGTCCTCAAGAAAAATAACATTTTGGCTTCTAACAATCTTCTTATCAACTGAATCCCAAAATCTGTAACCAAAATCGTCACAACCATAACCTATGAAGATATATTGTTTAGATTTTCCATCAAGCTTAGATCTTTCATCTGTAGGGATGTGAACACATGCTTTGCAGCCAAACACCCTCAAATGAATATAGGAAACATCTTTCCCTTTCCACACTCTCTCAGAGACATCACCATCAAGAGAGGAATAGAAGGAGAAATGTTAATCAAGTTCTGCAGTTCTCAAAACCTCACCTTAGAAAGCTTTAGACAATTTTGCATGTAAGAGCATATATCTAATTTTACCATTAATTGTGCGATTCATTCTCTCTCCAACCCCATTGTGTTGAGGTGTTTTAGGAATTGTCTTCTCATGCTTGATGTCATGTTCCTTGCAATATGTTAGGAGCAGACCTCCAATAAAGATGTATGTTAGGCGCAATAAGAATAAATCAGTTACAATAACTGAATAACTAATTCAGTTATAGTTAGCTGTTGGGATGTTTTGTATATAAGGAAAGGAGAGGAGAATGGGAAGGAGGAGGGTAGTAGGAAAGAATTGGGAGAGGTTAGGCTCTCGAATCCCTAACAAATCTGTAAACTCTCTGTTTTTCCTAAGGAATACGATTCTCTTTTTGATTCAGTTCTTACAACTGGTATCAAAGCTCTCGTATCTTGGGAAAAAGTGTTCATGGTGCAAACAAGGATGGAAGCCAGATTAGACAGCTTGGAAAAAGGCTTTGAAAGCCTACTAGAATTGATGAAAAACATCAACCACACGTTACAAGAGAAGGAGATTCCAACCGGTGATAGCGGCCAAGGAGGAAATGCAAGAGATGGTGACGGCATGAGGAGTGAATTGGGGAAGGATCGGTGGAGGAGACTGGAAATTCGATTTTTTTGGGGAAGACGCATATGGGTGGGTCAATCAGGTGGAAAGATACTTTAATTTGAAGGGAGTTACGGAACAAGAACGCTTACAAGCTGTGATGGTGGCTATGGAGGGAAAAGCTTTGACTTGGTTTCAATGGTGGGAGTTTTGTACGATCAACCACACATGGGAGGAGTTTCGTACGGCTGTTATAAGAAGATTTCAACCTTCTATGACCGAAAACCCATATGAATTGTTGTTGGATCTTAAACAGAACTCATCAGTGGAAGATTACAGAGAAAAATTTGAGCTATATGCTGGGCCTCTCAAGGGAACCGACCCAATTTACTTGAAAGGAATTTTCTTGAATGGGTTGAAGGATGTGATTAAGGCGGAACTGAAATTGTATAAGGTGGAGTCTTTACCAGAGTTGATGGACTATGCTCAAAGAATTGATGAGAAGAACAAGGTGTTAAATAATGGAGGGGGATGGGATGATAAAGGAGTAAATCGCCCAAGAAGTTATATACCTGCAAGAACGATAACATGGAATGGAGGAAATAACCCAGTTAGAGGAGCTAGTTCAGCTGGAAGTAGCAACTCATCTGTTGAATCTAATAGTCTGAAATCTGCTGGTTCATTCAGAGAAAGAGGCTTCAAGAGGTTAATGGATGCAGAATTTCAAGAAAAATCAAAGAAGGGACTCTGTTTCGGATGTGATGAAAAGTTTGTACTAGGGCATAAATGCAGGAGCAAGCATCCGCAAGTGTTAATCTTGAATGAAGAAGAGGAGGAAGAAAGGGACGAAGATGGGGGAGGGAGCCGATTAAGAGAAAGCCAAGAAGAAGAGATAAATCTAAGGACATTACAACTGTCCATGTATAGCATAACAGGATTGACCTCCAAGAAGTCTATAAAGATGTGGGGAGATATTGAGGGAGAGAAGGTAACTGTTTTGGTGGATTGTGGGGCTTCCCATAATTTCATCTCTTCTGCCTTAGTTCGAAAAAGATCAATTCCAGTTACAGAAACAGCAGCCTATACCGTAGAAGTGGGAGACGGGCGAAAGATAAGATGTAGTGGTGTTTGCCAAAAGTTGATATTACAAATTCGTAGTCTTAAGATTCAGCAAGACTTCTTTGTCTTTGAGTTAGGAGGGGTGGATGTGGTGTTGGGGATGGAATGGCTGGCTGAACTGGGAGACATCACAGCCAACTTCAAGGATCTCACGTTAAAGTTGCCTACCAGCCAAGGAACCATGGTCTTGAAGGGGGAAACAACCTTGTCTAGATCTGAAGCATCATTTCAGTCAATAATTCGAGCATTACAGGATGAAGGTCAAGGTTTTTTCCTGGAATGCAAAAAGTTAATTCAAGAGCCAAACAACACCACCAATATTCCAGCGAGAATCTCAAGATTTTGGAGGAAACCGAGGTAGTGTTTCAAGAACCCAAAGGGTTACCTCCTTCAAGGAGACATGATCATGCCATAATGGTCGAAGGAAGGAGCCCAAATTCCTAATCTACGCCTCTACGTGTATCCTCACTATCAAAAGAATGAGATTGAAAAATTAGTAAGTGATATGTTGTCTGTCTGGAGTTATAAGGCCAAGTGTGAGTCCCTATTCTAGTCCCATTATTTTGGTTAAAAAGAAAGATGGAGGATGGAGGTTTTGTGTTGATTATAGGGCACTAAATAAGATTACAACCCCAAATAAATTCCCAATACCAGTGATTGATGAATTGTTAGATGAGTTGGGTGATGCCCTTATTTTCTCCAAATTGGATCTCAAATCCGGTTATCATCAAATCAAGATGAAAGAAGAAGATATTCCCAAGACTGCTTTCGAACACATGATGGCCATTATGAATTTGTAGTTATGCCATTTGGCTTAACTAATGCTCCTTCCACATTTCAATCTCCGATGAACGACATTCTAAGGCCATTCTTGAGGAAGTTTGTGCTAGTTTTCTTTGATGACATCCTGATTTACAGACAAGAGTGAGGCGGATCACGAAGAACACCTTAGGGTGGTTCTAAAAACGTTGGAGGAGCATGTACTGTTTGCAAACAAGAAGAAATGTTGTTTTGGCCAATTTCAGATTGAATATTTAGGCCATGTAATTTCAGCTCAAGGAGTAGCAGATGATCCAAAGAAATTGGAAGTCATGATGTCTTGGCCAATACCCGGAGATGTGAAGGCCCTTAGAAGCTTCCTAGGCCTCACTGGATATTATAGAAGGTTTGTCGAAATTATGGCAGCATTGCAAGGCCTCTAACTCAGCTCCTACGGAAGGATGGGTTTAAATGGGATGAAGAGGCTCGAAAGCTTTTGATCATCTAAAAGTCATAATGACCAAGCTGCCAATCCTAACAGTTCCTGATTTTTCTAAGACCTTCACGGTGGAAACAGATGCATCCAACAAGGGAATAGGAGCAGTTTTACTACAAGATGGCAGACCTGTAGCATTTTTGAGTCAAAAACTATCAGACCAGGCCCAAAAAAATCAGTCTATGAGAGAGAACTAATGGCCATAGTTATGGCTGTACAAAAATGGAGACATTACTTGATGGGGCGTCATTTTGTGGTTCATACTGATCGGAGGAGTTTAAAGTTTTTAACCGATCAGCGTTTGCAAAATGATGAGCAACTAAAATGGACTTCTAAATTGATAGGATTTGATTTCGAAATCAAATATAAGCCTGGTTGTGAGAATGGAGTAGCAGATGCTTTATCAAGGAAGATGATGTTTTCAGCTATTTCTGTAGTCCAGTTTCAGGACTTAGAAGATTGGATGGATGAAGTTCAATCTGACCCGAAGTTGAAGAAGGTAATTCAAGACCTTCTACAGAATCCAAACTCTCATCCTGGATTCATGTGGCAGAATGGGAAATTGCTGTATAAGGGGAAATTTGTTCTACCTAAGGGGTCTCCAAGGATTCTGTCATTACTTGCTGAATTTCACAGCTCAGCAGTAGGAGGTCACTCAGGTTTCTTCAGGACCTACAAAAGAATAGCTGCTTTGGTATTTTGGGAAGGAATGCGCAAGGATGTGCAACAGTATGTAGCTGCATGTACAGTTTGCCAACAAAATAAACATCAAGCTCAAACTCCAGCTGGCCTTCTACAACCATTACCCATTCCAACACAGGTTTGGTCAGATATATCCATGGATTTCATTGAAGGTCTCCCTAAGACCCAAGGTAAGGACAACATTCTGGTCGTAGTGGATAGATTCACTAAATACGCTCATTTTTTGGCCTTATGTCATCCATATACAGCAAAGGATATAGCTGAAGTCTTCCTCAAGGAGATAGTTAGATTACATGGTTTTCCTACCACCATTGTATCTGACCGAGATAAAATTTTTCTGAGCCATTTTTGGACTGAACTTTTAGGTTGGCTGGAACAAAACTGAAATTCAGTTCAACCTATCACCCACAGTCGGATGGTCAAACGAAGTCGTGAATAAATGTTTGGAGACTTATTTGAGATGTTTGTCCGGGAGTAAACCTAAGCAATGGCCTAAGTGGTTAAGCTGGGCAGAATTCTGGTTTAACACCAACTATAATGCTTCTACTCGCCTCACTCCATTCAAGGCCTTATATGGGCGCGACCCACCACTTCTGTTGAAGGGGACAACTATTCCCACAAGCAGTAGAAGAGGTCAACCAAATGACACAGGAGCGAGATACAATTCTGCATGATTTGAAGACTAATCTAGTGAAGGCACAAGATCAAATGAGAAAGTTTTCAGATAAATATAGAAGGGATGTCCAGTTTGAGATTGGTGATTGGGTTTATCTCAAGTTACAGCCTTATCGACTTCGATCTTTAGCTAAAAAGATGAATGAGAAGTCTGCGACCAAGGTTTTATGGACCATATGAAGTGATAAAAGGGTGGGACAGGTAGCTTATCAATTACAACTACCTAATGACAGTAAGTTACATCCTGTTTTCCATGTATCTCTTCTCAAGAAAGCCATTGGCCCAGCTACTTCTCCACAACCTTTGCCTCCTATGTTATCAGACGAATGGGAATTGCTAGTTGAACCCTTGGAAGTATTAGAAGCTCGCAACAGTTCTTCCGGCCATGGTGAAGTTTTGATTAGATGGAAGGACCTTCCAGACTTCGAAGCCACTTGGGAACCATTTGAAGTCATCAAAACACAGTTTCCACAATTTCCCCTTGAGGACAAGGTGAAACTTTTGGGGGGGAGTGTTGTTAGGAGCAGACCTCCAATAAAGATGTATGTTAGGCGCAATAAGAATAAATCAGTTACAATAACTGAATAACTAATTCAGTTATAGTTAGCTGTTGGGATGTTTTGTATATAAGGAAAGGAGAGGAGAATGGGAAGGAGGAGGGTAGTAGGAAAGAATTGGGAGAGGTTAGGCTCTCGAATCCCTAACAAATCTGTAAACTCTCTGTTTTTCCTAAGGAATACGATTCTCTTTTTGATTCAGTTCTTACACAATAGTTCTCAAAAGGACTCTTGTATTCACCACTATTATCTGCTCTGACACATTTCAATAACCTGTCTGTTTCTCTTTCAACACTTGCATGTAAATGCTTAAACACATCAAGTACTTGGTCTTTTGATTTTAAAACAAAAGTCCAAACCTTTCTAGAATGGTCATCAATAAAAGTGACAAAATAAGAGTATCTAATAATTGATTTAGCATCCATAGTGCAAACATCATTGTGAATTAAATCTAAGACATTTGGCCTTCAAAGTGGAGGATAAGTGTGAAAAGAAATTTTATGTTGCTTACCAACAAGACAATCAAAACAAGTTTCAAGAGATGTGCCTCTAACAAAAAACAACCCTTGTCTTGCAAGAGTAGAAAGATCTTTCTCACTCAAGTGATCAAGTTGTTTATGCCATAATTCTATCAAACAATCTTCAATTTTATTCACTTGAGGTGCAGAAAACTTTGTTGATGTTCAATAAAGAGTATTTCGCTTCACTCCTTGCTACCACCAATGTTTCTTTAGTGCACTTCCATTTTCCATAACCAAAAAAATTATGATATTCATCTTCATTAAGTACTTGTATTGAGATCAGTTTGAGACGTATATCAGGGATGTGCCTAACATTCTTTAGATGCAACTTGCAACTATTATTAGTCTCTAACCAGATTTCTCCAATGCTAACAAGAGTGCTTACCCCTTGATTTCCCATCTTTACATGTCCAAAATCTCCAGCGGTATAGCATGTGAAATAATCACAATGTGGTGTAACATGAAATAAAGCAACAGAATTAATAACTCATTCATACTCTTGGGAGGTGAGATTAACACAATCTTCTTCATAAACAATGGCAACTTCACCATCACATACAACTGTAGTAGTGACTTTATCTTTATCTTTTCTTCCACTATTATTATTATTAGTACCTCTACCTCTTGATCTTTCTCGCTTGAGGATCCTACAATCTCTTATCATGTGTCCTAGTTTATTGCAATAGAAACATGCGAATGTGATGTCTTTCTTTGACATTGACTTATCTCTTGACTTGTCTCTTGACTTGCTATGATCATGAAATCTCTAAGAACTTCTATACATATTTCTTCCTCTTGATTCCACAATTACAACTTCATTATGAGTTGAGAAGCTAATTTTAGAACTTTCCTAACTTCTAGTTTCTTCATTTAAAAGACTATCATTGACCATGTCAAAGGTCTGTTTTTCATTAGGGGCAAAGTTGCTCAGAGATACCACTAATGTCTCCCAGTTATTTGGTAATGAACTTAGCAACAACAATGCAAGTAATTCATCATCTAACACAATCTCCATAATGTTTAATTGATTCACCAAATTCTGAAAACTATTCAAGTGCTATGCCACAGAAAAATCGTCCTTGTACTTCAAGTTTACTAGCTTCCTAATCAAGAATGTCTTGTTCAAGGAACTTTTAGACTCAAACAACTAACTTAATCTCTTCCATAAGTTGTAAGCCAGAGTCTCACTAGATACATGATGATAAATAGATTGATCTATCCATTGTCTTATCATGTTAATAGTCTTCCTATTTAACTTCTTCCAATCTCCCTTAGATTTATTTGTTGGTTTAATACTTTGGTCCTCAATAGGATCATACAGGTCTTTGCAAAATAACAAATCTTCCATCCGAGATTTACAAATTGAATAATTGGTAGACTCCAATTTTATCATGGTTCCAACACCATCACCATCTCTCATCTTCACAGCACAAACCAAAGCTCCTAAGTGGAGCTCTGATACCAGTTGTTTGGAAGAACACAAAAAATAACAATAGAATAAACAAAACAATGGAATGCTTCAAACAAAAGATTGAGAGAAAAAAAACCACCAGACATAAACAAAAACTTTTAAAAAAAACCTACTTTCACTAGTAGAGATTAATGGGTACACAATAGGTTCTCTTAGAGTTACCTCCAAGGATAACAACACAAGAAAACCCCATGGGTATCTAGCTACTCCTCTGCACAGATTTGTACAGAAACACTAACCTGTCTTTCTCTTTTGGTGACTTTTCTTCTTCTCTCACCAAAGATACTCTCCCTTCTTGTTAATCTATCTTGCTATTAAAATTAATTTAAAAGAATAATTTTCTTTTATAACATAATAAACTGATGACACAAAAAAAAATGCATTATTTTTTCTTTTAATTAAGTCATGGTAACTCACTTAACACATTCAACTTTATAAAAAAATTATACATCTAAATCAAAATTAATATTAATAATATAAATTTGATTACAAAAACTTTTTTTTTCATCCTATTCATATTTTTTATTTTTTTTTCTAAGTGAGACCTCTATACAATTATTTTCTATTAAAGTAATTTTTCTACTCTTTATTGTCATATAAAAAAGGGAAAACAAATGAAATGAAAAATGGAAATTGTCTTCATTATTATTAAAACAGTCAATTTTTTTTACAGATTTAAACCACAATAAATAAAATCATCAAAAAATATTTTGAATTAACAAAACTTCACACCTGAGTCCTGACTGTTAGAGCAAACTAAAAACACATCTGCATACTAAAAGGAATAAAAGGAAGAATTAAGAGAAAAACAAGATGAGAGAAAACAAACTTTCTTATTAAATCGTGAACAAAATCGTACAAGCATGGTTTTTATATAAAAGGATGACATTCCCTGCATATATGTACCCATATTAACTAAATCTGTTTTGGATTACAGAGCAACCCTGACTACCAAAATGAGTGTTACTAACTCTAACATTTGATAAGGAGGACTAAAAATAATTAAATGTATAATTATTGAAAGATTAAGATCAATTAAAAAATTATTTTAAAATTAAAAGTGAATTGTACAAAAAGAAATTAGATGACGAAATTAAATTAAACCTTAAAAAATAGGTAAATGATAAAATTATATTGATATAAAGTATTGGTAGAATTACAATTATCATAACATTAATGATATTTGTTGTATGTGTCAACTTAAATTCAAAATGAATTTTATTTATAATTAAATATGAAAAAAATGTGAAATATGTTAGAATAATAATGTTGAATAGAAACTTCAACTATTCAAACCCACAATTTGTGTATGAATATTTAAATTTATAAATGATTTAGGATGGAAACTAACAGTAGTACCTATTTGACTTAAGAATTAAAAGGGTTTACTAGCTGTCTCCTTACCAGCAATATTCCACATATATTTTATATTTATACTTTACTATTAATTATATTTTAAAACTAAAATGTTAATATAAGCTACTTATATTTAAAAATAATTATATATTTAATCCTAATAATTAATCAACACATTACAAGTTATCCACAATATTTTACATAATTAATATTGTTTTTTTGTTTTCTTAAAAATATAAAAACACGTTATATCTCTCTGACAATAATGATGATAGTTATGAAAATAATAAAAGAGACAACAGACAACAATGGTATAATTATTTACTACCTAATAGCAAAACTAATTGTAAAAACATTAATGATAATAACAGCACGTAACAATTATGCAATAGTGTTACAACACTAATAATCATAGCAATTATATGATGATAGTAATTAATATGTAATATTATATCCTTTTTCTTTCTTTTAATTGTCTAACAGAACTTAGTTCTTGTTTTATATGTAATCTTTTAAATTTCAATATAATGTAATTTCTTTTTTTTTTATACTTTTAATTTAATTAATAGGGACTAAAAGAATTAGTTTATAACATGAGAGAGAAAATGCAATGATTCATAAATATACACTGAAATAACCAAATTGAAAGATCTTTCTCACTCAAGTAATCAAGTTGTTTATGTCATAATTCTATCAAACAATCTTCAATTTTATTGACATGAGGTGCAGATAACTTTGTTGATGTTCAATAAAAAGTATTTCGCTTCACTCCTTGCTACCACCAATGTTCCTTTAGTTCACTTCCATTTGCCATAACCAAAAAAATTATGATATTCATCTTCATTAAGTACTTGTATTGAGATTAGTTTGAGACGTATATCAGGGATGTGCCTAACATTCTTTAGATGCAACTTGCAACTAGTATTAGTCTCTAACCAGATTTCTCCAATGCTAACAAGAGTGCTTACCCCTTGATTTCCCATCTTTACATATCCAAAATCGCCAGCGGTATAGCATGTCACGATGTGGTGTAACATGAAATAAGGCAACAGAATGAATGACTCATTCATACTCTTGGGAGGTGAGATTAACACAATCTTCTTCATAAACAATGACAACTTTACCATCAGATACAACTGTAGTAGTGACTTTATCTTTATCTTTTCTTCTACTATTATTATTATTAGTACCTCTACCTCTTGATCTTTTTCGCGAGGATCCTACAATCTCTTATCATGTGTCCTAGTTTATTGTAATAGAAACATGTGAATGTGATATCTTTCTTTGGCAGTGACTTATCTCTTGACTTGTCTCTTGACTTGTTATGATCATGAAATCTCTAAGAACTTCTATACATATTTCTTCCTCTTGACTACGTAATTACAACTTCATTATGAGTTGAGAAGCTAATTTTAGTACTTTCCTAACTTCTACTTTCCTCATTTAAAAGACTATCCTTGACCATGTCAAAGGTCAATTTTTCATTAGGGGCAAAGTTGCTAAGAGATACCACTTATGTCTCCCAGTTATTTGGTAATGAACTTAGCAACAACAATGCAAGTAACTCATCATCTAACACAATCTCCATACTGTTTAATTGATTCACCAAATTCTGAAAACTATTCAAGGATAACAACACAAGGATAACAACACAAGAAAATCCCATGAGTATCTAGCTACTCCTCTGCACAGATTTGTACAGAAACATTAACCTGTCTTTCTCTTTTGGTGACTTTTCTTCTTCTCTCACCAAAGATACTCTCCCTTCTTGTTAGTCTATCTTGCTATTAAAATTAATTTAAAAGAATAATTTTTTTTATAACATAATAAACTGATGACCCACAAAAAAAATGCATTATTTTTTTTTTAATTAAGTCATGGTGATTCACCTAACACATTCAACTTTATAAAAGAATTATACATTTGAATCAAAATTAATATTAATAATATAAATTTGGTTACAAAAGCTTTTTAAAAGTCTCCTTTTTTTTTTATCCTATTCATATTTTTTATTTTTTTTTTAAGCGAGACCTCTATACAATTATATTTATTAAAGTTATTTTTCTACTCTTTATTTATGTCTCCCAGTTATTTGGTAATGAACTTAGCAACAACAATGCAAGTAACTCATCATCTAACACAATCTCCATACTGTTTAATTGATTCACCAAATTCTGAAAACTATTCAAGGATAACAACACAAGGATAACAACACAAGAAAATCCCATGAGTATCTAGCTACTCCTCTGCACAGATTTGTACAGAAACATTAACCTGTCTTTCTCTTTTGGTGACTTTTCTTCTTCTCTCACCAAAGATACTCTCCCTTCTTGTTAGTCTATCTTGCTATTAAAATTAATTTAAAAGAATAATTTTTTTTATAACATAATAAACTGATGACCCACAAAAAAAATGCATTATTTTTTTTTTAATTAAGTCATGGTGATTCACCTAACACATTCAACTTTATAAAAGAATTATACATTTGAATCAAAATTAATATTAATAATATAAATTTGGTTACAAAAGCTTTTTAAAAGTCTCCTTTTTTTTTATCCTATTCATATTTTTTATTTTTTTTCTAAGCGAGACCTCTATACAATTATATTTATTAAAGTTATTTTTCTACTCTTTATTGTCATATAAAAAAGGAAAAACAAATGAAATGAAAAATGGGAATAGTCTTCATTATTATTAAAAGAGTCAATTTTTTGTTATAGATTTAAACCACAATAAATAAAATCATCAAAAAATATTCTAAACTAACAAAACTTTACACCTGAGTCTTGACTATTAGAACAAACTAAAAACACATCTGCATACTAAAAAGAATAAAAGGAAGAATGAAGAGAAAAACAAGATGAGAGAAAAGAAGCTTTGTCATTAAAACGAGAACAAAACCGTACAAGAATGGTTTTTATATAAAAGTATTTTCCTGCATATATGTAACTATATTAACTAAATCTATTTTGAATTACAGAGCAACACTGACTACCAAAATAAGTGTTACTAGCTCTAACATTTTATAAGGAGGACTAAAAATAATTAAATGTATTATTATTAAAAGATTAAGATCAATTAAAAAATTATTTTAAAATTAAAAATCAATTATGCAAAAAGAAATTAGGCGTCGAAATTAAATTAAACCTTAAAAAATAGGTAAATGATAAAATTATATTGATATAAAGTGTTGGTAGAATTACAATGATCATAACATTAATGATATTTGTTGTATGTGTCAACTTAAATTCAAAATGAATTTTATTTATTAATATGAAAAAAATGTGAAATATGTTAGAATAATAATGTTGAATAGAAACTTCAACTATTCAAATCTACAATTTGTGTATGAACATTTAAATTTATAAATGATTTAGGATGGAAACTAAGAATAGTACCTATTTGACTTAAGAATTAAAAGGGTTTACTAGCTGTCTCGTTACCAGCAATATTCCACATATATTTTATATTTATATTTTACTATTAATTATTTTTTAAAACTAAAATGTTAATATAAGCTACTTATATTTAAAAATAATTATATAGTTAACACTAATAATTAATCAACACATTACAAGTTATCCACAATATTTTATATAATTAATATTATTTTTTTGTTTTCTTAAAAATAAGAAAACACGTTATATCTCTCTGACAATAATGATAATAGTTATGAAAATAATAAAAGAGACAACAATGGTATAATTATTTACTACCTAATAGCAAAACTAATTGTAAAAACATTAATAATAGTAACAGTACGTAACAATTATGCAATAGTGTTACAATACTAATAATAATAGCAATTATATGATGATAGTAATTAATAAGTAATATTATATCCTTTTTCTTTTAATGGTCTAACAGAACATAGTTCTTGTTTTATATGTAATCTTTTAAATTTCAATATAATGTAATTTCTTTTCTGTTTATACTTTTAGTTTAATTAATAGGGACTAAAAGAATTAGTTTATAACATGAGAGAGAAAATGCAATGACTCATAAATATACACTGAAATAACCAGATTGAAAGATCTTTCTCACTCAAGTAATCAAGTTGTTTATGTCATAATTCTATCAAACAATCTTCAATTTTATTGACTTGAGGTGCAGACAACTTTGTTGATGTTCAATAAAAAGTATTTCGCTTCACTCCTTGCTACCACCAATGTTCCTTTAGTTCACTTCCATTTGCCATAACCAAAAAAATTATGATATTCATCTTCATTAAGTACTTGTATTGAGATTAGTTTGAGACATATATCAGGGATGTGCCTAACATTCTTTAGATGCAACTTGCAACTAGTATTAGTCTCTAACCAGATTTCTCCAATGCTAACAAGAGTGCTTACCCCTTGATTTCCCATCTTTACATGTCCAAAATTGTCAGTGGTATAGCATGTCACTATGTGGTGTAACATTAAATAAGGCAACAGAATCAATGACTCATTCATACTTTTGGGAGCTGAGATTAACACAATCTTCTTCATAAACAATGGCAAATTTACCATCAGATACAACTGTAGTACTGACTTTATCTTTATCTTTTCTTCTACTATTATTATTATTAGTACCTCTACCTCTTGATCTTTTTCGCGAGGATCCTATAATCTCTTATCATGTGTCCTAGTTTATTGTAATAGAAACATGTGAATGTGATGTCTTTCTTTGGCATTGACTTATCTCTTGACTTGTCTCTTGACTTGCTATGATCATGAAATCTCTAAGAACTTCCATACATATTTCTTCCTCTTGACTCCGTAATTACAACTTCATTATGAGTTGAGAAGCTAATTTTAGTACTTTCCTAACTTCTAGTTTCTTCATTTAAAAGACTATCCTTGATCATGTCAAAGGTCAATTTTCCATTAGGGGTAAAGTTGCTAAGAGATACCACTTATGTCTCCCAGTTATTGGGTAATGAACTTAGCAACAACAATGCAAGTAACTCATCATCTAACACAATCTCCATAATGTTTAATTGATTCACCAAATTCTGAAAACTATTCAAGGATAACAACACAAGAAAACCCCATAAGTATCTAGCTACTCCTCTGCACAGATTTGTACAGAAACACTAACTTGTCTTTCTCTTTTGGTGACTTTTCTTCTTCTCTCACCAAAGATACTCTCCCTTCTTGTTAGTCTATCTTGCTATTAAAATTAATTTAAAAGAATAATTTTTTTTATAACATAATAAACTGATGACCCACAAAAAAAATGCATTATTTTTTCTTTTAATTAAGTCACACATTCAACTTTATGAAAGAATTATACATTTGAATCAAAATTAATATTAATAATATAAATTTGGTTACAAAAGCTTTTTAAAAGTCTTCTTTTTTTTCCATCCTATTCATATTTTTTATTTTTTTTTCTAAACGAGACCTCTATACAATTATATTTATTAAAGTAATTTTCCTACTCTTTATTGTCATATAAAAAAAGGAAAAACAAATGAAATGAAAAATGGGAATAGTCTTCATTATTATTAAAAGCGTCAATTTTTTTACAGATTTAAACCACAATAAATAAAATCATCAAAAAATATTCTAAATTAACAAAACTCTACACCTGAGTCTTGACTGTTAGAACAAACTAAAAACACATCTGCATACTAAAAAGAATAAAAGAAAGAATGAAGAGAAAAACAAGATGAGAGAAAAGAAGCTGTCATTAAAACGTGAACAAAACCGTATAAGAATGGTTTTTATATAAAAGCATGACATTCCCTGCATATATGTAACTATATTAACTAAATCTGTTTTGGATTACAGAACAACACTGACTACCAAAATAAGTGTTACTAACTCTAACATTTTATAAGCAGGACTAAAAATAATTAAATGTATTATTATTAAAAGATTAAGATCAATTAAAAAATTATTTTAAAATTAAAAGTGAATTGTGCAAAAAGAAATTAGACATCAAAATTAAATTAAACCTTAAAAAATAGGTAAATGATAAAATTTTATTGATATAAAGTGTTGGTAGAATTACAATGATCATAACATTAATGATATTTGTTGTCTTGTCAACTTAAATTCAAAATGTATTTTATTTATAATTAAATATGAAAAAAATGTAAAATATGTTAGAATAATAATATTGAATAGAAACTTCAACTATTCAAACCCACAATTTGTGTATGAATATTTAAATTTATAAATGATTTAGGATGGAAACTAAGAGTAGCACCTATTTGACTTAAGAATTAAAAAGGTTTACTAGCTGTCTCCTTACCAGCAATATTCCACATATATTTTATATTTATATTTTACTATTAATTATTTTTTAAAACTAAAATGTTAATATAAGCTACTTATATTTAAAAATAATTATATATTTAACACTAATAATTAATCAACACATTACAAGTTATCCACAATATTTTATATAATTAATATTATTTTTTTGTTTTCTTAAAAATATAAAAACACGTTATATCTCTCTGACAATAATGATGATAGATATGAAAATAATAAAAGAGACAACAATGGTATAATTATTTACTACCTAATAGCAACACTAATTGTAAAAACATTAATGATAATAACAGTACGTAACAATTATGCAATAGTGTTACAACACTAATAATAATAGCAATTATATGATGATAGTAATTAATAAGTAATATTATATCCTTTTTCTTTTAATTGTCTAACAGAATTTAGTTCTTGTTTTATATGTAATCTTTTAAATTTCAATATAATGTAATTTTTTTTCTGTTTATACTTTTGATTTAATTAATAGGGACTAAAAGAATTAGTTTATAACACGAGAGAGAAAATGCAATGACTTATAAATATACACTCAAATAACCAGATTGAAAGAGTTATAATGGGTAAATCTATTTAAGATTGCATTAAAAACTAAAAAAAGGAGTAGAGTCCTTGGTTTTGTTCAAAACATCATAATAATTTAGTTAATGTCATTCTATATTTCTTATATATCTCACTGCCAAATAAGTTTTAAATTTTAATATTAAGATGTCATTTTTAATCTTTAACAAATTAGATTATAAGATTAGAAATGTTATTTAACACAAATGGTCAATGCATAAAACATAAATAATATTTTTGTGAAGTACCTATTTTACTTCATTTATGAGCATAATTGAGTAAAAAATTTGTGATTTGTGAAAAAATGTTATTTATTTTACCTTGTTTTAAGAGAAAATTTTGTGAGTATGCAAATATGATTGAAAATTTAACAGATGAAATTTTGATTGATTTTTTTTATTGTGGGTGCACTAGATTATGTAAGCAAATTGAAATTCACTTAACTAAACAAGGAAGAGGGACTCTGAACTTAAAATCACTTTCTTTCTTCTAACCGAAGCCCTTCCCAAGCAATCTTGTCTTGTACCTTAATTGTGAGTTATTCTTTTCCGATTTCAATTTAAACACTCATTTATTTCTCAGTGCTCTCTTGCCTTGAGAAAGGTTCACCAACTCAATGATATGGTTCTCATGCATTGATTTCATCTCTTCTTGCATGGTTTTATACCACTTGTCTTTTTCTTTATGCGATATACTTTCTTCATAGCATTCAGACTCTCTCCCATCAGTCAAAAAAACAAACTCATGAGGTGAATATTTCTTTGAAGGGCGACTCTCTCTAGTAGATCTTCTCAATTCAGGCTCCACAGGTGGATCATTCAATTCATCTACTTAAGTCTCAGGTTAACTGCATTCTCCAAATCTGCATTTACATATCCCCCGTGATCAGTAACTACAGTAGGAGGTTCTGGTTCCCATCAATGTATCTAGGAGTAACCTATTTTGACTTCTCTTTCTTGTCAATGTCTTCAATGGTTTTGTCCTCAAGAAAAATAACATTTTGGCTTCTAACAATCTTCTTATCAACTGAATCCCAAAATATGTAACCAAAATCGTCACAACCATAACCTATGAAGATATATTGTTTAGATTTTTCATCAAGCTTAGATCTTTCATCTGTAGGGATGTGAACACATGCTTTGCAGCCAAACACCCTCAAATGAATATAGGAAACATCTTTCCCTTTCCACACTCTCTCAGAGACATCACCATCAAGAGAGGAATAGAAGGAGAAATGTTAATCAAGTTCTGCAATTCTCAATACCTCACCCCAGAAAGCTTTAGACAATTTCACATGTAAGAGCATATATCTAATTTTACCATTAATTGTGCGATTCATTCTCTCTCCAATCCCATTGTGTTGAGGTGTTTTAGGAATTGTCTTCTCAAGCTTGATGCCATGTTCCTTACAATAGTTCTCAAAAGGACCCTTGTATTCACCACCATTATCTGCTCTGACACATTTGAATAACCTGTCTATTTCTCTTTCAACAATTGCATGTAAATGCTTAAACACATCAAGTACTTGGTCTTTTGATTTTAAAACAAAAGTCCAAACCTTTCTAGAATGGTCATCAATAAAAGTGACAAAATAAGAGTATCCAATAATTGATTTAGCATCCATAGTGCAAACATCAGTGTGAATTAAATCTAAGACATTTGGCCTTCAAAGTGGAGGTTAAGTGTGAAAAGAAATTTTGTGTTGCTTACCAACAAGACAATCAAAACAAGTTTCAAGAGATGTACCTCTAACAAAAAGCAGTCCTTGTCTTGCAAGAGTAGAAAGATCTTTCTCACTCAAGTAATCAAGTTGTTTATGCCATAATTCTATCAAACAATCTTCAATTTTATTCACTAGAGGTGCAGACAACTTTGTTGATGTTCAATAAAGAGTATTTCGCTTCACTCCTTGCTACCACCAATGTTCCTTTAGTGCACTTCCATTTTCCACAACCAAAAAAATTATGATATTCATCTTCATTAAGTACTTGTATTGAGATCAGTTTGAGACGTATATCAGGGATGTGACTAACATTCTTTAATTACAACTTGCAACTAGTATTAGTCTTTAACCAGATTTCTCCAATGCTAACAAGAGTGCTTACGCCTTGATTTCCCATCTTTACATGTCCAAAATCTCGAACGGTGTAGCATGTGAAATAATCACGATGTGGTGTAACATGAAATAAGGCAACAAAATCAATAACTCATTCATACTCTTGGGAGGTGAGATTAACACAATCTTCTTCATAAATAATGGCAACTTCACCATCAGATACAACTGTAGTAGTGACTTTATCTTTATCTTTTCTTCTACTATTATTATTATTATTAGTACCTCTACCTCTTGATCTTTCTCGCTTGAGGATCCTACAATCTCTTATCATGTGTCCTAGTTTATTGCAATAGAAACATGTGAATGTGATGTCTTTCTTTGACATTGACTTATCTCTTGACTTGTCTCTTGACTTGCTATGATCATGAAATCTCTAAGAACTTCTATGCATATTTCTTCCTCTTGACTCCATAATTACAACTTCATTATGAGTTGAGAAGCTAATTTTAGTACTTTCCTAACTTCTAGTTTCTTCATTTAAAAGACTATCCTTGACCATTTCAAAGGTCAGTTTTCCATTAGGGTCAAAGTTGCTTAGAGATACCACTAATGTCTCCCAGTTATTTGGTAATGAGCTTAGCAACAACAATGCAAGTAACTCATCATCTAACATAATCTCCATAATATTTAATTGATTCACCAAATTGTGAAAACTATTCAAGTGCTCTGCCACAGAAAAATCGTCCTTGTACTTCAAGTTTACTAGTTTCCTAATCAAGAATGTCTTGTTCAAGAAACTTTTAGACTCAAACAACTCACCTAATCTCTTCCATAAGTTGTAAGCTAGAGTCTCACTAGATACATGACGATAAACAAATTGATCCATTGTCTTATCATGTCAATAGTCTTCCTATTTAACTTCTTCCAATCTCCCTTAGATTTATTTGTTGGTTTAATACTTTGGTCCTCAATAAGATCATACAGGTCTTTGCAAAATAACAAATCTTCCATCCGAGATTTACAAATTGAATAATTGGTAGACTCCAATTTTATCATGGTTCCAGCACCATCACCATCTCCCATCTTCACAGCACAAACCAAAGTTCCTAACTGGAGCTCTGATACCAGCTGTTTGGAACAACACAAAAAATAACAATAAAAGAAACAAAACAATGGAATGCTTTAAAAAAAAAGATTGAGAGGGAGAAACCACCAGACACAAACAAAAACTTTTAAAAAAAAATTACTTTCACTAATAGAGATTAATGGATACACAATAGGTTCTGTTAGAGTTACCTCCAAGGATAACAACACAAGAAAACCCCATGGGTATCTAGCTACTCCTCTGCACAGATTTGTACAGAAACACTAACCTGTCTTTCTCTTTTAGTGACTTTTTTTCTTCTCTCACCAAAGATACTCTCCCTTCTCTTTAGTCTATCTTGCTATTAAAATTAATTTAAAAAAATAATTTTTTTTATAATATAATAAACTGGTGACCCACAAAAAAATGCATTATTTTTTCTTTTAATTAAGTCATGGTGATTCACCTAACACATTCAACTTTATAAAAGAATTATACACCTGAATCAAAATTAATATTAATAATATAAATTTGGTTACAAAAACTTTTTAAAAGTCTCCTTTTTTTTTCATCCTATTCATATTTTTTATTGTTTTTTTAAGTGAGACCTCAATACAATTATTTCTAATAAAAAAAAATTCCTACTCTTTATTGTCATATAAAAAAGGGAAAACAAATGAAATGAAAAATGGGAATTGTCTTCATTATTATTAAAACAGTCAACTTTTTTTACAGATTTAAACCACAATAAATAAAATCATCAAAAAATATTCTGAATTAACAAAACTTTACACTGAGTCCCGACTGTTAGAGCGAACTAAAAACACATCTGCATACTGAAAAAAGAATAAAAAGAAGAATGAAAGAGAAAAACAAGATGAGAGAAAATAAGCTTTCTCATTAAACTGTGAACAAAACCGTACAAGAATGGTTTTTATATAAAAGGATGACATTCCCTGTATATATGTAACCATATTAACTAAATCTGTTTTGGATTACACAACAACACTCACTACCAAAATGAGTGTTACTAATTCTAACATTTGATAAAGAGGACTAAAAATAATTAAATGTATAATTATTAAAAGATTAAGATTAATTAAAAAATTATTTTAAAATTAAATGTGAATTGTGCAAAAAGAAATTAGACGTCAAAATTAAATTAAACCTTAAAAAATAGGTAAATGATAAAATTATATTGATACAAAGTGTTGGTAGAATTACAATGATCATAACATTAATGATATTGGTTGTATGTGTCAACTTAAATTCAAAATAAATTTTATTTATAATTAAATATAAAAAAAATGTGAAATATGTTAGAATAATAATGTTGAATAGAAACTTCAACTATTCAAACTCATAATTTGTGTATGAATATTTAAATTTATAAATGATTTAGGATGGAAACTAAGAGTAATACCTATTTGACTTTAGAATTTAAAGGGTTTACTAGACCAGCAATATTCCACATATCTTTTATATTAATATTTTACTATTAATTATTTTTTAAAACTAAAAAGTTAATATAAGCTACTTATATTTAAAAATAATTATATATTTAATACTAATAATTAATCAACACATTACAAGTTACCCACAATATTTTATATAATTAATATTATTTTTTTGTTTTTCTTAAAAATATGAAAACACGTTATATCTCTTTGCCAATAATAATGATGATGATAGTTATGAAAATAATAAAAGTGACAACAATGGTATAATTATTTACTACCTAATAGCAAAATTAATTGTAAAATCAATAACATTGGTGTGAAAGAAAATATTCATTAAATTATTAAAATGTTATTTTTATTTCCCTATCCATTAACTTTTTAGGAGGGTACTAGAAGGACATTAATTTTATTTTCTTTCCCACTCTTTTATACTCTGAACAAGTGACCCTATCCCTTCATTCAAATCAAATAAAGAACAATAAAAAGTTGTCATCTTATGATCCAACAATTTCTGCCATTAATTCAAAGCCACTGTAAGACCTATTTGAAAAGTCCCACTTTAATTACTTTCATATTTCACCAATAATTTTGGTACAATTATAGAATTTCTTCAAATAATTGAGATAAAATTTAATGTTGATTAAAATAGGACTAAATAATAATGAAGTTTATTTAAACTTATTTTATATTTTTCTAAAGTTCTTAATTAATTTGACTCTGTAACCTTTTTTAAATTACGCTACTAAATCAACTCATGGGATGATCAGAGCCCATATAGAGAGAAAGAAAGAAGAAAGAGAATGGGACCGAAGGAATTTTCTATTGGAATGTATTTATTATTTTTTGTATTATATAAATAGTAGGTGTTGTTTTTCATCAATACTATTTTTGAATAAAATATACTTTTGAATTCATGTAAAAATTTTAAAATATTAAATACATCTTTCAAAATATTCATATTATTTATATATCTTTAGAATTTAAATATATTTTTGGAAATTTTTAAAATTTAAACACATTTTTTAAGTATTTGTTAGTAATAACTTATATATATGAAAACTCAATCAGATCCTCTGTAATATAAAGGTTATTGTATTCAAATTAATCAACTATAAACAATATTAAACATTACAAAAATTTATAGTAAATTGAATATATATATATCCCATAAAACTTTAACGTAATTCAGATTTAATTAATTTTTAAAATCACAATTTGCTTAATTAATTTTTTAAATCCCAATTATCCATAATAATTGAGTTGATTTAAGTTGGATTTAATTAAAAAGGTAACCCATTTGATTTATTTAATTTGAATTCTTAATTTAGTAAAGTAAATAAATTAAATTTGTAAATATAATTCTAACTTAAAATATTAAAAATAAATAAAATTAATGTTAATTAATCAATATTAACTTAAATAAATAAACTTAACATTAAAATTAAATTAAATAAATATTAAAAGTAATTAAATTAACATCTAATTTTAATTTAAATACATATATATATATATATATATATACATATGTATATATAAATATATTATACTATATTAGTATTTATTAGTTCAATACCAAATCAACTAAATATAAATATAATTAAATAAAATTAGCATTTTGGTTTAATTGATAATAACTTAAATAGAATTTTAAAATATATTATATTAATATTAGCTGCTTTAATATCAACGAGAATAAATATAAACATTAAAAAATAAATTAGATTAACATATTTAATAAATATTAAAAAAGGAATTATATTTAAATTAGTGTAAGAACTATAATTTTAGTTAAGATTACTTTTTAATGTATAAAAGATAGAAATTTTACAAATAGATTATATTCATACTTTATATGATTAGAGATTTTATATCTTATAATTTTATTCTTTTTAAAATAGAATTCGAACTAGAAAGTTGTTGTCTTGATAGAATATAACATGGAAAAGGTAGTGATGTGAAGATTAAAATAAGCCAACTAGACTCTTAATCAAGATACTTGTTTTGTTCCTAATATAGATTCAACTTCTTTATTATATGAGAGTTTGTATATGGGAAATTTTGTCAATGTAAAAATTTAAGTTTGGGAACATGATGAGAGTTCATTTTAATATGAATATTGAATTAGACATGACAAAATATATTTCGTAGTATGAATGAGGATATGGAAGCATGAATATATATATATATATATATATATATATATATAAAAGTAATTGTATAAATTTGAGAAGTTCATTGTACGATTAAAATAAATTTGTTGTCTTATTGTTGGTGAAATACATGTTTTTGAAATGATAACATTTAAGCAGTAGAGTACACTCAATAAACATTTAATTAACGAATCATTATTATTGAATATGTTTAAGTGTTAGCATAGACGTTATAGACGTTATATACTCAAACTATGACTTGAGGCTTGAACAAGAAACTCTTTTCACTGGAGTGAGTGACTCTTGAGAGATAAAAAGGTTGCTCAAGTGTTAAGGTATGATAGTGGTGCATGGAGTTTTGGAACATGTGTGAGACCATGTAAATACATGTTTACTCAAGCGTTAATACTATCACTCAAGTGTTGACGAGGTAATGTGATTTATGCTTTGGAACTTGTTGGATTTTACAATAAATAACATTGCTCGGATGTTGAATGACATTCAAGTAATGAGTACTCCAACAATGGGTGAATGTTTTAGCGAGATTGAGACCTTATTAATTATTTCTTTTGGAGTTGATATCACTTAAGTGATGTAAGATTGCTTATGTGATGAACTCTTCCTTTGTGTACGAAATCAAGATCACTCAAGCAATATGGCTATGAGGTGAGGGAAGTGTTTAGATATTGTGTGTGATATTTGTATGATACAAGATCATTTATGCATATATTGCCTTTATGAGGATGTTTATGATAATACTTTTTATGAGATGTTTATGATTATACTTTTATGTTTGCAATATTGTTAATGTTCCTTATAAACATTACAAGTTAGTTATGAATTGTACGAATGAAATGTTAAATTGTTGAAAATGATTAATATGATAAATTATATAGTTTGAGTGAGTGAAATTATATGTGAGGTACATTGTATGTTTAGTAGTTAAAAATTTAAAATGTTGCAATTGATTCAAATTGATTTAAGATGGTTTTATTTTGGAACAAATTAATCAATTTTATGTATAATAAATAAAGTAAAATAATTTTAAAACCAATTTGGTACAATTGTAAATTTTTTTTGCAGAAAATTGATTTATGCATAGTTATTGGAGGATATTTTTTCTTGCTAGAAAAAAATCATTTAATTAAAAATACGAGAGGCTTAATCGTTTGACAACAAATTTTTCTTTGGAAAAATTTTATTTTTAATTAAAAATCCGAGAGCTTTATTCATTGGACGAGTTAACTAGGAATGGCGACAGGGATAAGTTTCGCTTTTCCATCCTCATTTCTGTAGTAAAAATTTATTCTCATCCACGTCCCTATACCCAATGAGTATGAAATTTTTGTCTCATCTTCATCCCCATCACTTACGGGTATATCTCCATCCCGTAACAAGTATAATTGTACTTGTCCTTTACTGTTTCAAATATTAATTAAATAATTTTTTACAAAAAAAAAATATCACCAAAAAAGAAACATGCTATTATAAAATCTTCAATGTCAAAATGATACATATATTCTTTACTCCAATAACAAATATTAATAAAAAAATTATAATTACATAAATCTCAAATTAGAGTATATCATTAAATAACAATTGAATAAATGTAAAATAATTATAGAAAATAAAATAAAAAATATCAAATATATGCTCTAAAAATAAATTACAAAACTTAGAACCAAATAAGAGTTAATAATTTTTTTTATTGCTTAATAGATTAAATACGTTTTAGAGATTTAAAACATGGATGAGTATAAGGACATAAATAGGGTATTAGAATAAGTATGGGGATGATACAAGTATGGGAGTATTAGGATAAATATGTACATACTTATCCCCATACTCATACTCATATCCATACTCAGTCAATGCGAATGATTCTCTATCAAAATCGGAACAAGTTTGGGTAATTCCCGCATAGACGGGTTCATTTATCATTCCTATAATTAACCCTTTTGGTTGTGTGAGCATAATGGTGGCTGAACAAATTTTAACATATGCTTAATTTGCTAGACAATCAAAGTGGTGAAACAAAATTTTCTATCTTTAAAAAAACATGTTTGTAAATGTTTCTAAATACTAAATTTTTTTTATCTTTCACTAAATGGTTATATCTATCGTTTATACTTGAATATTATTATAATGTGAAGAATGATGAATTAAAATTTCTTACTTTTTTTTATGTTGGAATAGTATATGGCTTAATGATAAATTTGACATGTGAGTATATGGACTATTATGTGGTTGATGATGTACATATGATGATTTTGTTATGATATGATATGAGACGTGTTGTAAATGTAATAATTTCTAATGAAGGAATATTGTGTTTAGATGTTTGGGTTGTATATTGAAACTAAAATTTTGAAGGAGATATCCTAACTTTAGTGATATTGAACTCACATAGAAGAAAATATCATGTGGTAAGAGTATAGCTGTCAAAACGGGCGACCCGGCCCAGCCTGGCCTGCTCCTACGGGCCAAGTTCAAAAAATTTGATAGCCTAGCCTGACCTATATTTTAAAACGGGCCACAATTTTTAGCCTAGCCTGACCTTATGTTAAGCCAACGGGCCATTTTTAGCCTAATTAAAAATTAAAAAAATATTACAATATTTCTTTTGCTTTCTTAGTCTCTCCACAATTTTGTTTAACGTTATTTCTTTTGTTATCATAAGATGAATCACTAATTAGAGGAGTAACTCCTTAATTTTTTCATAGGAAATAAGAACTCTATAATCTAAGAGATAAAAAAACATAAAAACCTATTTAATACTTATAATAATTTTACTTTATATAATTCAACAAATATTAAGAAAATAACACAAACCCATGATGATGAGGAAAACAAAAGCAGATATAAAGTTTTGATTAGAAATGCAAAAAATAATAATATAAATTAACAAAAAATAAGGAAGAACCTAACCTAATGTGAAAAGAGAAGTTATATCAGAAATGTGGTGGTGAAGGTAATATAAGGAAAGAGAAGAGATGAAAAAACTTGTGAGAAAGGAAGAGAAAAGAACAGAGACTCTGAGACACTAGGGTTTCTTTCTTTAGTATAACAACATAATAATTAAGAACAAAAATTTAATATAAAAAATAAACGGGTCAGCCCATTAGCCTACGGGCCAGCCTGGCCTTGGTCCATATGGACATCGGGTCAAATGGACCAGGCTAAAAAAGACCTATTGTTATCTAGGCCACAATTTTTTAAACCTAGTCTGACCTGAATCATAGGCTATACGGGCCAGCCCATTGGGCCTCGCCTATTTTGACAGCTCTAGGTAAGAGTCAAAGGAAGTTTTGATGACCTAGTATGTGATGTAAAAAAAACTATCACTAATAGGTTATGGAAATTTAGCATGTTACATGAACTGAATAAGTCTTATTATATAGTTTTATAACAGTGACAACTTAGTAAAAGTAATATGATAATTACATATATTTAAATTTATTTAATATATATATATATAATATTTTGATATATAACATTAATTTATTATATTTTATATATTTGCGTATTATTTTTAAAATTAATTATATTATGATATGAGAATATATATTATAGTAGGTAAGAAGACTTTAAATAAATGAATTAGTTTATGAAAAAGATAATTTTTTAATTGTATGCTGTAAAAGTATTTAATAATATATTAAATTCTTAAAAAAATTAAATTGTTTAAAATTTAAAATATATATGCTCTTTTATTCCTCTTCAATTATAAAATTCACATGCTAGAACTTTTATCACGATAATTTGCTTTTAGTTATAAAATTAATATGATAGAATTGTTATCCAGTTAAATTTTAGAGAGAGAACAGTAAGGCAATTTTTTTAGTAAACATATTTAATATTTTTAAAATTTTACACCAAATTTTTATAATATATTTTTAAAAATAAATATAAAAAATTAATAAGACAAGAAAGATATTTTATTTTTTAAAAGTTGACATTGAGGCTATCACTCTGCATTAAATACTTGACATCTAAACTTTACCATTATACACATAGAAAAGTTACACGAAAAATACTTTTATGATATTAATAATTAGAAATATACACATTTTTAAAGTACGAAATACGCAAAGTATAAGTACAATTTATAGAAGTTTAAATTTTTTAATAAAATTTTTATTTTATAAAATCATTATAACTATACATCTTTTTTTCTCTATTAAATAATTAAGTAATTATGAATATTTCATAAATAATGTGTGATTTAAAGTTTTCTCACATATATTAAGAAACTAATAAATAAGTTCGTGAATAAGATCTTTACATAATTCCTTATGATAATAATAGAGAGTAATTTAGAAATTTTAATTATATATTTTATGAAATAAAAAAAATTAAATTAATATAACTAACACTAACATTCAGAAATTAGGTACACGATAAAAAGTTATAAATTACTTTTTTTATAAATATTTTTGTGTATAAATAACATAATATTTAAAACTATCATAAAAATAATAAATATTATTCCTACAATATATTTATTTTATTATTCTGGTCCCTCCCGTAATATAAAATTTTATTGATTTTAGTTTTTTCAATGTCAAAATCTTGTCTAATTATATGAATAAAAATAAATAAATTTTATATAACGATTAAAATGAAAAAATAAATTAGAAACTAAAATAATAAAATGAATATAATAAAAAGACTAGTAGCATATTTAAATTTAAAATTAATTAACTATTAAAACAATAGTGCAACTCCAAATTAGTGATGAATGTGATTTGCCAACATTAATTAAGAAATGGTCTCACCTTTGAGAATTTAATTGAGTGGAGTACAAGTAAAGACAATTTTTTTCCGGACAAAATTAAAATTTGCTAAATTTTGGAGTTATGGGTACTACAAGTATGAAAAACCTTGATATTTTTTTTCTCTTTTTCTAAATAATTTTTACAGAAGAAAAAATTGGAAAAACAAAAATTTTCAGAAAGTTAAATTCTGATCTGTTTTTCATCAATAAGAACTATTATGCAAATACCATAACTAAATTCAGTTCCGAGAAACCCAAATTCTGAACTGACTCAGTAAAATATGTTATCATAGTAAATAATACATACAATGTGATACTACCAAAAAAAATCCATACTAGTTAGGTGAAAAAATTGAATCTTTGATGTGTTGAAAAAATTAAAAATATTAAACTAATCGAGTTATATGAAGACTATTATAAATATTTTTAATTCATATACGTGGACATACTATATATCTGTGATCTGTGATCGCTGATTTAAATAATTTATTTTCAAGAAGACAAAGCCTGAAAAATAAAGTTAATTCTGGCCCATTTCAAATTATTTGGGCCTCATAGCTTTCTAATAATCCAGCCCAGTTGATTATCAATCAACTCATAAAATTCTACATTGTAGAACCTACTCGGCGGTGAGAAAAATTCCAGAAGGTTTCCGATCTTTCTGAAAGAAGCTTCAAACTTACCAAACCAATCAATAAGCAAAACATTTTCTGGAAGATACCAGATTGACCTTTCACTTCATTTAAATACCTTGTGTATCCTATCAGAAACATCAGACTAGAAAATCGTTATCTGCTAACAATTTAAACATCATTTTGCAGAGTTCAAAAAACATCATCAGTCAAGTAAAGAAGAGAAAATGTCACTCATCCCAAGTTTCTTCGGAGGTCGAAGGAGCAATGTTTTCGATCCTTTCTCTCTTGACGTGTGGGATTCCTTCAACGATTTCCATTTTCCATCTTCGCTTTCTGCGGAAAGTTCTGCATTTGTGAACACCCAAGTGGATTGGAAGGAGACCCCAGAAGCGCACGTGTTCAAGGCTGACATTCCAGGACTGAAGAAGGAGCAAGTGAAGGTAGAGATCGAAGATGACAACATTCTTCAGATAAGCGGAGAGAGGAACGTCGAGAAAGAAGATAAGAACGATAAATGGCACCGTGTTGAGCGTAGCAGTGGTAAGTTCTTGAGGAGATTCCGATTGCCAGAAAATGCTAAAGTGGATCAAGTGAAGGCTGCCATCGAAAATGGGGTTCTCACTGTCACCATTCCCAAGGAAGAGGTGAAGAAGCATGATGTTAAAGCCGTCCAAATCTCTGGTTAAAATCCGACATACATAAAATCTGTGTTTGTGCTTTGCTTAATTTGAAGAATCTTGTGCTTGTGTCTGGTGTGTGCACCTAAAACAAGTATATTTTATATGTACTATAAATTATAAAGAGCTTCATATATAATGTAATAAATTGTAACTGTTGAAGTTATTTGATCTGTTCGTGAGTAACATTCACTTGGGCTAAAGTGTCTTGCTTAGAAAGACACAATTGGTGTGAATAATTTCAACTCCAAGTAATTATATTTTTCCAACTGAAAAAGAAAATATATTCTAAAAATTAAAATATTATGATAGATCGGATATTTGATAATGAGTTAATATATTTATTTATGACATTTGAACATAAAATATCTTCTCTTTATAAATTTAAGTTACTGATTTCAAAGAAATAAAGTGTATAAATTATCATATTTACTGATAATACTTGGATATTACAAATATACAATCTTTAGATATTTAAATCACTTATTTGAAAGAAATAAGACACATTCATAATTTAGATATTTAAATTTTAACAGTAGTTGGTTTGTTTTTGCTGAACTCTAATGCTACCTTCTTGTTTTTTTTTTACTTTCGATTATAATTATACTATTTGAAGTACATTCTCTTAAAAGACATATTTTTTATTCATATTATTTCATTTTTATATTTTTTTATAGAATTTTTAAATTTTTTGAAAATATATTAGAAAGATATATGAGATATAAAAAATATATTATATGGAGGTGTTATATTTTATTTTATTAATATACTTTATATATATAAAGTAAAAATATAACAAAATATTGAATATTAACAATATTTTAACTTTAACTCCTAAAATCTAAATAATAAATAAATATATTTTTTATCTTTATAAAAATTTTATTTTAAAATAAAATTTACTTTTTAAAAAAATTAAAAATAAAAAAGATATTAAATAAATATTTTTAATATTTTTCTTTATTTTAATATTTGTTTATTTGAATTTTGAAATCTCATATTTGATTCTCTTTTTTTTAAAGTTTGATTTTCTCTTCTTTCTTTGCTTCTAATTTTTATTTTTTTTCTTTTTTGCTTCAAATAATATCATTATAAAATTTAATATTTTTTACAAAATTTATTCTTTTATCAACTTGATCATCATTGTCTTTTTTTTTATTGTTGTAAATTTTATGGTTGTGACATTGTACTTTTGATGAATGTTAGAATATGATTCTTCATGTGTATTCTTCTCTTGGACATCATTCTTCTGCAAGATATATACATATTCTTTTGGAGCTAATTCCTCTTTAGATTTACTGATTGTAAGATATGTTGTAAGAAGTAGTTCATCTTCTTATTCATCTTCCACAACCTTGACAAATTCCTAGGGATGATCAGATTTGCTATCTTTTCAACATGTCCTAATTGACCACATTTGTGGCATTTTGCATCTAGCCTCCACTAATACTTGTTTTGTTGGTGGTTATTTTTCTTGTAATAGAGACAAGGCAAAAAAAACAGTGTATTGTTGTTTTAGTTGTATTTGTCTCTTTTGTTGTTAGTGGCTCCTTTAGTAATATGAAGTATAGTATCTTCAACATCACAATCTCCTCTCATCAATCTTCGTTATTCTTTGCAAGGCATGTATAACTTCTGTCAAAGTAATTTTAGACAGATTTTTTGTATTCTTCAACGAAGTATGCTTCATATCTCTCTGGTATAGTTATTAGAATTTTCTCAACTAGTCTAGAATCAGAAAATTAGTAATTTTATCTTGTTAGCAATACCTAACAGTTTTTTTTAGTATTCCTTGATTGTTTCAGACTCTTTCATTCTTTGTAGCTCAAACTCCCGGATCAAGCTTAACACTTTCATGCCTTGAATTTTCTCGTTTCCTTCATATTTTCCATTCAAATAGTCCCAAATTTTTTTGGGTAATTTTAGGGTCATGATTCTGGTGGGTATCATTTGTGAAACACCAACAAACAAACATGACTTCGCCTTTGTCTTTCTTGTTTTCTTTTCTTTTTTACTTTTGATTTGGGCCATGTGCGATTTTCTGACAATGGATCAATAATGTAATCTTCTTCCATAGCTTATCATAAATCTAGTCCCTCTAGATATACTTGCATTCTTACAGCCCATAGATCATAGCTTTCGTCTATTAACAATATCTAAATTTTAACTCTCTAAATCTAAATAATAAATGAATATATTTTTATCTTTATAAAAAAATATATTTTAAAATAAAATCTAAAAAATTCTCTAAAAATTAATTTAAATAAAAAAGATATTAAACAAATATTCCTAATATTTTTTTTTATTTCTCTAAATCATAACTATTTAATAAAGATTAAACAAAATCGTGTTTATTAAAAACATATGATAATATTAAGATTATATTAAATGGTCCACCTTGTAACACCCCAAAAATACAAATAAACAAAGTAATTCACTAAATCATGCATCATCATTATCATAATAACATCTATTCAGATAAAGATCATACAAGCAAAAGATGAATATATGCATATACAGTCATCCTCAAAAAGTTGTACAAAGTTAAACACATGCCCCGACAAGCAGGCAGTCTCAGATTACAAAAGAAATAAAGCAGCTAAGGGGGTCTAGCTTTTCTCCAGCTTGGCCCCACTGCCTGAAGCAACGTCTCTCCTGTTATCTGCTCCCGTGTCAAAACACGATCATAGCAGGTACAAATTCAAACTATGAAAGAAAAGGGGTAAGCCAAAAATCAATATTTCCATAATTAAGTCTATACATGAACATTAATTTAATCATCCACACTATTCAATCAATCAGCCTATCGAAGGCTATGGCAATCACAATCACACACATAAGATCGACGACTTTCTGAAGACCGTATGGACTCAGCATACTGGAACTAACACCGATACACGACATGGGGATTAAATATTATATCTCAACCTCTACCACCATGTGAGTCAGGGTGAAAGAATTAGGCCTTTTCCCGTAGGTCATCCTAATCCAATCTCCGTCGACTTCTCACAACTGATGACAGTGTCTACGTGACTCTGATCATCAGTGAAGTCCGGATATTCCATCAGGAAATCCCTAGTCCATACACACTACTATTATCACATACAAGCACAACACACCACAATCATTCAAACTTGTTCCACCTCAATATAACCCATTGGTCTTACTCGCTGGTACCTCATGAAATTATCCCTCCGGCCTTACCGCCAAGTAACCCTCAAATATCTTCATCACAACATATCATTCCTCAATTTCACATCATATAGCTCAACATATATCAATCTCATATAACACAAGTCATACATTCTTCAATTTCATAAAAGAAACACAATCTGGGTGCAGGGTTCTCGCTCGGGCGAGACCAGGCCGTAACCAATTCTTTGCCACTCGGAAGGGTCTCGCTTAAGCGAGACCGGGGCTCGCTCGGGCGAGAGTTGGACAGAGACCAACTCTTGCCATCGGAAGAATCTCGCCTAAGCGAGAACAGGGCTCGCTGGGCGAGGGCCGACCAAAATTGGACAAAGATCTCCCTGAAACTTGGTCATTTTCCAACTTTGACCTCGCTCAATTTACACAATTTATAGCGCATAGCTTCATCACCAGCCTAAAGCAATACAATCATACTCGGCTTGGGGCATTGGTCATCCCATTCAACATTCATTCATCACAATTTCTACTCATTAACTACTCACATTCATCACAACAAGTTGAGATTCAATCAAATTCATATCCAAATGAAATCCATCATACACATAACAGTATATTCCAATTCACTTCTACTCAAATCAAGTTTAATTCAACAATTTATGAACTAAATGGTATTTCAATATAATGCATCAAGCTCACAAAAGAGAAACTCAATTTAACGCACAAAATGCCTTTCGCTTCACCTTAGCTAAAAAAACACCTAAGCGGATTCAATCCTCAATCAACCGGAATTTCCCACTTTTCATTGAAGCTTTTAAAGAGACTAAATTTAAGACTTCCCTTACCGTTGCTCCCGCAGTTCCTCTATCGCTAAAAGTGCTCCTTTTTCCTCTAAGTGCTCACTTAGTACTCTAGGGGTACCTAAACGCAAAACGACGAGCATTAGCACTGTCCCAACACTTCACAGAGGAAGAGCAAGCCCAAAAACAGCGCCTGCGACATGAAATTGCGCGAAGAACGAAAATCCCCAAATTGGAACCCTAAAAAGGTGCGAATTTGAAAACTCACCTAATCGAAGATTCTGATCGGTGCAAAACGTTGCTCTCGTGACGCTCGTCGCGTAGGCAGTCTCCGCTCTTCAATCGGACAACAAACTGTCAAGAAATCGAAGGGAGAAAGGAAGAAGAGAAAAGAACTCTAGAGAATGAGTGAAAGAGGAGAGATAGTGTTCTTTGAATAATGAAGAACAAAAGAAATTAAATACTTAAGGACGTGGGTCCCACTCCTTTGTTCCTCAATATTTTAATACTCTATTCCTTTCTCAGTAAATTATTTTCTAGCTTCTTACACACCTATACTTATATTCTTATAAACAATATTTTGTCTTTAACTATTATACTATTTGAAGTACTTTCTCTTAAAACACATATTTATATATATATATATATTATAATTATTTTATTTCATTTTTATACTTTTCTTATTTTATATTTTTCTTGCTATTATTGAACAAATCGTTAAATTTAATATATTGTTAATATACCACAATTTATTCAATAACTTATATAAATATTCTATTTTTTCTTTTTCTCTCTTACTTATATAATTTATTGCAGTTTTATCTATCTAGACTATCTTTTGTGGGAATTATAAAATAATTACCTGAAAAATGCACCAACGAACGTAACTATAATATTATAATAAAATACGGGTAAGACATAAATAAAATATAATTGAAATTGAAATACGCACAAAAAAATTTAAAAAATTTCCAAAGTTATTTCTCAACTTCTTACATACAAAATCTATTATTATTATTATTATTATTATTATTATTACTAATTTAAAAGCATAAAAATACATTTATATATAAACTCTTTATAAGATTTTAATGCCTTTTGAAATTCTCAAAATTACGTTTCAAAATTACAAATACTAGAAATCCGTCTAAAAAATTAAATAAGGAACACCCTAAACATTAAGATTTTGTATATAGAATATAATTAGTTTATAACACACGATATTAATTTATTTTCCAATTTTAATTTATTTCAACTTAGTTGTCATGACCTTCTCTTGCCATATAACTAATTTTAACCTGTTTCATTGCTGGTGATCTCTACAATACTTTATAGATTGATGATGTCATGATATATCTTAAAGTCCTAAAATTAAAATTTGTTGTTTCCTGAAGCATACACAAAGGCATTGGCCAAATAAATGATCAGCGTATAAGAAAAAGGAGAAATGTGCTTAAATATTTACTCTATTATGATTCCCATAGTACATTAACTTTGTTTATTATCAGTGTATTATAAAATATAAAACTCAATTATATTGTAGTTAGAGTATATATCACCTTTGTAAAATATAAAATATTTGTTATTTATTTCTTTTAAATAAGTGTTTTAAATAATGTGTTTGCATGAAGAAATTTAAAAAATTTGAAATGTTTTATAATAAATAATGTCCAAAGTAGTATCGATTAATATAGTAACTTATATACAATTCATTTCTTTCATATAAGTAACTTAAAATTCTAAAGAGAAGAAATATGTATGCTCAAGTATCATCAGTAAATATATTAATTCATTTCTGTTCTCAGGATTCATTTAGGAGTGCGTAAATCTGTTTGTTTTTTTGTATGTCTTCTTGTTTCTATTTCTTTCTGTTGCGTCTCTCTCTTTGATATCTTTGGAGTATTTCTTTGCTTTGAACTTTGATTTTGCCCAGGAGTGCAAAAGGCTAAGTGTGGGGGAATTTGATGAGTCATTATTTTCCCTTATTTTCTTACTTTCTGTACTTGTTTTCATCACTAATTTGTGCTTAATTGTTTATATTTTGTACTAATTTCTATTAGGGCTATAATTGGACCAGAAATTTATATTTTAATTAATTTGAATTTTTTAAGTTTAATTATTCCAATTTTTTATTTTCAAGGCAGTTTAAAATTATTTTGGGCTTGGAATTAATTCATGGAATTCAAGAGGAGCTGCCACGTCACAACTTGGACCAGATTTGTTTCTTTGGTTTTTGGGCCCAATGGGTCTAGGGTTTCGTGCCCATGCAATGCAGCTACAAGTAGGGCAGCTGAGGGAGAGCAGAGAAATAACACGGCAAGAGCAGTAGAAATTATTAGGAATTTAGGGTTACGTTTCTTTTCAAGAGAGATCAGTTTACGTTTTGTCTTTTGGTTTTGGTTTTTAATTCAGAATTAGTCTACTGTTCCACAGTTTCATAATTCCAGTTTTCCGTTTTCTATTTCGTTTTCATTTTCATTCTCAGTTTTACATTTTCGTTTTCTATTTCATTTTACGTTTTCGTTTTCTATTTCGTATTTCATTTTCGTTTCCGTTTTCTATTTCATTTTACGTTTTCATTTTCTATTTCGTATTTCATTTTTGTTTTCTATTTCGTATTTCAATTTCATTTTCGTTTTCAATTTCAGTTTACGTTTTCTGCAATGCATTTTCTATTTTCTGAGTTAATGGAAGGCTAAAACCCCAGGGTGGGCTTCTTGGGCATACTGCACTCACTGATGGAGGTTCCGTGTGTTTTATGGTTTCGTACGTTTGATTCTCCTCTGTGAAGCCTCTGTTCTGGAGGATGCTTAATCCCTTGGAAAGAGACCTTACAAGGTTCACGTTTGCTTAATTCGTGTAGGGAAATCTTGGGTTAACTTTCGCTTAGTTGGTTAATCTAGACCGAACAAGGATTAAACGGACTAATAATCTGTTGTAAGCCAAGGATGTCAGAGATGCATTGTGTTCAAGAGTCTTGCCTATTTTAATTACTGCAATTAATTTGTTATTTGTCCGCTGTTTTTAATCACTGTTTTCTGTTCAAAAACCCCCCATTGCATGTTCAATCTTTTGACAGTGAAAATTGGTCCTTGAGAGACGACCTAGGAGTCACTTCTAGTACTACATTTAATTGTTTTTTTTATTTGACTGAGTACGGCATCGATCAAATTTGGCGCCGTTGCCGGAGATCAACGTTTCTGTCCAAAGGTTGTGTTTTTGTGTTTTGTGTTGCTGCGTGTTTCAGTGTTGTGTTGAATTCGTACTTTTTGTTTTGTTTTGCAGCAACGTGTTTGGTTATCTAATTGTTTCGTAGTGTTTTTTTTTGTGGTGTTGTTACGTGTTGCATTGCAGGTGTAGCAAAAGAAACAAGGGAATTTTGAATTGAGGAGCTGTAGTTGCAGAATAGTGCCGGAACAGTAACCTGATTTTCTCAATTTTTGTTTTAATAGCTAGACTTGTTATTTTTGTTTGAATTTTTGTGTGCACATTTCTTTTGACCTATATTTTTTGAAAAATCCCAGAAGCACATATAGTGGCCCAGAATTTTGATAACCGAAAATTGATTTTTAGAAAACTTCGAACAACCATAACTTTTGCCTCGGTTATCAGAATTGGACGTATTATATATGCATTTGAGGTAGAAAAATGAGATCTATGTGATGGCCGATACGCAAAGCAAATTAGTGTAAGTAAATCTCCAAAAAAAGGCCGTTTTCTATTTTATTTTTATTTTTGAAGTTTTATTGCTCCTATTTTTCATACTTTCTAGTAATGGTTCATATAGATATCCTTTGAATTTTGCTTTGAAATTTGGTGTACTGTCTTTTCATGATTTTAGGGTGTTATCCCCAAAATTTCATCTCATTTGAACTTCTTTTGAGTATAGTTCTAGATTTACCTCTATGTATGCTTATGTGTGAAATGCATGATAGTGCATGACTAGAGCCAATCCAGGACAATTACAACCCTTTGATCCTGAAATAGATAGGACCTTTCAAAGATTAGTTAGGCACTCTAGAAATTTTTCTTTAGATTCTATATCATTAGATACCATTAGTTTAAGTAGTTCTGAGCATTCTCCCTCTGTGTCTGAAAATTTTAATTCTATGCTTGCTGATTCTGATTCTAATTCTGATCCTAATCCTGCTGACTTTCACACTGAGAACAATATGGCTCAACCTCCACCTCGTGAGAGGACTCTTAGGGAGCTGGCGGCACCTGATTTCACTTATGAAAGCTTGTGCATTCAGTATCCTAAGGATGTTTCATATGTTCTAAAGACTGGATTAATACATTTGCTACCCAGGTTCCATGGTCTTGCAGGAGAATGTCCACACAAACATCTGAAGGAGTTCCATATAGTCTGTTCCTCCATGAAGCCACAAGATGTTTTACAAGATCACATCTTTTTTAAGGCATTTCCACACTCTTTGGAAGGTGTTGCTAAAGATTGGTTGTACTACCTTGCGCCCAGATCCATCACTAGTTGGGATGACCTTAAGAGAGTGTTCCTAAATAAATTCTTCCCTGCTTCTAGAACAACAGCAATCAGAAAAGATATTTCAGGAATCCGACAGATGAGTGAAGAGACCTTGTACGAGTACTGGGAGATATTTAAAAAATTATGTGCAAGCTGTCCCCACCATCAGATTTCTGAACAGCTCTTGTTGCAGTATTTTTATGAAGGCCTCAATAGTATGGAGAGGAGTATGATTGACGCTGCCAGTGGAGGAGCTCTTGGTGACATGACCCCTGCAGAGGCTAGGAACTTAATTGAAAAAATGGCCTCCAATTCTCAGCAATTCAGTGCAAGAAACGATGCTATTGTTCTCAGGGGAATTCATGATGTGCCAGCTGCTGATTCTTCTTCATCTGCAGATAGGAAGCTTGAGGGAAAGCTTGATGCCTTGGTCAATTTGGTCACCCAGCTTGCCATGAACCAGAAATCTGCACCTACATCTGTGGCAAGGGTTTGCGGCATTTGCACATCAATTGACCATTATACAGATCAGTGTCCATCAGTGCAGCAACCTTCTGATGTTCATGCTCCTCAGGCCTATGCTGCAAACATCTACTATAATAGACAACAACAGCAGCAGCAAGATTATGATCTGTCCAACAATAGATATAATCCAGGATGGAGGAGTCATCCTAATCTTAGATGGTCTCCACAGCAACAACAGCAACAACATCCTGCACCACCATTTCAGAGTTCTGCTGGTCCCGGTCCAAGCAGACCTTATGTGCCTCCACCAGTACAACAACAATATCACAGGCAGCAGAATGAAGTTCCTGCACCACCAGCTCCTCAATCGTCTACTTCTGAACCTTCATTGGAGGAGTTAGTGAGGCAGATGACTCTCCAAAATATGCAATTCCAAAGAAGAGACCGTAGCTTCCATCCGGAGCTTAACCAATCGGATGGGGCGGATGGCTACTCAACTCGAATCGAGCATAGTCACAAAATTCAAATAGATTGCCTTCTCAAACTGTGCAGAATCCGAAAAATGTTAGTGTCATCACATTGAGGTCGGGCAAACAGATTGACATACCCACGCAGTACCTTCATCTGTTTCTGCACCTGAGCCTGTTTCTGCACCTGAGCACAGTGATGAGCAACCAGTTGGTGCTCGGAATTTTCATGCAAGTGGACCTTCTTCCAGCACCAGTTCTGAATTGCAGCAGCCACCTCCTATCCCCCTTCCATTCCCTCCCAAATTGATTCCAAGCAAAAAGATGGAAGAACTGGATAAGGAGATATTGGAGACCTTCAGGAAAGTAGAGGTGAACATACCTCTGCTTGATGCCATTAAGAAAATCCCGAGATATGCAAAATTCCTGAAGGAGTTGTGCACTCATAAGAGGAAAATGAAGGGCAATGAGAGAATCAGCATGGGCAGAAATGTATCTGCTTTGATAGGTAAATCTGTTCCGCACATTCCCGAAAAATGTAAGGACCTGTGTACTTTCGCATACCTTGTGTTATAGGGAATAACAAATTTGAAAATGCCATGCTTGATTTGGGTGCTTCTATAAATGTCATGCCTCTGTCTATATTTAAATCTCTGTCTCTTGGACCTCTGCAACCTATGGGTGTGGTGATACAGTTGGAAAATAGAAGTGTTGCCCACCCTACATTGAGGATGTGTTAGTTCGGGTTGGTGAACTGATTTTTCCTGCTGATTTCTATGTGCTTGACATGGAGGACGGATTCTCCCATGGATCTGTGCCAATCATTTTTTCCAAACCGTTTTTGAAAACAGCCCGAACTAAGATTGATGTGTATGCTGGTACATTGTCCATGGAATTTGGTGATAGTATTGTCAATTTTAATATTCTTGATGCCATGAGACATCCATCTGAAGATCATTCTGTTTTTCGTGCTGAGATACTTGATGCTGTTGTTGATGAGTATGTTTCTGATTTTCATTCTTTGCATGATAAGAAACATTATTTTCTATCTGATCTGTATACTTCTCTCAATAGCACTGAATCTGAATATGTTTCTGAATCGGTTTCTGAGTTTGAGCTATGTTCTGATGTGTTGGGTGTTGTACCTGCACCTCTTGGCCTTAATTCTTTAGAGTCAGAATGCGCTAACCATGTTGCAGGGAGTACACAAGAATCTGACTTGCAAGTTGAGGTACATGTTGTGGAACCCTTAGTTCCTTCTACTGCTCAGCCATCTCCCATTCTAGACTTGAAACCTTTACCAGAAAACCTCAAGTATGCCTACTTGGAGGATGATCGAAGTCGCCGATGATCATTTCCACCTCCCTTGATGTCGTTGAAGAGGGAGGTTGTTGCATGTTCTTAAAAAGCATAAGAAAGCCATCGGTTGGACCGTGGCGACATTCTCGGTATCGCCTCATCCACATGTATGCACAGTGATACTCTTAGAGGATGGAGCTAAGCCAGTGAGGCAGCCGCAGAGGCGACTCAACCCCGTCATTTTGGACGTAGTAAAGAAGGAGGTGACCAAGCTTCTTCAGCCGGGATCATTTATCCTATATCGATAGTCAGTAGGTGAGTCCGATCCAGGTGGTCCCCAAGAAGACAGGCCTCACTGCTGTGAAAAATGAGAAGAATGAGCTCATTCCCACTAGAGTGCAAAACAGTTGGAGAGTCCGCATTGACTACCGAAGGTTGAATCAAGCAACACGGAAAGATCATTTTCCACCGCTCTTCATTGATCGATGCTTGAGCGTCCTGGTAGGTAAATCTCACTACCGCTTTCTTGATGATTTTTCTGGTTATTTTCAAATCCATATTGCTCCTGAGGATCAAGAGAAAACCACATTCACTTGCCCCTTTGGCACTTTTGCCTATAGGAGGATGCCCTTTGGCTTATGCAATGCCCCGGCACATTCCAATGGTGCATGCTTAGTATTTTTCTGATTTTCTTGAAAATTGCATAGAGGTGTTTATGGATGATTTCACTGCTTACTGAATCCTCTTTGATGCATGCTTAGATAATTTGGATAGAGTGCTTAATAGATGCATTGAAACCGATCTTGTTCTCGAATTTTGAAAAATGTCACTTCATGGTAGAATAGGGTATAGTTTTAGGGCATATTATTTCTAGTAAGGGCATAGAAGTAGATCCCGCAAAAATGTCTCGTTATTTCACAATTGCCTTACCCTCTTGCGTGCGAGAGGTGCGATCTTTCTTGGCCATGCAGGTTTCTACAGACGCTTCATCAAAGATTTCGAGTAAGAAGGCCCTTCCACTCGTCCAATCTGCTCCGTAAGGATGTTGACTTTGTTTTTGATGACAGTGTAAACAGAGCTTATGATCGCCTCAAGGAAGCATTGACCACCACTCCAATCATTCGAGCACTCGGATTGGACACTCCCATTCAAGCTGATGTGTGATGCATCCAATTATGCATTGGGAGCTGTCCTGGCACAGAGGGTTGACAAGTTTCCTCTGGTGATATATTATGCTTCCAGGACTTTGGATGCTGCTCAAGCAAACTACACAACAACAGAGAAAGAGTTGCTTGCTATTGTTTTCGCTCTTGATAAATTTAGATCATATTTGCTTGGTTCTCGTGTTATTGTTTATACTGACCATGCAGCTCTGAAGTACCTGCTAAAAAAGGCTGAGTCAAAGCCCAGATTGATCAGGTGGATGCTCTGGCTCCAAGAATATGGTTTGGATATCCGTGACAAGAGTGGAGCACAGAATTTGGTAGCAGACCATCTCAGCAGGATTGAAGGAGCTGAGGATAATGTTGACGTCTTGCCCATCCAGGACAATTTTCCTGATGAAAATTTGCTCACTTTCTCTTCTGTTTCTTCTGTTTCTACCACCCCTTGGTTTGCAAATATTGTTAATTTTTTAGTTGCTTCTGTTTTTCCTCCCTTAGCATCACGAGCTCAAATTGATAAAATTAAGAGTGATGCTAAGCATTATATTTGGGATGACCCCTATTTGTGGAAGTTATGCAACGACCTGGTAATCGTGAGATGTATTCCGGATCATGAGATTGACTCTGGTCCTCGCAGCTTTGTCACTCTTCCGCACCGTGTGGCCATCTAGGCATTCAGAGGACAGCTTGCAAAGTGCTCGATTGTGATTTATACTGGCCCACCATCTTCAGAGATGCGTGGAAGATTTGTAGCACTTGTGAGTAGTGTCAGCGAGCAGGAGGATCCCTTACATGGAGACAGCAGATGCCTCAGCAACCCATGTTGTTCTGTGAGGTGTTTGATGTCTGGGGTATTGATTTCATGGGTCCCTTTCCTGTTTCTTTTGGTCTTTCCTACATTCTTTTAGCTATTGATTATGTTTCAAAATGGGTGGAAGCCAAAGCCACCAGGACTAATGATGCTCGGGTTGTTGTGGATTTTGTTAGATCTCACCTATTTTGCAGGTTTGGAGTACCCAGAGCCATTGTTAGTGATCAAGGCACCCATTTCTGTAACAG
This sequence comes from Lablab purpureus, assembly GCA_030347555.1. Classification (NCBI taxonomy): domain Eukaryota; kingdom Viridiplantae; phylum Streptophyta; class Magnoliopsida; order Fabales; family Fabaceae; genus Lablab; species Lablab purpureus. The sequence goes on along the minus strand of CM059262.1, from coordinate 24,028,674 downwards.
TTCTATACAAGCTTTGCTCAAGAAGTATAGGGTGATGCACAGAATTTCTACACCCTACCACCCCCAAACCAACGGCAAGCTGAAATTTCGAACAGGAGATCAAGAGAATCTTAGAGAAGATTGTCCAGCCCAATGTAAAAGACTGGAGTAACAGGTTGGATGATGTTCTTTGGGCGCATAGGACTGCCTACAAAGCACCCATAGGGATGTCCCCTTATTGGGTTGTCTTTGGTAAGGCATGTCATTTACCTGTTGAGATTGAGCATCGGGCCTACTGGGCTGTGAAGACTTGCAATTTCTCCATAGATCAGGCTGGTGAGGAAAGACGGTTGCAACTAAGTGAGCTTGATGAGATTTGCTTAGAAGCCTACGAGAATTCAAAATTCTATAAGGAAAAAACCAAGAAGTTCCATGACACCTTGATAGCTAGAAAGGATTTCATGGTTGGCCAGAAAGTTCTGTTATACAATTCTCGACTAGGACTCATGGGTGGTAAGTTACGATCAAAATGGATGTTGTGGAGGAGATGTATCTGCTTGACCCTGCTTCTCTCCCACCATGACTTAGGGAGTTTTCTTTTCCTTCCCCCTCTTTACTTTTTATTGCACTTGTCCAGATCTATTGATTGTTCTGATTTCTCTGATCTTCTGTTTGTGTCACATTGGGACAATGTGTAGTTTAAGTGTGGGGGGAGACTGTTCTTTGTTTTTTTTTTAGTTTGAGTCTTTGTCGTGTGTACAGTTTCGCATATTTCCTTTTGATTTCTGGGTTTTGTTTAGGTTGTAGGCTCTTACTTCACTCTTGGATACGAGTTGCTTGATACTGCATGGATTGAAATCCTTATTTTTCTCTGCTTGGAACGATGATTATGAGGCTTGAGAGGTTGATTTAATTGTGACAGAAGTTATACCATGTGTGAGGATTTGAGCCACTCTCTATTCTTTCTTTTGTGTTATGCCTCTTGATTGCTTGCACAGTTGCCTTGTCTTGACTCTGTTCGATACTTCTTGGTTCACATGCATGTTTGGACATGATTAAGGCATTTGTTCTCATAAGCCCCTGGCCAAATAAGCTTACCCTGAATTAATTCCTTTGTTAACCCCTGTTGAGCCTGCATTCCCTTTCTTTGTTTGAAGCTCATTATAAGACTTAAGTGAAAAACCTATGATTACCTTAACCTTAGGGAATTTTTGGAGCTTTGGAATCATTTTGGGAATAAGTTCTTGAATAAGTGTGGGGGTGTCTCATTGGTTATTGTATTTTGGCTAGTTGGTTCTTCCTGCTGTACATATCTCAGCGTTTCCTGATGTATTGTTTATTCATTGCAATTTTCTAAAAAAAATAAAAAATAAAAAAAATAAAAAAAATAAAAAAAAATAAATAAATAAAAAAGAAGAAAAAGAAAAGGTGCTTTTGTTTGAGGCAAAGGAAAAGGAATGGTGTTAGAGCTTTATTAGAGGTTTTTGGGTTTGCTCTTATGCTTATTTCTTACTTATTCCCCATTGCTCCTCTAGTTCCTCTAGTTTGTAGCTACTTATCCTATATTTTATCCTCTACCCTGTCCTTGACCACATTACAACCCTGGAAAGACCTTATGATCCTTATGTGCATGTTTATTAGGTGTTGATTTTAGAGGCTTGCCAAGTCTATCTGCTGCTTGTTTTTCATGAGTGTTTTGAGAGTATACAGTTACCTAGGCATTTGAGAGATACAGTGATACAGTGCATCTTGTGAGATTCTGTTGCTTTTAATTCATCTCTTGATGCTGACTGATTGTCTTACCATGTTTTGGCATGTTTAGATGATTTCCATGAGTATCTAGTTTCTCTGATTCTTTGTGTGTTGGATGTTGTCTACTCCCTTTCTGTTCTCAGGATTCATTTAGGAGTGTGTAAATCTGTTTGTTTTCTTGTATGTCTTCTTGTTTCTGTTTCTTCCTGTTGCGTCTCTCTCTTTGATATCTTTGGAGTTTTTCCTTGCTTTGAACTTTGATTTTTCCCAGGAGTGCAAAAGGCTAAGTGTGGGGGAATTTGATGAGTCATTATTTTCCCTTATTTTCTTACTTTCTGTACTTGTTTTCATCACTGATTTGTGCTTAATTGTTTATATTTTGTACTAATTTCTATTAGGGCTATAATTGGACCAGAAATTCATATTTTAATTAATTTGAATTTTCTAAGTTTAATTATTCCAATTTTTTATTTTCAGGGCAGTTTAAAATTATTTTGGGCTTGGAACTAATTCATGGACTTCAAGAGGAGCTGCCACGTCACAACTTGGACCAGATTTGTTTCTTTGGTTTTTGGGCCCAATGGGTCTAGGGTTTCGTGCCCATGTAATGCAGCTACAAGTAGGGCAGCTGAGGGAGAGCGGAGAAATAACACGGTAAGAGCAGTAGAAATTATTAGGAATTTAGGGTTACGTTTCTTTTCAAGAGAGATCAGTTTACGTTTTGTCTTTTGGTTTTGGTTTTTAATTCAGAATTCGTCTACTGTTCCACAGTTTCATAATTCCAGTTTTCCGTTTTCTATTTCGTTTTCATTTTCATTCTCAGTTTTACGTTTTTGTTTTCTATTTCATTTTACGTTTTCGTTTTCTATTTCATTTTACGTTTTTGTTTTCTATTTCGTATTTCATTTTCGTTTTCTATTTCATTTTACGTTTTCGTTTTCTATTTCGTATTTCATTTTTGTTTTCTATTTCGTATTTCAATTTCATTTTCGTTTTCAATTTCAGTTTATGTTTTCTGCAATGCATTTTCTGTTTTCTGAGTTAATGGAAGGCTAAAACCCCAAGGTGGGCCTCTTGGGCATACTGCACTCACTGATGGAGGTTCCGTGTGTTTTATGGTTTCGTACGTTTGATTCTCCTCTGTGAAGCCTCTGTTCTGGAGGATGCTTAATCCCTTGGAAGGAGACCTTACAAGGTTCACGTTTGCTTAATTCGTGTAGGGAAGTCTTGGGTTAACTTTCGCTTAGTTGGTTAATCTAGACCGAACAAGGATTAAACGGACTGATAATCTGTTGTAAGCCAAGGATGTCAGAGATGCATTGTGTTCAAGAGTCTTGCCTATTTTAATTACTGCAATTAATTTGTTATTTGTCCGCTGTATTTAATCACTGTTTTCTGTTCAAAAACCCCCCCATTGCATGTTCAATCTTTTGACAGTGAAAATTGGTCCTTGAGAGACGACCTAGGAGTCACTTCTAGTACTACATTTAATTGTTTTTTTTATTTGACCGAGTACAGCATCGATCACTCAACAGTAGAGTGTCATTCAATACTTAAGTAATGTTACTTATTGCATGCAATAAGTTGCATATTATAAATTACAATCGATGATCAGAATATATTTTACATAGTCTCACACTATGTTTTCAATCATATTAAAAGAATATAAAAAAGTAAAGAAAGAAAGTATACCTTGATAACTAATCTTCTCATAAACAAACAGTTCTTGTAACATGATAATAAACTCTTTATATAACAATGTATTGATCAAGCATTATGATTCAATTGTAACATAATTTTTTGGTCTTCATTATAGGATCATTGATGTGATTTATAACTAATAATTATCTTCTCTCTTCCATAGAGACCAATTATTTTATTGAATGTTTACTACTAGATGAAATATCAAATGATAAGCATCAACTTTCTAGTTCTCATTTAGGAAGGTCATGTTGTGTGTCTGACCATCATTTTACACGTGATAGGAGAGAAGGACGATCAAGCCAACAAAGAGAGTTGGGTATGTTAATCTTATCTACTACACTTTTATTGAAGCTAAAGAGATAGAATATTCAAAGCTTAGAAGTTTTGAGGGAAGGTTAGTGGTAGTAGTCCCCTATGGAAGAGGATATTTAATCTTTGAAAAGGAACCACACATGGACGTTTGTGGATGTGCCCAAAAATTAGAAGGTGGTTGGATGGAGGTGAGTATTGAAGAAGAAAGAAGGACTATTAGGTGTGGAGAAAGAAAGAATCAAGGAGAGATTGGTGGTGAAAGGTTTTACACTAGTGCAAGTGATATACTATAATGAAATTTTCTTTTATGGTAAAAAAGGATCACACGAGAAACTATCGATTACTCAAGCCACTAGTTTTGAGGAAGAAAGGAAAGTGATAAAAATTATTTCATATTTTAATGGAGTATGGAACATCATGTATAGGATGATATGTAGTAAATTGTATTTGACACATGCTTAAATATCTTGGACATGCTTATTGAGAGAGTTTGAAATGAATGTTGAGAATTTTGAACAGAATAGTATCATATGTATTGGTGTATATAGACAATATGTCCATAGCAAAGAAGTTATAAAATAAGTATGTGTTCACACTAAATAGAATTGTAATTTGTAATCAATGGTAACTTTATCTACTACTCATGATAAGTATATGACATTCATATAAGCAGTGAAAGAAGTTGTGTGGTTAAAGGGGATGATAGAAGAATTGAGTACTGTGTAGAACTATGTGACTATTCATTACGATAGTTAAAGTGTCATATATCTAATTGATCTTGAGTTTGGGGAGGTTAGGATTGTGAAGGTAGCTTCAAAGGAGAATTACCTAGATGTATTTACAAAGTCTTTGTCAACATGAGATTCAAACACTACTTAAAGCAAATTAATCTTTCATTTAAGAATATAGGAAGATGTTGTGGGAGCTTTTCTATTATTTGAATTCCAGACGAACAATTGTAATACATTAAATCTAAATTATGATTGTCTAATGAAGAGTACAAAAGACTGTGTAATAAAACATTAATATTTTGTATATAGAATATAATTAATTTATGACATACAATTTTTTATTTATTTTTTAATTTTAGTTTATTTCAACTTAGTCATTATAATTTGTTGAAAATTTAAGTATGAGTTTAATTCTTACATTGGGTAGAAATAATTGTTGGAATAAATGGCTGAGTTTAAGAGGGGGGGTGAATTAAACTCTTAAAGATTTTCGAAATTCAAGCCTAATTAAGAAAAACCAGATTTAGAATGAAGGTGAAAAACCAGTTTTTATAAGTTCTTAAAATGCTGTTTATCAATTGATCATATATCCGATTCAATTACAATTCAAATATCAATTGCAGAATTTAAAAGATTAGGGAAAGAAGATCAACACCAAGGATTTATACTGGTCCACCTTTCAACAAAGGCTACATCCAGTTTCCTAAACACTCAAATCCAATCAATTCACTAAAAATCAGTTTTTACATGAACACTACATGAAAAACGAAAATCAGAAAAGTTGCACCTGATCTTGAACCCTACAAGACCTTTATACCCTTGTAAAACCCTATTACAAGAACACTTAATCACCCTGATTAAGATACACAAACACAACTAATCAAACACACAAGAAATTGGATTGAGTTCACTTGGAAAAATACAGTGCAGTAGAAAAACAGAGCACGCAATCTTGAACCAATTCGTTATTCAATTCGTTCTTCGACTTCTTGGAGTGATTCGCAAATTGATTTAGAGTGTATGTAAAACGTTCTTGCACAGTGGGTTGATCTAAAAATGATTCATCAATGAGTTATTTGAATTTTAAAGTATTTATAGAAAAAACTGTTTCAGTGTTTTAAAACTGTTACTGATGAAAATAGTCGGTTGAAAATGCGATTTAACCGGTTGTTTTCATTAAAAGGAATTTTCCAGAGAGCACCCTTTTTCTGAAACTTGAAAACAGTCAGTTGAAAATACGATTTAACTAGCTATTCCAGTAAACTGGAATTTCTTAACAAAGGCTCCAGAATTTCAAATGGTTAATTTCAGAAAAACAGATAGCTAAAATTAGCCAAAATCAAAGCTTTAAAAATGAAGAACAGTTTAACTGATTGAAATCATATTTTTAATCAGTTAAAAAACAGTTAATACCTTTGAAAACATTTTAAAACCTTTTAAAACATTTCAAATCATTTTAAAACCCAAGATTTTAAGTCCAAGATTAATTGAAATGCATCTTACCACACATCCTAAGACACTCTAATCCTAAGACATAATCTTCATTCTTCAAGCACCATCATCTTCATCATCAAAGGTGGTTGGAGACATCAAATCCACTTGAAACCAAGTCTTCAAGTCCAACAAACTCCCCCTATTTGATGATGACAACCACTTGATGCATTCATTGTCTTTGAAGAATGTAGGAGTCCTGCACAAAACACAAAAATACAGCAGCACACAGCAGAACAGTATGGTAAGGAAATATAGCAGAAAAAAAATAGCAGAATCAGCAGTATTGCAGTATTTTCTTTCATAGCAGCAGCGAGCAGCGACAGTCTTAGTATTCTTTCCCTTTCACCACATTCTCCCCCTTTCACTTGCACTTCATGTGCCTTCAATGCATTCAACAATTTCTCCCCCTTTAGAATCATCAAATAGCACAAGAACAATAACATAGCATATGCAGCGAATTTAAAATTGTTCAAGATACATGAGAATTTGACCCAAATAAAAATAGAAACAGCACAGAACGAACAACACACAAACAAATAGAAACTAAAGCAATAACTGCAACTTGGCTTTAATCAGCAGCAACAACATGATCATTAACAGCAACAACACAACAACATTAGCAGCAAACAGCAGTAGCAAAATAGTCATCACCCTCTCCATCATCATCACCAACAGCAGTATTATAACCCATATGAAGTTGTGCTAGTAGGGCATGCAAGTCTTCTATGCTTTGATCAATGTGCCCAAAGCAATCCATGCAATATGAGTGATGGTATGGTTGATGAGATTGAATTGAATCAAACCTTTGCAACACAGTTTGCTCAAACAAGGATAGAGGAGTGCCACGGTCAACTGGAGGGACATAGGAACAATATCTCCCATCATTGAGCACCCTTCTGCATCAGCATCAGCATTTCCAGTATCAGCAGCAGCAGCTCCAGCAGCACTTGTGCATGCATTTCCAGCATCTTGTCCAACAGTCCATGCACCATTGCTTTTAGTAAAGCCAAACTTGAAGAGAAAGCTATTGTCCAGCTGATGAGATCTTCCTATGTTGATTTTCTGTTCACCTCTTATATCCACACCAAAATACTCAAGAAATTTGGAAATTATCAAAGCATATGGGAGGCGATAATCAGTCAACCTTTTGGACTTCATCATGTGATCCTTGATGATATGTATCTAGTTAATTCTCACAGATTTCATCAAACAAAAAATTAGTTGAAGATCACCTTCATTCAATGTAGCATGATTACTTCCCCTTGGAGTGATCATCCACGTGATGATAAAGGTGAGGACCCTAGCTGTCAAGGTTAGTCCACCAACATGAAATCCCCGAACAGACCCATGAGGATTCCGCAAACATTCCCTGTACGTTTGGACCTTGTTGAAGTCTTCCAAGGAGTCACACAAGCCCCTGCTTACAACTATTCCATTAGTTTTGAAGCCACCCACTCTTCTCCAAACTGAGTTGTTTATAGTCATTTCCTTTCCTTTCACTTTAGAAGTGAGAACACACCCATCATGCTTGAGATTTGTGTAAAACACCTTTACTAAATCTGGGTATATGAACCCATTCAGCTCCAAAAATTTCTGCAGATCTTGATGCTGCAACATAGCTATCATGTCAGCCATGCCTTCATCTTCCAGCCACTGAAAACTGAGAACTTTTGGTGGGTTTACAGTCTTTTTACTGATATGAGATTGAAACTTTTCAATCCTCTCTTCATCACCATCGAACCATGCTTCAATAGACCCATGTCTATAAGGGTGAGGTGCTGGAATTTCAGGTTCTTTGTGTTTGGATGACCCAACAGTTTTGGATTTCTTCCTTGGGTTGCTTGAAGAGGCCATTGTAGACAAGGAAAGACGCAGAAAAAATAAATTATTGACAGTGTATATGCAAAGCTTTTACACAGGCAGATTGAATAACAATGCATCACACATGTATTTAACAACTCAGATTTTCAGATTTTGACAAATTAATGCATTATGCAGTCAAACAAGCAATCAAATGGAATATATGGGGCAGAGATATGCAGCAGGTTTTGGCTTGACCAGTGCATTCAGTCAGTTGAACAAAATTCGAATTTGGAGAGAGAAACCAGTTAAAAACAAAGCAAAAGCACTACATGACAAAACAGGAGTCAAGATTCTTTTAACCAGCTTTACCTATCATGTAACAGATGCACAATTCTCAATTAATCAACTTAAATGCACCAATTGAATGTGAATCAATGCAGTTTAATAGCTAATTCGTTCTGGTTTTAAGTTTTATATTGTTCCAGACAATTTTAGTCAGTTGATTTGTGAGAAATAGCTGATTAAAACTGATATCCTGATGCAGATTTAATACTGATTAATGAATTTAACTAACTAAATCGACAATTAACTGGCTAAATCAGAAACAGAAATCACTGCACCTCTACTGCATCCCCAAATTAAGCAAAACAACTGATTAAAACCACGAAACAACTAACTAAAAACCTGAATATCATTGCAGATTTCACTTATATCATATAATATGCAAATCTAACTGCAACTAATCAACAAATATGCAGAATTAAACACTCAAACACACAAAAACAGCATGTATCACAGCAAGAATGAATCACACACATGAATTATATCACATTTGAGATATCAAGAATACCCAATTCATTTCTCAATTGGAAAAACCTATCTTTAGGGAGTGGTTTGGTAAAAATATCAGCAAGTTGATTATGTGAGTCAACAAATTCAATTATGTAGTCCCCTTTTTGAACATGATCCCTAATGAAATGGTGCCTTATTTCTATGTGCTTTGTTCTAGAATGCAAAATAGGATTTTTGGTTAAATTGATAGCACTTGTATTGTCACACCTAATAGGAATGTGATCTAGTTTCAAGCCATAATAAAAAAGATGTTGTTTTAACCACAATGTTTGAGCACAACAACTCCCAGCTGCAACATATTCAGCTTCAGTTGTAGACAAAGCCACACTAGCTTGCTTTTTGCTATGCCATGATACTAGACTACTTCCCAATAGATGACAAGTTCCACTAGTGCTTTTCCTATCCAATTCACAGCCAGCAAAATCAGCATCCGAATAGCCCACTAGATTAAAAGAAGTATCTTTAGGATACCACAAACCAACATTAATAGTTCCTTTTAGGTATTTTAGGATTCTTTTAACAATTTCAAAGTGTGATTCTTTAGGATTAGACTGAAATCTAGCACACATGCATACACTAAACATTATATCTGGCCTACTAGCAGTTAGGTATAGAAGAGAACCTATCAAACCTTTATATTCAGTGGAATATGGTTTACCACTTTCATCAGCATCAAGGTAGCTGCTGGTAGCCATAGGAGTGCTTGATTCTTTGCAGCTGTCCATCTCATACTTCTTTAACAGCTCCTTACAATATTTTGATTGATTAAGGAATGTTCCATGATCCATTTGCTTGACTTGTAAGCCTAGGAAGAAGTTTAGAATACCCATCATTGACATTTCAAACTCCCCCTGCATAGCTGTCACAAATTCTTCACAAAGCTTCTCATTAGTGGATCCAAAGATTATATCATCCACATAAACCTGCACAAGTATTATGCTGTCCAAAGACTTCCTAATGAACAAAGTTTTATCAACTTGGCCCCTTTCAAAGTTTTGAGAGATAAGAAAGTTACTCAACCTTTCATACCATTGTCTTGGAGCTTGCTTGAGTCCATAAAGAGCCTTTTTGAGCTTATACACATGGTTAGGAAACTTGTGATCAACAAATCCAGATGGTTGTGAAACATAAATTTCTTCATTTATATAGCCATTCAAAAATGCACTTTTCACATCCATTTGATGAAGTTTGAATCCAATCATGCATGAGAAAGCAAGTAATAACCTAACAACTTCTAACCTAGCAACAGGAGCATACGTTTCCTCATAATCTATTCCTTCCTCTTGGTTGTATCCTTTAGCTACAACCCTAGCTTTATTTCTAGTTATTATTCCTTGATCATTCATTTTATTTTTGAACACCCACTTTGTACCAATTATATTCATATTAGGTGTGCAAGGGACTAGTTCCCAAACCTCATTCCTTTTAAACTGGTTCAGTTCATCTTGCATTGTTAAAATCCAGTTTTCATCTAGTAATGCATCATCAACACACTTAGGTTCAACTTGGGAAACAAATGCAGCAGTTAAACATGTATCATGCATAGACCTTCTAGTAGAAACACCTTTCTGAACATCACCTATCACATTTTCAATTGATAACTCACGAGGTACCCTCCATTCTTTAGGTAGATCATTATCTGCAGATTTCAGTTCTAGTACCAGGATTTCAGTCAATTCTTTCTGATTTTCACTAGCTAAAATTCCGCCTGCAACAGCTTTATCAGTTTCTACATGTCCAGTTGTTACACCTTCAATTAAGTTTGTTCTCCTGCACCTGCACCACTTACTGCACCTTCATTTTTCACATTAGTATAAAAAACAACATGAATTGATTCCTCAATGATAGCAAGTCTTTTGTTAAAAATCCTATATGCTTTGCTATGTGAAGAATAACCTAAAAACAATGCATCATCAGCTTTAGCATCAAATTTGCCAAGTTTTTCTTTGCCATTATTTAACACAAAACACTTGCAGCCAAACACTCTAAGATGTGCTATGTTGGGTTTTCTCCCTTTATACAATTCATAAGGGGTTTTCTTCAAAATAGGTCTTATCAAAACCCTATTTATTATGTAACATGCAGTATTTACTGCATCCGCCCAAAAATACTTAGGGATATTTGATTCATTAAGCATAGTCCTTGCTAGTTCCTCAAGTGATCTATTTTTCCTCTCAACCACACCATTTTCTTGAGGAGTTCTAGGTGCTGAAAAGTTATGCTTAATCCCATATTTTTCACAAAAATGATTGAACTTTTCATTTTCAAATTCCCCTCCATGATCACTTCTAAGAGCACTTATGCTGCAGCTGTTTTCATTTTGTAAAACCTTGGCAAGTTTCTTAAAAGCATGAAATGCATCATTTTTATTTGTAAGGAATAAAGTCCAAGTAAACCTAGAATAGTCATCAACAATAACTAAAGCATAATCGTTTCCACCAATACTCATTGTTCTAGATGGACCAAACAAATCTAAATGCAGCAATTCCAAAGGTTTTGAAGAAGACACATAATTTTTCAAATTAAAAGAAACTTTGGTTTGTTTACCCTTTTGACATGCATGACAGATTTTACCTTTCTCAAATTTCAGTTTTGGTATCCCTAAAACAAGTTCTTTTGAAACCAGTTTTTCCAAATGATTCACGTTAATATGTGCAGCTCTCCTATGCCAAAGCCATGAACTATCTTCCTTAGACATGAGACATGTAAAATTAGTTGCACACATATGATCAAGATCAAGCATATAAATGTTCTCAATTCTCTTTCCTAACATGCAGATTTTATCAGAATTTTTCTCAATGATTTTGCAATGATTTGTTTCAAAAGTAATTCTAAACCCTTTATCACATAACTGGCTAATACTAAGGAGATTATGCTTCAAACCTTCAACATATAACACATTTTCAATGAGGATTGAAGAAATGTTACCAACATCACCACTTCCAAGAATTTTTCCTTTGTTATTATCTCCATATGTGACAAAACCTCCATTTTTCAAGGTGAGTTTGACAAACTTCCTTTTATCACCACACATGTGTCTTGAACAGCCACTGTCTAGATACCACAATGATTCTTTGGCCTTCAAGAACACCTACAAAACACAATCAATGGAGAGAATTTGGTACCCACATCAATTTGGGTCCAACAAAGTTAATTACCTTTCTACCACATTTTGGCATCCACTCATATTGACCACTAGGAACACCAAATTTTCTGATTTTGTAAGACTTTGAAGTATGTCCCTTGTTCATACAATAAAAGCATGTAATGAATGAAGTGCTGGACGGTTTTCTATATGAAAAGAAATTTCTGTAAGACTTTTGTTTCTTTTGAAAACCATTTGTAAATCCAAGTCCAGCTCTATTTGTTACACAATTTTTAAAGTCTAAAAGTGAATCCAAGTTGGCTCTTCCCATGGTGAATCTAGCTAGAGCTTTGTTCAAATACTCAATTTGATTTTCCAAAATTCTGCAGTTTTTGCAGATTTTTTCAGCATGTTCATCATTGCAACTTGAAGCTTTATAAATCATTTCAAGATTCTCAAAATCAGTTTTTGAATCTTCCAGCTCTTTCTCTAGCTCGTTCACCTTGTTCTCTAACCAATTATTCATTCCTTTTAGTCTATTGTTTGAACAAGCAACCTTATTAGCCTCTTCATGCAATTCAGAAAATTTTGCAGTAGCTGATCATAAGGAAGACCATTTTGAGTTGTTGAGGAACTTACACTACTTGCTGTATCACAATCAGCCACAAGGCAAAGATTGGCCTTTTCATCATCACTTGAAGAATCACTAGAGGAGACATCATTCTCATCCCATGCTATATAGGCCTTCTTGGTTTTGAATGATTTTTCATGCTTCTTTTCTCCATTTCTCTCTTTGTTTTGTGAGTATGGACATTTAGCCTTAATATGTCCCTGTTTTCCACAACCAAAACAAGTAAAGTTAGAAGAAGCTAAATCAGATTTTTTATTATACCTCTTGTTCTTGTAATCTTTGTTCTTGTATTTCAAGAACTTATTGAACTTTCTCATTAAGATGTTCAGATTTTCTGCATCACTTTCTCCATTTGCCTTATCATCACTATTCTCCTCCTTGTGAACCAAAGTCTTCAAAGCCAGCCCTTTCTTTTTCTTGTCACTATCTTCTTGTTCAGCAAGTCTATTCAGTTCAAGCTCATGTTCCCTTAGCTTTCCAAAAAGTACAGCAACACTCATTGTTGTCAAGTCCCTAGATTCAGAAATTGCTGTTACTTTGGGTTGCCAACTTCTATTCAAACATTTCAGCACTTTTATGTTCAGCTCCTCTTTCTCAAACACTTTTCCAAGACCTATTAGATGATTTACAATGTGTGTAAATATTTTCTGCACATCTGAAACAGTTTCTCCTAGCAGCATTCTAAACATCTCATACTCTTGGATTAAAGTGTGCTTCCTAGCTCTTTTTACATCAACTGTCCCTTCATGTGTTACCTCCAACACTTCCCACATTTCTTTAGCATTGGAAAACTGTGAAACATGAAAGAATTCATCAAGATTAAGTGCAGATGTTATGATGTTCTTTGCTTTACAATCATATTGCACTTTCTTTTGTTCATCAGCATTTAAACTTTCCCAAGGTTTCTCTTCTTTAGGGATATACGGTCCATTGACTATAACATTCCAAATACTTATATCAATTGATTCAATGAAAATCTTCATTCTTACTTTCCAAAACGGATAATTTACCCCTGAAAACATTGGTGGCCTGTTTATAGAAGCACCCTCTGCAAAAGGCAATTTTCCTTCAGCCATGTTTGAAAATTTTCAGAAAACTTGAATATTTTTCAAGAACTAGCTCTTGATACCAATTGTATGAATAAATGGCTGAGTTTAAGAGGGGGTGAATTAAACTCTTAAAGATTTTTGAAATTCAAGCCCAATTAAGAAAAACCAGATTCAGAATGAAGGTGAAAAACCAGTTTTTATAAGTTCTTGAAATGTTGTTTATCAATTGATCATATATCCGATTCAATTACAATTCAAATATCAATTGCAGAATTTAAAAGATTAGGGAAAGAAGATCAACATAGAGGATTTATACTGGTTCACCTTTCAACAAAGGCTACATCCAGTTTCCTAAACACTCAAATCCAATCAATTCACTAAAAATCAGTTTTTACATGAACACTACATGAAAAACGAAAATCAGAAAAGCTGCACCTGATCTTGAACCCTACAAGACCTTTAAACCCTTGTAAAACCCTATTACAAGAACACTTAATCACCCTGATTAAGATACGCAAACACAGCTAATCAAACACACAAGAAATTGGATTGAGTTCACCTAGAAAAATACAGTGCAGTAGAAAAATAGAGCACACAGTTATGAAAAATAGAGCACGCAATCGTGAACCAATTCGCTATTCAATTCGTTCTTGGACTTCTTGGAGTGATTCACAAATTGATTTAGAGTATATGTAAAACGTTCTTGCACAGTGGGTTGATCTAAAAATGATTCGTCAATGAGTTCTTTGAATTTTAAAGTATTTATAGAAAAAACTGTTTCAGTGTTTTAAAACTGTTACTGATGAAAATAGTCGGTTGAAAACGCGATTTAACTGGTTGTTTTCATTAAAAGGAATTTTCCAGAGAGCACCCTTTTTCTGAAACTTGAAAACAGTCAGTTGAAAATACAATTTAACTAGCTATTCCAGTAAACTGGAATTTCTTAACAAAGGCTCCAGAATTTCAACTGGTTAATTTCAGAAAAACAGTTAGCTAAAATTAGCCAAAATCAAAGCTTTAAAAATGAAGAACAGTTTAACTTATTGGAATCATATTTTTAATCAGTTAACAAACAGTTAATACCTTTGAAAACATTTTAAAACCTTTTAAAACATTTCAAATCATTTTAAAACCCAAGACCAAGTCCAAGATTAATTGAAATGCATCTTACCACACATCCTAAGACACTCTAATCCTAAGACATAATCTTCATTCTTCAAGCACCATCATCTTCATCATCAAAGGTGGTTGGAGACATCAAATCCACTTGAAACCAAGTCTTCAAGTCCAACAATAAGTAGATTGAACAACATATAAGAAAAAAAACCTCATAAACCTATTACCTTAAGGTTTTATGTTGAAAGTAGTGTCAATTCTTTTATGTGGGTTAGTTCATGACTCATTAGAGTCATATCTCCCATCGAAAGACTCAATAGTGGTATCAGAGCCAATGATTAACTAACTAAGATAAGTACGAATAGAGTGGATGAAGTGGTCCTATATTGAAAGTTTTCCTGATGAGTGATTTCAAGTAAGCATGTCTCATTGGTGAGAGCAACGATGCAAATAAGGATCATCTGTAAATTCACACTTGAGAGGAAAATTATTTGAAGGTAATGTCAATTTCCTTATATGGGTTGACTGGTGACTCATTGGTGTTGCGCTCTTTGCGTATCCCCCTCAAAAGATCCAACATTATGATCTTTTCTTACCATAGAACTAATTTTAGTATGTTCCCTTGTTGGTTATCCAAATGGCTATTATAAATTGATGTTGTGATATCTTAAAGTCTTAAAGTGAGTTAGTTCACAAGTGACAATCCTTCATACTTTCTTATCTCAAGTTATGTAGTGCAATGTTTTTCCCAATTCCTAGCATTCTTTATTTTTATCTTGTATTCTAAGTTACAAGTCTTGCTTATCTCATGGTGTTTGAGTGGCTCAAAGTGTTGTTCTAATTCTTACAACTATCTTGATTTTTGTAAAATCTTGAATCATTTTATTTTTATGGCTTCCTCAAAATTAAAGATCACATGTTATCCTATAATTTTTCAAAGAATCATTTCAAGAATTCATCCAAGAGTTATTACTTGAAGCTTGAATAGAAAGATCCTCTAAAGTAAAGCAAACCTCTCTTGGATTTTTATCATCCTTTATCCCCAAATAAAACATTAATTCACTCTAAACAACATTTGAATCTTGATGTTGACAATGACTTTGTAAACACATATAAAGGATTCTAACAAAGTTTAGTCTAACATCAATGTGTTTGGTTCTCTCTTGGTTTACATGATGATCAATTATATATATGACACTTTGACTATCATAATGAGTCGTGTAGTCCTACACAATACCCAATTCTTCTATCATCCTTTTTAACCTCATAAATTCTTTTGCCTCTTCTATGAACGCAATATACTTAGGTGGAATAGTAGATAAAGTCACCATTGATTACAAACTACAATTCATTATAGTGTGAAAACATATTCATTTTATAGCTTTTTTGTTATTGATATTAAGGGTGGTAATGCGGGCCAATTGCCCTATTTGGCCGCTTCGCATTTGACCCGTCAAAAGTTGGGTTAGGATGGTCTGACTCGCATAAGACTTGCGAGTTAAAAGGTCTGACCCACAACATAATTGTGGGTTTGTAGACTATTGATGATTTGTGATTTGATGATGTTTGTTAAAGCTTGTTAATTGTGTTTTATAATGTGCTGGATGCGTGGTTAATGTTTGTATAATGATTTAGGTTTACTTGAGATGATAGATTATCTGTAAAGGATTAATCAAATGAATAAAGATAAACTGTTGTTTTTGTTATTCATCAGTTAGTCTACTAATTCTACTTCTCTAGTCGACTATTTTCATTAAATGTACCAGGTATACAAGTTTAATGAAAATAACACACTGGTCTGAGTCTTCAGTCGACTATTCTGTTCTTGGCACCAACCTTATGCAGTAACACGTGCAGAACGCGTCTCAGATCTTTCAAAAGGCAAAGACCCATTACGTTTCGTCAAGTCTATAAATATAACTTTCGAGGACGCTCCAACTAGCGAAAAAGATTCAAAAGAAAACTCTCAAGAGCTACAACTTTCAAGAGCAAGAAGATTTCTGCAAGAGTTTTCGTTTTTACTGTTCAATCAAGATTTTCTTTCTTTCACTGTATTTTGTATTCTTTGATCTCGGGTTAGAGATTCATAGGTGGGTTTTAGAACCCTGTGACTGTGATTGGGTGATCACAGAGACTCAGGTTGAGTCTGTGGGTGGTTTTCTATTCTATAGTGTTTAGAATAGGTTCCTTAGTTTTCTTGTAGTATTCAAGAAAGGATTTTGTGTAAAGAATACAATTTTTGTTAGTGATTAGGATTTGCGGAGTTGCAGATTACACACTGGATGTAGTTCTTGCATAAAGAACGAACCAGTATAAATCTTTGAGTCATTTTCTCTCTTCCTTCATCATCTGATATATTGCGCAGTAAGAACTAACCTACTATTTCGTGAATATCAATCGGCTAATTTTCTGCAAATTGAACCAGTAAATTTTCTGTGACGAATAATTTTTCATAAAAGTTGCATATCAATTCAACCCCCCACCCCCCTTCTTGATATTATTACGCTGCTAACAATTGGTATCATAGCAGGTTCTTGTAAGGTACTCAAGTTCTTATCAAGATGGGAGACAAGCTTCCCTTTGCTGAAGGTGCTTCCACCAACAGACCCCCTCTCTTCGTAGGAGCAAATTATCCGCTCGGAAGGCCGTAATGAAGATCTTTTCGAGTCCGCTGACAGGGTGTGTGGATGCCGTGGTTAATGGTCCATATATCCCTACCATCAAAGGTGAAGATGGACAGCTGGTTGAAAAGCCATGGGAACAATGGTCTGAAATAGAGAACAAGAAGGCACAGTTCGACAGTAAGGCTAAGAATATTTTAACTTCTGCTCTTAACCTTGATGAATTTTTCAGGGTTTCACAATGCACCACAGCCAAAGAAATGTGGAATATCCTTCAAGTGACACACGAAGGTACAACTGAGGTGAAAAGGGCAAGAAAACACACTCTCATACAATAGTATGAGATGTTTCGAATGCAGCCTGGTGAGACCATCCAAGATGTGCAGAAACGATTCACGCACATAGTGAATCATTTGCTTGGATTAGGGAAGAAGTTCGATGATGAAGAGCTCAATATAAAGGTCCTTAAATGCTTGAGTAGGAGTTGGCAGCCAAAAGTTACAGCTGTTCTGGAAACTAAAGATTTGACAGTCATGAGCACTGCAACCTTGTTCGGGAAACTCAGAGAACACGAATTGGAGCTGAGTAGGCTGGATCAAATTGAAAATTCTGAAAAACAGAACAAGAGCTTAGCGCTAAAAGCAAAGGAGTCCATCAAGAGTGATGAAGAGAAAGATGATGAGAGTACTGAGTTTGCTATGTTGGTCAAAAAGTTTGGTAAATTTCTTAAAAGGAAAGACAATTCAAAGGACAGATTTCAGGAAAAACAGAGGAGGTATAACCGAAAATCAGATTTTAATTCCTCTAACTTTTCTTGTTTTAATTGTGGACAGCTAGGACATGTTAAGGTAGATTGTCCTCTTTTGAATCAAAGAAAAGATAGAAGTCCTGAAAAGAATGAAAGAAAGGATAGAGACAAACGAAATCAATACTTCAAGAAAGGCAAGAAAGCTTATATGGCCTGGGATGATAGTGATTCCAGTAAATCCTCAAGTTCAGATTCTGAATCTGCAAATCAAGCCAATATGTTCCTTGTAGCTAATGAGGAAACATCCAGTCAGGTAAGTTCGTGTGATTCTAATACAAGTGAGAATTATGACACTCTGTTTAATGCTTTTGTTGAATTTCATGATGAAGCAAAGAAAATGGAATATCAGTATAATCGACTAAAAGGTCTGAACAACTGGCTAGAAAATAAAGTGCAGGAACTGGAAGGTCAGAATAGCAGACTGAAGGATGAAAATAGTCAACTAAAAGATAATATTCTGCAGATGAAAAACCAGAAAGAATCTGAAAGATCCGAGGACAACAAAAATGAATCTACAAAGTGTGAAAATTGTATTAATCTTCAAAATAAAATTGGTTACTTGGTTAAAACATTGGAAAAGTTTCAAATCGGTCACAATACCCTTAATCAACTCTTACATTCACAAATCGGTTTTTCAAATGGAAATGGCCTTGGCTATGGAAAACGTTATAATGCTACAAAGAACAAATCTTATCCCAGGAACAAATTTAAAACATGCTCTTATTGTTTGAAACATGGCCATATATCTAGATTTTGCTATGTCAAGAATTTTGGGATTTCAAGAGGTGAATTTTATTGGAAACCCAAAATACATGATGTTCCTAACTTGAAAGGACCCAAATGGTTTTGGGGACCAAAATTTGTCAATTAAACCTTGTTTTGCAGATCTGTCATGGAGCAAAAAGAACTTTATGGTACCTGGACAGTGGATGCTCCAAACATATGACAGGTGATAAATCAAAGTTGATGAACTACAAGGAATGTGAAGCTGGTGCTGTAACTTTCGGTGATAACAGCAAAGGCAAAATCAAAGGATTTGGAGATATTGGCAATTGTACTTCCTCACAGATTAGAAATGTGCTATATGTTGAAGGACTAAAACATAATCTGCTAAGCATAAGTCAGCTTTGTGACAAAGGTATGAAAGTCACTTTTGATGCAGAATTTTGTGTCATATTCAATTGTAAAACTGCAGATATAATGCACATTGGGAGAAGAGTAAACAATGTCTACATGCTGGACATCAACTCCTCAAATCACAAGAATATTTGTTTGTTAACCAAAGAAGAAGATAGTTGGCTATGGCATAGAAGATGTGGTCATGTCAACATGCAGTTGCTGAACAAAATAAGCTGCAAAAGTCTTGTAAGAGGCCTTCCAAATGTGAAATTTGTGAAGGACAAAGTATGTGAATTCTGCCAAAAAGGAGGCATTACAAGTGTTGTAGGATCTATCAAACATGTGTATAAGCATATGGAATCAAAATAACATGTAAAATTTCATGGGAGAACATGAAATCAGATTTTCCCCCAAATGTTAGGGTTCAAATTCGGCCCACACTTAGAAATAGCAAAACAATTCAATTCAACCGATTAAATTCAAGATATAAGACACAAGAAGCATTAGAAGTTATTTTCAATGATTTTAATCGGTGAAAATGGATGGAAATGATCCATGAATGGTGCAGCCATGAAAGAAACCAAGAACAAACAAAAGGAAAAGATGAACAAGACAAGAAGATGAAGAACACACCACTTTCATAAAGAAAGATAAGTGCAAAGGACAATCACCACTTGAATTATGGAAAACTCAAGATAAGATTCTAGAAATGAGGCTTACCTCTTGAACTTCAAAGAGAAATAGTTCTTGCTCTCAATTAGTCTTCAAAGTTATGTTACAAATGAGACTCACACCCTTATATAGAAAGGGGGAAAACGAAAATGCATGCACATGGGTGGAATTCTAAAAGGTTAGGACATGTTTGGAAGATGTTCCAAAGCTTCCCAAACAAGGCCCTTGTTTTTTATACTATCCGTGTGTCCAAACAACTAGCCTCTTATTTCTATTTCAAAGAAAGACACTAAACTAACTCTATTTTTATTTACAAGGAAATTACAAGAGCTATTAATATTTCTAATCTCTTCTTCAAGCTTCTTGTACATTCTCCTTGTTTTTCTTCCTTCCTTTTCTTTAAAATTCTTTTTAAGCTCTTCTTTCATATTTTCTTGTGGTGACTCCTCCTTGCATGGGTTGAGGTTTTTCATGAATTGAGATCACATCATTGTGTCTTGTGTGTGCACCTAAAACAAGTATATTTTATATGTACTGTGAATTATAGGACGAACACACAATGTAATAAATTGTACCTGTTGAAGTGTTATTTGGTCTTGTGGTGACTGATATTAAAGTGTTAAAGTGTGTTAAGTTGTCTTGGTTAAATGTGATGTAAAAAAAAGAGATAATGTAATTGGTTTATTCCCTCTGTTTTTGTTTAGACAGACACAATTCATGTGAATAATTCCAACTTAATTAATTATATTATTCCAACTTCCAAGTGAGAAAGAAAATATGTTCTAAAAGTTAAAATATTATGATTAGAACTATAATAACAAATTACTTTATTTACTGATAATATTTGGACATCACAAATATCCAATCTTTAGAAATTAAAGTTACTGATGTAAAAGAAATAAGACGCAAATTCACAAAAATAATTAGAAATGTGTTATTTTATCAATGTGACACACCAAAGGACATGAATGTGGTTTGATATTTTATGATACACTAAGAATGGACAAAGTTAATGCACTCTGGAAAATAAAGCAATAAAGGACATTTATGATTTCCTCTTTTGGTTGTGATGGTCTTCTCTTTGGCCAATGCCTTTGGGTATGTCTCAATAAACAATGAATTTTAACTTTAAGATATCGTGGCATTCATTTATAAGCATCCTGTACCTGTTTAGATCACCTCCAACTGAAATGGGTTAAAACTAGTTACACAGCAAAGGAAGAGTCATAAACTAATTATATTGCATGTAAATCCTAATTTGTTCTTTGTTTATTTTTTTTATGCAAATTCCTAGTTTAATGTAACTTTGTATTGTAATTTTGAGTATTTAAAAGGTATTATAGTCTCACATTATTAGTTTTTTTAAGTTTATATACTAATACATTTTTATACTTTTAAATGGGTAATAAAGATGGTAAGATGGGGTGCACCTGAATTGAGACAAGTTTCAATTTTTTTTGGAATTTTATGAACATGTTTAAGACTAAACTTAAATATATTTTTAATTTTTTAATTATTTGTTAAAATTATATTCTATTTTTATGTAAATTTTAGATTTATTTTATTCTTATATTTTATAAATTATATATATTTTATTTTTTTATTTTATAAGTTTTTATTCTATTATTATATGTTTCATAAATTTATTTTATTTTTTATTACTTTTTTAAGATATTTTTATTTATTATTGAGAATTATTTATATTATTTTATAAAATATAAAAATAAATTATCAAAAATTTGTCTTACAAACAAAACATAATTTTAATAAATAATTTAATGACTAAAAATATATTTAATCCTTGAATTTAAATTATATTTTATTTATATTTTTATTCATTTTTATCTAAATTTTTTACTACTTTTGAATACTTCTAGGTGTGTTATTTGAAGGTGAGACAAATTTAATTATTTTTTGGAGTTTTTATAAACATCTTTTAAGATTCAACTATCTTTTATGTATATTCTTACTAATTTCTATCCGCATTTTTAAGTAGTTGTTCAAGTCTCTAGTAGTTATTATAACATTTTAACTACATTTTTTTACACATTGAAAAAAGTCTTAATTTTTTTATAAAATAGATAATAGTTTTGTATATCCTTGATATGGAGTAAATAATTTTTCTAATTTTTAAGATATATTTTAAAATTGTTCAGAAAATGAATAGATAATGATTTTTTTAGTTTAAAATTTTTATTCAATAATTATAATCCAGTATGTATAGAAGTAATTGTGAATGTTCAAATAATAAAAATTCAAACCTATATTAATGAAAATTATATTTACTAATAAACATATTTAAAAATATTAATTACAAATAATGAAAATTCAAATACACTAATAATAAATATTTAAACAATTATATAATCATATTTATTAATTTTTTTATATATTTTTTGTTATAATTTTTTAATTTAAAATATCAACAAATTTCAGTAATTTTTTTAAATTAAAAGTATATTTTTTTATTTTTAAAGTATTTAAAAATTTAATTATATTTTTTATTTATATGTCTTATAATAAAATAGAGATTTAAAACATATAAAGGATTTTATACCGCTCATATAATAAAAGTGTTTTATCAAATTTTTCTTTTATAATTTCATTTTATTATCCCACTTTAGCGAATTAAAATTTAGGGTTAAGGGTTTTAATATTATTTAAAAATATATTTTTTTTAATATATTTTTATTTAAATGTATGTCAATACTTCCAAACTATTGAAATTAGATGAAGATTATTTCTCTTCAAACACCTCATTACATTATTTTTCTCTCGCCATCAGATTTTATAATCCATGTATCTACACTTTCTTCTACCTCTTTCTCTTACCAAGTTTCTGAGATATTCTTAGCATCCACAAATCAATTTTATTATATATAACTATTCTATACTTTAGATTCATTTAATATTACATGCATGTTTAAAAAGCAAATGAATGAAAATTGAATCTTCTAATCAAATGCTCACACTTTCTAATTAGATTGGATTAAATAAGGTTAGAGGCAGGGCATGATAAGAGAATGAATACTCTGTAGTAAAATATGTAATATGGATAATATATGCTAATACTTAGTATTTACTAATTTTTATTAATAAAATTTATTTAAATATTTTTTGAAAAATAAATTTTACAAAATAAATTTATTTATAAGAAAAATATTAATATTGTTAAGATTATTTAGAATTTAATTTTATTTATATTTACAAAATTTGAATTATTTTAAAAAATATAAATTTATTTACACAAATATTTTAATTTATTTAAATTATATTTTAAAATAAGTTTTTATCTTATTTTAAAATAAAAAATAAATTTAAAAAATCCATAAATATTCACGTATAAAAAATTTAAAATTATTTTTTTAACCTGTTCTCATTCCTAATTTGTTGTTACCTTTAAAATTATTAAAGTCAAATTATTAACACTCTTGATATTCATTCACGCTTATAAACTCTCCAGCCCAATTTAGTAGAACCTACTCGGTGGTGTAGAGAAGTCTAGAAGGTTTTCGAATTATCTGAAAGAAACTTCACAAAGCAATTTAGATTTCTGGAACATATCAGATTGACCTTTGATTTCATTTAAATACTTGTGTGTCCTTTCAGAAACAACATACAAGAAATTCTTTATCTGCTAACAATTTAAACAGCATTTTGCAGAGTTCGAACATCAGCCCAGTAAAGAAGAGAAAATGTCACTCATCCCAAGTTTCTTTCATGGTCGAAGGAGTAACATTCACGATCATTTCTCCCTTGACGTATGGGACCCCTTCAAGAATTTTCCTTTCCCCTCTTCACTTTCTGTGGAGAGTTCTGCATTTGTGAACATCCGAGTGGATTGGAAGGAGACCCAGAAGCGCACGTGTTCAAGGCTGACATTCCAAGGCTGAAGAAGGAGCAAGGGAAGGTGGAGATCGAAGATGACAACATTCTTCAGATAAGCGGAGAGAGGAACGTCGAGAAAGAAGATAAGAATGATAAATGGCACCGTGTTGAGCGTAGCAGTGGTAAGTTCTTGAGGAAGTTCCGATTATCAGAAAATGCTAAAGTGGATCAAGTGAAGGCCTCCATTGAAAATGGGGTTCTCACTGTCACTATTCCGAAGGCAGAGGTCAAGAAGCCTGATGTTAAAGCTGTCCAAATTTCTTGTTAAAACCCAACCTACATAAGATAAGCGGAGAGAGAAACGTCGAAAAAGAAGATAAGAACGATAAATGACACCGTGTTGAGCGTAGCAGTGGTAACTTCTTGAGGAAGTTCCGATTGCCAGAAAAAGCTAAAGTGGATCAAGTGAAGGCTTCCATTGTTCTTGTATTTTTGTCAGGTGTGTTTTTGTATGCACTATGAATCATAAATACATCATATAATATAATAAATTGTACATGTTGAAGTGTTATTTGATTTGTTTGTGAGTAACATTGATGTGTATTAAAGTGTCTTGCATAGAAAGATACCATTCATGTAAATAATTCGAACTCCAAGAATAATTTTTATTTCTTTTTCTTTCTTTTTCAAAGCTAGTAGTTTGAGTAATTCAGAATTTTTCATGTATTTCCTTTTTACTATAAAAGAAGATTTTAGTATAGTATAATGCTTCTCTTGGTGTAAAATCTTTCATCATTAATCTCTTTTTAAATTTTTATTTAATAACAAATATTTAATAAAATAATTAGTTTTAATAGAAGAGAAGATGTAATTAATCTATATCTATATTTATATACAAATGAGAATACAACATAAGTACAGGCTCAAATTTTTCAAACTTTTTTTTCTTTTTTTACTACAAATAATAAACATTACACGTGGCATTTACATGTTCTTCTACATCATACATATTTCTTTCTCTTCTATAAATACTTCTCTCAACACACATCTCTTTTTTTCTAATTTTTTCACTTTTATATTTATATACAAATGAGAGTAGACAGAAGTAAAGACCCAAAAAAATTCTCAATTTTTTTCTATTACAATCAGGAAATATTACACATAGCATTCACACGTTCCTCCACGTTATACACATTTTTTTTTTCTTTTTCATAAGTATTTCTCCCTACACACATCTCTCTTTTTCTAATTTTTTTTCACTACGTTTTTCATGTCTCACATACACATATTTTCTCTCTCTTCCATAAATGCTTCTTTCTATACACATCTCTCTCCTTCAAATTTTTTCACTCATGTCTTTTCACATCCCACATAAACTCATGTCTTTTCACATCCCACATAAACACATTTCTTAAATTTGAATTTCAAATTGCACCATGCTTCTCTCA
Source organism: Lablab purpureus (assembly GCA_030347555.1). Taxonomy (NCBI): domain Eukaryota; kingdom Viridiplantae; phylum Streptophyta; class Magnoliopsida; order Fabales; family Fabaceae; genus Lablab; species Lablab purpureus. The sequence continues at coordinate 24,003,670 of CM059262.1, read as the reverse complement.
CCAACACTTGTCAGTCACACTCTTCATTTTCTCTCAAACCCTTCTCTTCATCTTCTCTTAACAGCTCTAAATGCACGCGCCTCTCCCTTCTTCACCTCTTCTTCTTTCATCACATTGACCTCAGACATACCTCTCACCATTTCATCTTCACAATGTTGTGAAAACCCTTAACGCATCTCACACACATATGTTCTTTCTTCACCTCTTTTTCTTCTTCATCACATTTTCCTTAGACATACCTTTCATAATTTCATCTTCACAATGTTGCGAAAACCTTAAACGCTCCTCACATATGCCTCTCCGTTCTTCATCTCTTTTTCTTCTTCCATCAAATCTAGTTATTTTTTCTACACGCCTCTCCTTTCTTCATTTCTTTTTCTTCTTTAATCAGATCTTCCTATTTTTTCTTCATTCATGTTTTTCTAGACAACCCAGTCTGTAATGCTTGCTTCAGACATCTCGCTATTTTTTTCTACACGGTCTAAGGTGATTTATGCTCTTTCAGGGTTACGTTTCTTCTTAACACCTTTACTTTTCTGTTCTTCATGCCTTTTTTGTATTTGTTGTTCTTTGTCACTCTATTTTTTCTTTCTATTTTTTAATATTTGCAGGTAGTCTTCAAAGGTGGATTCCTTAAGCTAAATCTAGGGTTATGTATGGTCTAAGGTGATTTATGCTCTTTCAGGGTTACACTTCTTTTTAACGCCTCTTCTCCTAAGCACCCTTGCTTTTCTGTTTTTAAAGCCTCAAGCTTTTTATTTTTGTTGTTCTTTGTCAACATTTTTTATGTTTGTTTTTTGATGTTTCTATTTTTTCTTTCTATTTTTTATGTTTACAGGTAATCTTTAAAGGTGGATTCCTCAAGTTAAATCTAGGGTTACCTGCTACGTTCTTCTTCAAATGCGATTTATGCTTTTTTATTAACTCTTGTTTTGGTAAATGTTGAACATTTTTGTATAATTTGTTTTCTGCTCTTTAAACAAGACTTTAATTTGGTATGCTAAATAACCTTCTTCTTCAAAAGTGATTTATGCTTTTCTAGAGTTACTTTCCTTCAACTTTTTTTTTCTGGTAAATGTCATGTTTATGTATTCTTTTCTTAAACCATGTTTTGTTTCAATAGCCTGTAAATTATGTTTTTGTTCTTTTTTTTTAATCTTTTCCGTTTGTTTCATGTTCTTTTGTGTTGCCACAAAAATAAATGTTGAATAGTTTCTATTAAATGATTTCTGCTCTTTACTAAAATTTTGTTTGTGTTTGTGTTTTCTTTGCCTAAATCATGTTCTGTTTTAATAGATTGTAAATTATGTTTTTTTGCTCTTTGAGGGTTACACTTCTTTTTAACGCCTATTCTTTTGAAGACCCCTTGCTTTTCTGTTTTTAAAGGCTTAAGCTTTTTATTTTTGTTGTTCTTTGTCAGCATTTTTTATGTTTGTTTTTTGATGTTTCTATTTTTTCTTTCTATTTTTGATGTTTGCAGGTAGTCTTCGAAGGTGGATTCCTCAAGCTGAATCTAGGGTTACTTTTGGTCTGTTAGCTTCTTCTTCAAATGCGATTTATGTTTTTTTTATCAAATCTTTTTTTGGTAAATGTTGAACATTTTTGTATAATTTGTTTTCTACTCTTTAAACAAAACTTTAATTTGGTTTGCTAAATAACCTTCTTCTTCAAAGGTGATTTTTGCTCTTCTAGGGTTACTTTTTTTCAAAATAAAATTTCTGATAAATGTCGTGTTTGTGTATTCTTTGCCTAAACCATGTTTTGTTTCAATAGCCTATAAATTATGTTTTTTTTTTAATTTTTTCTATTTTGTTTCATGTTCTTTCATGTTGCCACAAAAATAATGTTGAATGGTTTCTATTTAATTTGATTTCTGCTCTTTACTAAAATTTTGTTTGTGTTTGTGTTTTCTTTGCCTAAGTTGTTTGCCTAAACCATATTCTGTTTTAGTAGACTGTAAATGATATTTTTTGTTCTTTTTAATTTTTTTGCTCTGTTTCATGTTCAATTTACCTAAACGATTTCAGTAGTTCTTTTTCTATTAATTAGTTACATTCGAAAACCTATTTTATGCTAAATCTATTTTTTTGGATCAAAATAGAAATGAATCTCTCAAAGGTGTCATCGCCGGATCTAGAGTCTGATGAAAATGACAAGTGATGAGTTCTATGGAATGTTATGTCATCTTGCTTAGGTTGTATGATTTGCTAAATATTTTTGTTGTTGTTTTAGGTAGGAAAGTGAGCAGTGGTACTTGTTCTTAGTGAAATTATGACAGGTGTTCTTTCCTAACTCAGGAGAGTGGTGGGATAATAGGATGACAAAGGTGAAATGTTAATCAATTTGTGAATTTAGTAAAATTTCATGCTTGGTTGTTATGCTATCTTCTGGTGTTATATTATTCAATGATTGTTTCAAAGATTTTAAAATATTGCGTGTAACTACCACTGACATTAATTGTATCTTTATTTTTTATGGAATATCATGGTGAAGCCAAAATTGTGACTAAAATTTTAAACCTTCTTCGCTATTGATTAGTGTCAATTTACTATTTTATATATGGAGTTATTTTAGAAAAACAAATATTTTATTTTACTCTCGAAGTGAATTATAAAACAAAGATTAGCAACTGAAAATGCGTGAATCCTATAAATTCCATTATTTCAAATTACTATTTTAATTTATTAAATTTGTAAAAATATAATTTTCAATTTATGTGTTATTTTCAAATTTAGAATAATATAATTATTCTTTAATTAATTATATTCTCATTTTCACATAATAGTTAATTAATTTATTTATACTTGTGCATATTGTTTATGAAGTTAAAATGAAAATTGATAACATTATAATATAATAGAGAAAATTTGTTGTTTTGTTATTTCTACGTGTTAATTAGCAACTAAATAAAATTATGTTCTAATATATATATTGAAGATTTTTTTTAATATTGTGTAAATAATGTATTAATCACATGCGTAATTATACAGGATAAGTATTAATTGAAAACATTGAAATTATTTTTAAAGTTTTTCCTTTGATCTAACTTAGAACAAGTTGTTTTTTGTTGTAAAAAAACATTGTTTATTTTTTAGGTGGAAAATTGTTTTTAATTTGTTTAAATGGAAATTTTTTAATATATTAATGTTTTCAATTTTTTTAATGAGAAAATATTTTGATTAAAGAATTTAAAGTTTTTATGTATCTGATGTTATTCTTTTAATTAATTAAGAAAATCATCATAAAATAATATTGTTTTAAAGTATTTAAAGTTCTCTTTTCTCTCAAAATAAAAGATTTTTCATCAAGTAAATGATAAAAAATAATTTTTTATTTAAATATGTTTTATATCTATAAATAATAACTTGAAATTAATTTGTCACATGAAAATAAATACTAGAAATAAAGTTTTAATATTTTTGAGGAATCGAATTTAAAAACATTAAAAATTAACCTTAAAATTAAATTTAAATATTTTTTTTAAACTATACTTAAACTTATTTTCTTTAACATTTTATATATTTTTTTTTCTTAGGGTTTAGGGCTTATATATATATATATATCACTTCTTAGTTAGTAATATAGTCAAAGTTTTAAGAGTGGAGTTTGATTCTTTCCATATTTTATTCTATTACTATTTTATAAAAAAAACCAAAAATTAAATAAAATATTTGTAAATTAAAATTATTTTTTATATAAACTAATTTATATTATATTTCATATATAACTCTTTTAAATTGGGGTACTTAACTTGTAATTGTGAAAAATTTAATTTTAAAGTGTGAAAAATTTAATTTTAAAGTGTGAAAAATTTATTTTATATTTTTTCATGTAAAAGTATTTTTAAAATATTATTCAATTATATTGTGATTTTTTATTTGAGATTTATTTTTTCGATTTTGAATAATGTTGTGTTTGTGCAAACACACCCTTAGTTGTGCATGTTACATAGAAAGTTGTGCTTGTTATAAAGAAAAATGTCTATAAGAAGAATTATCATTTTTGGGATATAAGATTTCAGTTTTATTTAAAGATAAATTTGAAAATGGATAAAAAATAAAAAATTTGCTAATACAATATAGGTGTTCCTTCTTTATTTCATTAAGAATTTTATCTCATTCTTTCTTAACTTTTTCTAAGTTTGGTGATTAACTAAAACTATATTGTATTTTTATAATCTATTTATAACGAGGTAGCAAGTTGAAAACGAAATCTAATTTACCATTTTGTTTCTAGTAGGATTCCATTTTTTCTCTTAATATACTTGTAAAAGGGATATGTTGATAATATAGTATTTGAAATTTGATGAATTAATTTACATTCCAAAGTGTTAAAGGAAATTATTTTTAAAATAGACATACTACCTTCAAGTATACTAGTTAATGTTAACATCCTATTAATAGCTTTATTGTTGAGATGTGTCAAGAATATGGCAATTGAGTTGATAGGTATAACTTTCCATATGCTTTTTGGACAAATATAAAATTTCTTATAAAAAATATTGTTATTTCTACTTATAATCTTATAATCATAAAAGAAAGATTAGCAACTGAATAAATATGTTCAAAATATATATATAAAGTTATAAAAAATTAGCTAGTCTGTATAAAGAATTATATTCAACTTTTTAAAAATTAAATATTTATTTTAATGTTTTCAATTACTAAAGCTTATTCTAAAATAAATAAAAAATTAAATTTATTTTAAACATGTACAAAACCTGTTGAGATATGTTGACCATCTGCTTAACTCAGATACACAAAATCACATGTATAGAATAATAACTTCAATTTTTCTTAAACATGTCATTAATGTGTCATGTGAAAACAAAACTAAAACTAAAGTTTCCATAGTTTTGAAGAATCAAATCTAAAAGCATTAATATTAAACTTAAAATTAAATTTAATTAATTTATTCAAATTATGCTTAAACTTATTTTCTTTAACATTTTATATATTCTATTTTTTTATATATTAAAAGCTTTTTGTTGAGTTTGATTCTTTCAATACTTAATTAAGTTTTATCATATTACCACTTTAATTACTTTAAAAAAAGAAAGAAAGATGAAAAGTTAATTAAATTATTTATAAATTAAAATTATCTTTTACATAAACTAATTTGTATGATTTTCGACATATAATTTTTCTAAATTGTGGTAGTTAACTTATGCTTGAGTAAAATTTAATTTTAAAGTATAGAAAACTTATTCCATGTTGTTTTAAGTAAATTATCCAATTATTTTGTAAACTTTTCTTTGAGATTTATTTTCTTAATTTTGAATAATGTTGTGTTTATGCAAAACACAACCCTAATTATATATATTCCCGGTTAGGTGTTTATAAGAAGAATTATTTTATTAGAGTATAAGAATTAAATATAGCAATATTTATAATTGTTTTTTTATTATTTGTAAGTATAATTATAAAAAAAAGATTAACAACTGAACAAATATGCTCAAATATGAAATCATATGTATAATCCATTAAATTAAGTTATATGTGAATCTATAAATTTCATTATTTCAAATTACTATTTAAATTTATTAAATTTGTAAATATATAATTTTCAATTTATGTGTTATTTTCAAATTCAGAATAACATAATTATTCTTTAATTAATTATATTCTCATTTTTACTTAATAGTTAATTAATTTATTTATACTTGTGCATATTGTTTATGAAGTTAAAATGAAAATGATAACATTAGAACAGAGAAAATTTGTTGTTTTATTATTTCTATGTATTATTAGAAACTAAATAAAAATATGTTCTAATATATATATTGAAGATTTTTTTAATGTTGTGTGAATAATCACATGCATAATTATAAAGTGATAAGTATTAATTGAAAACATTCAACTTACTTTTAAAGTTTTTCCTTTAGTCTAACTTAGAACAGGTTTTTTTTTAAAAAAAAACATTGTTTATTTTTTAGGTGGAAAATTGTTTTTAATTAGTTTAAATGGAAAACTTTTAATATGTTAATGTTTTCAATAATACTTAAAAATATTATTGAGAAAATATTTTGATTAATGTATTTAAAGTTTTTATGTATATTTTGTTTATTCTTTTAATTAATTAAGAAAATCATGATAAAGTTAATATTGTTTTAAAGTTTTTAAAGTTATTTTTTCTCTCAAAATAAAATATTTTTCATCAAATAAATGATAAAAAATAATTTTTTATTCAAATATGTTTTATATCTGTAAATAATAACTTGACATTAATGCGTCACATGAAAAAAATATTAAAAATAAAGTTTTAATATTTTTTAGGAATCAAATTTAAAAACATTAAAAATTAATCATAAAATTAAATTTAAATATTTTATTCAAACTATACTTAAATTTATTTTCTTTAACATTTTATATATTTTCTTTTCTTTGAGTTTAGGGTTTATATATATATATATATATATATATATATATATATATATATATATCACTTCTTAGTTAGTAATTTAGCAAAAATTTTGAGAGTGGAGTTTGATTCTTTCCATATTTTATCCTACTACTATTTTATAAAAAAAAAGCCAAAAATTAAATAAAATATTTGTAAATTAAAATTATTTTTTATATAAACTAATTTATATTATATTTTATATATAACTTTTTTAAATTGTGGTAATTAACTTGTACTTGTGAAAAATTTATTTTATATTTTTTCATGTAAAAATATTTTTAAAATATTATTCAATTATATTGTGATTTTTTATTTCAGATTTATTTTCTCGATTTTGAATAATGTTGTATTTGTGAAAACACAACCTTAGTTGTGCATGTTACATAGAAAAAGTTGTGCATGTTACATAGAAAAAGTTGTTTATAAGAAGAATTATCCTTTTTGGAATATAAGACTTCAGTTTTATTTAAAAATAAATTTGAAAATGGATAAAAAATAGAAAATTTGCTAATACAATATAGGTGTTCCTTCTTTATTTCATTAAGAATTTTATCTCTAAGACACATTCTCTCTTAACTTTTTCTAAGTTTGGTGATTAATTAAAACTATATTGTATGGTTATAATATAATTATAAAGAGGTAGAAAGTTGAAAACGAAATCTAATTTACCATATTCTTGATCTTGATTACTAGTTTAGTTTCTATAAAGGATTTCATTTTTTCTCTTAGAGTACAGGGATATGTTGATAATATAGTATTTGAAATTTGATGAATTAATTTATATTCCAAAGTGTTAAAGGAAGTTGATTTTAAACTAGACATACTACCTTTAAGCTTACGAGTTAATGTTAACATCCTATTAATAGCTTTTTTTGTTGAGATGTGTCAATGGCAATTGAGTTGATAGGTATAACTTTTCATATGCTTTTTGGAAAAATATAAAATTCCTTATATCACTATACAAAATCCTTCCTCATCCACGCGAAAGTCATATTTCTTTGTTCTTCACCCCTTTTTCTCCAATGACATTTGCTTGCAATGCTATTTCCAATGACCTTGAGCATGGTCCATTCCATCGTTGTGACTCATTTAATATGGTGAAGGTCTCTATCTAATTGTATTGGGACTTTTACAGTTACATTGTGTGATTGAGGTTAATGCTCATCATGTTATAAACTGAAAATTGATAACATTAGAATAGAAAAAAAAATATTGTTATTTATACTTATAATCTTATAATTATAAAAGAAAGATTAACAACTGAATAAATATGTTCAAATAAATAAATATATATATATATATATATAAAGTTATAAAAAATTAGCTAGTCCCTAAAAAAAATATATTCAACTTTCTAAAAATTAAATATTTATTTTAATGCTTTCAATTACTAAAGCATATTCTAAAATAAATCAAAAATTAAATTTATTTTAAACATGTACAAAACTTGTTGAAATATGTTGACCATATGCTTAACACAGATACACAATATTACATGTATAGAATAATAACTTCAATTTTTTCTTAAACATGTAATTAATGTGTCATGTGGAAATAAAACTAAAAATAAAGTTTCATAGTTTTGAAGAATAAACTCTAAAAGCATTAATATTAAACTTAAAATTAAATTTATATAATTTATTCAAATTATACTTAAACTTATTTTCTTTAACATTTTATATATTCTATTTCCTTATATATTCAAAGCTTTTTGTTGAGTTTGATTCTTTCAATACTTAATTAAGTTTTATCATATTACCACTTTAAACACATAAAAAATGAGAGAATGAAGAAAAATTAATTAAATTATTTATAAATTAAAATTATCTTTTACATAAACTAATTTGTATTATTTTTTACATATAACTTCTCTAAATTGTGGTAGTTAACTTATGCTTGTATAAAATTTAATTTTAAAGTATACAAAATTTATTCCATATTATTTTAGGTAAAGATGTTTAAAAATAAACTATCCAATTATTTTGTAATTTTTTTTTGAGATTTATTTTCTTAATTTTGAATAATGTTGTGTTTATGTAAAACACAACCCTAATTATATATATTCCTGGTTAGGTGTTTATAAGAAGAATTATTTTATTAAAGTATAAGAATTAAATATAGCAATATTTATAATTGTTTTTTTGTTATTTGTAAATATAATTATAAAAGAAAGATTAACAACTGAACAAATATGTTGAAATATGAAATCATATATATAACCCATTAAATTAAATTATGTGTGAATCCTATAAATTTCATTATTTCAAATTACTATTTAAATTTATTAAATTTGTAAAAATATAATTTTCAATTTATGTGTTATTTTCAAATTCAGAATAACATAATTATTCTTTAATTAATTATATTCTCATAGTTAATTAATTTATTTATACTTCTGCATATTGTTTATAAAGTTAAAATGAAAATGATAACATTAGAGAGAAAATTTGTTTTTTTGTTATTTCTATGTGTTGATTAGAAACTAAATAAAAATATGTTCTAATATATATATTGAAGATTTTCTTAATATTGTGTGAATAATGTATTAATCACATGCATAATTATAAAGTGGTAAGTATTAATTGAAAATATTGAACTTACTTTTAAAGTTTTTCCTTTAATCTAACTTAGAGCAGGTTTTTTTTTGTTGTAAAAAAACATTGTTTATTTTTTAGGTGGAAAATTGTTTTTAATTAGTTTAAATGGAAAACTTTTAATATGTTAATGTTTTCAATAATACTTAAAATATTAATGAAAAAATATTTTGATTAAAGTATTTAAAGTTTTTATGTATATAATGTTTATTCTTTTAATTAATTAACAAAATCATCATGATAAAGATAATATTATTTTAAAGTATTTAAAAGTTCTCTTTTCTCTCAAAATAAAAGATTTTTCATCAAATAAATGATAAAAGAATAATTTTTTGTTAAAATGTGTTTTATATCTATAAATAATAACTTGACATTAATGTGTCACATGAAAATAAGTACTAGAAATAAAGTTTTAATATTTTTCAGGAATCAAATTTAAAAACATTAAAAATTAACCTTAAAATTAAATTTAAATATTTTATTCAAACTATACTTAAACTTATTTTCTTTAACATTTTATATATTTTCTTTTCTTTGAGTTTAGGGTTTATATATATATATATATATATATATATATATATATATATATATATATATATATATATATATATATATATATATATATATATCACTTCTTAGTTAGTAATATAGTCAAAGTTTTGAGAGTGGAGTTTGATTCTTTCCATATTTTATCCTACTACTATTTTATAAAAAAAAAATCAAAAATTAAATAAAATATTTGTAAATTAAAACTATTTTTTATATAAACTAATTTATATTATATTTCATATATAACTTTTTTAAATTGGGGTACTTAACTTGTACTTGTGAAAAATTTAATTTTAAAATATGAAAAATTTATTTTATATTTTTTTATGTAAAAGTATTTTTAAAATATTATTCAATTATATTGTGATTTTTTATTTGAGATTTATTTTCTCGATTTTGAATAATGTTGTACTTGTGCAAACACAACCTTAGTTGTGCATGTTACATAGAACGTTGTGCATGTTACAAAAAATGTCTATAAGAAGAATTATCCTTTTTGAAATATAAGACTTCAGTTTTTTTTAAAGATAAATTGTACTAAAATTTTAAATCTTCTTTGTTGTTGATTACTGCCAATTTACTATTTTATATATGGAGTTATTTTAGAAAGACAAATATTTTATTTCACTCTCGATGAAGTGGATATGTTGTGTTACACCAAACTGTCTATTCCAACTACCTTTTCTACACATAAATCATATTATATATCATATATCACATATCATATATATCATATTAAATTCTTAAATGCTTCAATGAATCTCATCCTCTAATAAAGTCAAATTCTAAAATTCTCTTAAATGTTTCAATGATTGTCATTTGTTGGACATTGTTAAACTTGTTTTTCTCTATAATGTATAGGCTGTTTGATAGTACTAAGTCACCTTCCCAAGGTTTGATTCAGCTATCTGAGTCTTATAAAAATAGCATGGAGGATGACTTTCCAAAACTCACTCCTAAAAATTCAATCCAAGGTCTAAAGGATTGCAAGGCAGTAGGATATTTAAATTAATTCTATTGCTTGCATTTTAATTCATGTCTAAATTGTGATCAATGAGCATTCCTAATTTTATTGTACCAACAGGAAGTAACATATGTTGTTTTGGGTACTATCAAACATGTACTTCGGGATAATGTGTAGTAGTATACTGCATGCATATGCAATAAAGCACTATTCCCAGACTCCTAAGATGTTTTTTTGTGAAAATTGCAACAAACACGTGTTGAAAGTGATGCCTAGGTAATTAATATATATATTGTTTTAATGTGTTTTTAATATACCTTTGTTATATGTATAAGATCAAGGTTTGCGTAATTAATGAAATCAATTCAACTATATTTGTGTTTTTTAATAGGGATGTTAGAACACTCTTGAAAAAGTCATAATGAGATTTTTGAATCTTAGGACAAGGTTCTTTTCTTCGTGACCAAATTTTAGTTTTTTTATTTGTCTACAAGTTTAATCTTTGTTTGCTTATTGAATGATTATATATTATTATAATGTTGTATTGTAATTTTGAGTATTTAAAAGGTATTATAGTCTCACATTATTAGTTTTTTTAAGTTTATATACTAATGCATTTTTATACTTTTAAATGGGTGATAAAGATGGTAAGATGGGGTGTACATGAATTTAGACAAATTTCAATTTTTTTTGGAATTTTATGAACATGTTTAAGACTAAACTTAAATATATTTTTAATTATTTGTTAAAATTATATTTTATTTTTATGTAAATTTTAGATTTATTTTATTTTTATATTTTATAAATTATATATATTTTATTTTCTTGTTTTTTTAATTTTTTATTCTATTATTACATGTTTCATAAATTTATTTTATTTTTTATTATTTTTTTAGGATATTTTTATTTATTATTGAGAATTATTTATATTAAAAATTTATAAAATATAAAAATGAAATTATAAAAAATTTCTCTTACAAACAAAATATAATTTTAATAAATAATTTAATGACTAAAAACATATTTAATCTTTGAATTTAAATTATATTTTATTTATATTTTTATCTTTTTTACTACTTTTAAATACTTCTAGAGTTTAAGTGTGCATGAAGGTGAGACAAATTTAATTATTTTTTGAAGTTTTTATATACATCTTTTAAGTTTAAACTATCTTTTATGTGTATTCTTACTAATTTCTATCTGTATTTTTAACTAGTTGTCCATGTCTCTAGTAGTTATTATTATATTTTAGCTACATGTTTTTATACATTGAAAAAAATCCTAATTTTCTGGTAATTATTTTATAATTTCTAGAAAAGACAGTCTTGATATAAAAAAAAAACAGAAAGAGAAAGAAGATTGTAATATACTGTAGGAGATGAATAAAAAGAATAATTATATCATTTAAGCATTAAATTTTTAAAATAACGAGATCAATAATTCTAAATTGCAAAAATTATGCATTTAAATTTAGTAAATATATCATTTAAAAATAATTAATAACTATAGTTATGTAATAAAACTATACTAATTCAACAAAATCTTAAAGTATATTTACTAATAAACATATTTAAAAATATTAATTACAAATAATGAAAATTCAAATACACTAACAATAAATATTTAAGCAATTATATAATCATATTTATTAATTTTTTTATACTTTTTGTTATAATTTTTTAATTTAAAATATCAACAAATTTCAGTAATTTTTTTAAATTAAAAGTATATTTTTTTATTTTTAAAGTATTTAAAAATTTAACTATATTTTTTTATTTATATGTCTTATAAGAAAATAGAGATTTAAAACATATAAAGGATTTCATACAGCTCATATAATAAAATTGATAGGATTGTAACAATTTATGGTAGTGATCATTATTTATATCTTCTTGCACACTTCTATTCTATTTATTTTACTTTTGTCTATCGCTCATTCTCATAAATTATTTTCTATATTTTCTCCTACTCTCAGTTATTTAAGAATTATTTAAAAGTAATTATAAAAAACATAAATGGACTAGTAATCCATGATTTTAATTTATGATAGAGGTAATATTTTTAACAAAATGAACATCTTCTTTATGGGGTGAGACAATTTTTTTTTTCTTTTTTTTTATAAGGTGAGATAAATATTTTTTTTCTTTTTTTTTTGTAATTGGTTGTTTTTGATAATATGGGCATACTGATTATATATGGACAATTACATGTATTTGGAAAAGTACTCTAAGATACATAAATCAATTCATCTATCACTTATTCAATGACAAACTCTTTGATCTTATCACCCGCATTGATCTTATAGACGGATTCCGTTTGGAAGCTGAACTTGCACTTTAAATGTATCAACACCTCATGACTAACATTAGAAGACTACCCACCCAAAGACAAAAGAGTTAGAAAAAAACATGACTAATCTAAGTATTTCGATGAATTCTCGAAAACTAACTCATTTCCATTCTTTCTAAATCAACACAACTAACTCCTCTCTATTCTTTCTAAATCAACAAGTGGACTTTGAAGAATGACCCACCATATATTTATAATCAAGAGAGTAACATCAACTGAAGCAACACAATACATCATAACCATTCCGATTGAGGGAGATCCAAGGGCCAACATGCAAAGTCATTCCCACTTCTTGAGACACGTCACACTATTCTATATCTTGTCAGATGTTACCAAATGTTACTAATAATTGTGACTTTTCAAGCCTTTGTCTCTCAAGTCTGGGGAGTTAGGCATTCGACATGATGACCTTAACCAACGAAATTTTAAGAGGACATTTTCTTTAAAGTTTTTCAGGAGGCTCTCAACAGGCTTCCGTGTCTAGGGAACCAATCTACTAGAGCATGTCGAGGTGATGTAGGCGTAGTAGACACCTATGTGAATAATAAGAAAATAACATTAACTAATGATTAATACTAATAAAATGCATCATCATGACCTAATTGGTCATTAAGGATATACCTATCTTAATTAAACAAGACCTAATAAAACAATAGACCAGGAAAGCTATAAATACACTGACAATGCATAGGTAAAAGGATTTTTTCTCCCTTAACAAACATAACTTTGAATACCGAAATCCAACTTAGGTGCTTGAATGTCTTTTACAGGAACACCAATATCTACTCATATCCAAATCAACATTAAAGATTGTATTGAAGAAGTGCTCCTCTCTATCCATTCTAGAGGAAGATGAAGTGTTCATCTTAGACCCATTGTAAAGGAAGAGGAAGTGTTCATCTTGGTCCATAATAAAGAATATGGTATTCATCTCTACCTTTGTAAGAATAGATAACATTTTATTTATAAGTTTAATTAGCATTACATAAAAAAATATAATCAAATAAATTTTACGATATAAATAAAATTTATAATATTTTAATTTAAAATATATTATTATATAATTATAATATAACATTTTTTAAAATAATAAATTTTTAGTATTTGATTTATCTTTTAACAATTCACTCATCTATATATATATATATATATATATATATATATTCTTTAGGTTCGATATATATAAATAAAACATCTAATAATTTTGAATTAATATAAATTTTTGTAAAGAGAAGCTTTCAATGAATTTTAAACATAAATTATTGAATAATGTGCTATATTTATATATATATATCAATTCGATAAAATACTTGTGATTATTAATAATATTTTAAAAGCTATTAAAATCTATTATAAAATATAAACTTTTTGTAAAAGGCAAACTTTCCATTCAAAATTGAAATTTGAGAACAAATTATTGAATAATCTTCTCTCACTATATATATACACGTGAATAATTAATCCGACAAAATATTTGTAATCATTAATAATATTTTAAAAACTATTAAAATTTATTTTAAAATAAAAATAAAGTAATATGATTTAAAAATATTAATAAGAATTATTTTGAGCTTCATAAATTTTATAGTATGTATATGGAACTAATAGAGTAGAAACAATAATTGTCATTCATTATATAATATCAAAATAGATCATGATCTAATTTGTAACATAGAATAAATTTTTTTCTTATATTGTAATATTTTTTAATACATAATTTGTTAAAATAGTATTAATAACACTAAGACAACAATGATATGTAGGGTTGTCAAAATACGTCTGAACTTGAACTGGTTCACGTGACATATGATTTAACTTAGGTGAGACTTTAAAAGTGGTGACCTAAATAGAAATAGATTTTTTAAAATGATCTGTCTAACTCGAGGTCCATATAGATCAATGTCAGACTAGCTTGCAAAATAATGGATTGTCTCGTTTATTCTTTTATGTCAATTTTTTTCTTAATCTTTATTTTATTTTAATTATACATATAATGCGTGAGACATTAATAGAATTGTGTAGAGTAATATTAGATCAAGAAGTATCTTATGAGCTGTGTATGTGTGTGTGGAAGACAATAGATCAATGTATCATGGAGGTAAAGGACACATGTGAATATTCAATATATTTATTTTCATATATGAGAATGATACAAGATTGAGGAAGAAGGATAGTTTAAGTACATGGTGGAATATGTGATAGAGAAAATCAAGTTTGGACCTGGATTTAGGTTCTATTATTCTTATTGATTAGATACAATATTTTTTTGTTTTTCTTGTTTTAATAGGATACAATCCTTTCCTTTGTATGATTTTTTAGTTTTTTTTTTTATTCAGTTTGTTCTTTTTAGTTATGAAACACTTTGCACAAATTTTTCAATTTTATGTATTATATATATATATATATATATATATTGTTGAAAAAAACATATTAGATCAAAATATGTGATATTGTTGTATCATGCATTTAGTTTATGAATATTAAATTGTAAACTTTAAGATAATAATATATCATGTTTTTTGTATGAACATAGTTTTTATAACTCCATTTAGAACATAATAAGTCATATACAATAATATTTTAAAGAGATAATAAATTTAAGATAGTTCAAGCTTTTAACAAATTTTCTTTTATGAAATAGTTATATATATATATGTGTGTTCAAAAATATAATTAATATGTGTGTATATAGTTAAAAATTTAAGTTTGAGTTTTAATTTCACATAAACTATAAATAAAATTATATTAAAAATTTATAAGTGTATTCTTTTAAAATTTTAAATTAGAAATATTATTAGAATAGGTTAATTTTTTATTTATAATACTTAATTTTCTCAATCCATTCTCTTCTAAAAAACCTAACACATATACATTTTATTATGAAAATAAATATTTTTAAGTGTTATTTATATTTTATATTTTAATATTTCTTGTAGTTTTTAAATTTTTATTACAAATATTGTGATGTTATTTGATTTTTTATATAGTTTTTTTTTATTTTTAGCGAGAAGATAATTATCTTGTTCGTAGAAACTAATTAAAAAATATTTATCTTTTTCATATTTTTTTAATAATTTGGTATCATTGTTTTAAACAATTTATAAATGCGTGTGTTTACAACTATATCTTTCTTTTTATATTAATTTTTTATAAATTTTAAAATTAAATACTATTTACTTACAAAAGATAGATTATAAAAGACAAATAATATTGAATGTTTTTATCATTTTTTTTTAAATTTTATTATAAATTCGTTAAGTTTATTATTCTCATATATAACAAACAAGTAATATCTTAATTTTTTAAGAGACATAAAAAATATTTTCTTTACACATATTTTTAGCATTTTGGTATATTGCGACTATATGATCAACTGTATGAATAATCATGTAATTATAAATATTTTAGAATTATGAAATTTGAAACATATATATTTATATTTATTTTTACATTGAGAACAAAATACACTATTTATTGAAACAATTTTTTTAAATTAACTTCACTTTTCAATAATTACATTATTTCATTTACTAAAAAATATAGATATAATTTATTAAAAAGAAAATAAAAAATTTATTAAATAAATCATAAAAATTAGAGTCATGGTAAAAGAATTAAAATTTTAAAACTTTCATATTTCAGAATAAAAACAGTAAAATAATTTTTTAAGTCGATCATTCTCAATTGATTATATTCCATCCTAGAACATTCACACACAAACACACACAATTCTCATTTCATAAAATATAAAATCTTAGTCTTAAAGAAAGAGATTGGTGACTGGTGCTCTACCTTTGCATCATTTTATGGCAGTGATCATTACTTATCTCTTCTTGCACACTTCTGTTCTGTTTATTTTATTTATGTCAATCATTGCTGATGATCATAAATTATTTTCTATATTTTCTCCTACTCTCACTTATTTAAGAATTATTTAAAAGTAATTATTAAAAACATAAACAGACTAGTAACCCATGATTTTTTTAATTTATGATAGAGGTAATATTTTTACCGAAATGAACATCTTCTTTATAGGGTGAGATAAATATTTTTTTCTATTGTTTTTTGTAATCGGTTGCTTTTGATAATATGGGCATACTGATTATATATGGACAATTACATGTATTTAGAAGAGTACTCTAAGATAAGTAAATCAATTCATTGATCACTTATTCAATGACAAACTCTTTGATCTTATCACCCCCATTGATCTTATAGACGAATTCGGTTTGGAAGCTGAACTTGCAATTTAAGTGTTAATCAACACCTCATGACTAACATTAGAAGAGTATCCACCCAAAGATAAAGAGTTAGAAAAAAACATGACTGATCTAAGTATTTCGATGAATCCTCGAGAACTAACTCATTTTTATTATTTCTAAATCAACACAACTAAGTCATCTCTATTCTTTCTAAATCAACAAGTGGACTTTGAAGAATGATCCACCATATATTTATAATCAAGAGAGTAACATCAACTGAAGCAACACAATGCATCATAACCATTCCGATTGAGGGAGATCCAAGGGCCAACATGCAAAGTCTGTCACTCTTCTTGAGGCACGTAACACTATTCTATATCTTCTCAGATGTTACCAAATGTTACTAATAATTGTGACTTTTCAAACCTTTGTCTCTCAAGCCTGGGGAGTTAGGCATTCGACAGGATGACCTTAACCAAAGAAATTTTAAGAGGAAATTTTCTTTTAAAGTTTTTCAGGAGGCTCTCAACAGACTTTCGTGTCTAGGGGACCAATCTACTAGACCATGTCGAGGTGATCTAGGTGTAGTAGACACCTATTTGAATAATAAGAAACTAACATTAACTAATGATTCATACTAATAAAATGCATCATCATGACCTAATTGGTCATTAAGGATATACCTATGTTAATTAACCTAGACTTAATAAAACAATAGATCAGGAAAACTATAAATACACTAACAATTCATAGGTAAAAGAATTTTTTCTACCTTAACAAAAATATAACTTTGAATACTGAAATCCAACTTAGGTGTTGGAATGTCTTTTACAGGAACACCAATATCTAATCATATCCAAATCAACATAAAAGATTGTATTGAAGAAGTGTTCCTCTCTACCCATTCTAGAGAAAGATGAAGTGTTCATCTTAGACCCATTGTAAAGGAAGAGGAAGTATTGATCTTGGTCCATAATAAAGAATATGGTATTCGTCTCTACCTTTGTAATAATAGATAACATTTTATTTATAAGTTTAATTAGCATTACATAAAAAAATATAATCAAATAAATTTTATTATATAAATAAAATTTATAATATTTTAAATTAAAATATATTATTATATAATTATAATTAAATATTTTTTAAAATAATAAATTTTTAGTATTTTATTTATCTTTTAACAATTCATTCATATATATATATATATACATATTCTTTACTTTTGATATATATAAATAAAACATCTAATAATTTTGAATTAATATAAATTTTTGTAAAGAGAAGCTTTCAATTCAAAAAGAATTTTGAACACAAATTATTGAATAATGTGCTATATATATATCAATTCGATAAAATATTTGTTATTATTAATAATATTTTAAAAGCTATTAAAATTTATTATAAAATATAAACTTTTTGTAAAAGAGAAACTTTCAATTTAAAATTGAGATTTGAGAACAAATTATTGAATAATTTTCTCTCACTATATATATACACGTGAATAATCAATCCGACAAAATATTTTTAATCATTAATAATATTTTAAAAACTATTAAAATTTATTTTATAATAAAAATAAAAGTAATATGATTTAAAAATATTAACAAGAATTATTTTGAGTTTCATAAATTTTATAGTATGTATATGGAACTAATAGAGTAGAAACAATAATTGTCATTTATTATATAATATCAAAATATATCATGATCTAATTCGTGATGTAGAAGAAATTTTTTTCCTATATTGTAATATTTTTTAATACATAATTTGTTAAAATAGTATTAATAACACTAAGACAACAATGATATGTAGGGTTGTCAAAATACGTCTGAACTTGAACTGGTTCACGTGACATATGATTTAAGTTAGGTGAGACTTTAAAAGTGGTGACCTAAATAGAAATAGATTTTTTAAAATGATCCGTTTAACTTGAGGTCCACATAGATCAATGTCAGACTAGCTTGCAAAATAATGGATTGACTCGTTTATTCTTTTATGTCAATTTTTTTCTTAATCTTTATTTTATTTTAATTATACATCTAATGCGTGAGAAATTAATAGAGTTATGTCAAGTAATATTAGATCAAGAAGTATCTTATGAGTTGTGTATGTGTGTGGAAGACAACAGATCAATGTATCATGGAGGTAAAGGACACGTGTGAATATTCAATATATTTATTTTCATATATGAGAATGATAAAATATTGAGGATAAAATCAATTGTCCTATGTTTTCATAGTAGTGCTTTAATCTAGGGTTTTATTTTACAAAATTGCGAGGAAGAAGGATAGTTTAAGTACATGGTGGAATATGTGATAGAGAAAATCAAGTTTGGACCTAGACTTAGGTTCTATTATTCTTATTGATTAGTGTTGATGGTTTGAGATTTGATGATGTTTAAAAGGCTTTGATGATGTTTTAAGAATATGCTGGGTTTTGTGATTAATGGTTCTTGATTGTTTAGCATTTCTAGAGATGTTAGATTTTTTGTATATAGTTAGCTAATTGAAATAGAATAATCTATTGTTTTTATTATTCATTAATTAGTCTGCTAATCCTGTTGCTTTAGCCGACTATTTTCATTAATGTACCAGGAATACAGGTTTAATGAAAATAGCTAACTGGTTTGCTACTTCAGTCGACTATTTTGTTCCAGATTCTTTATGCTGAAATGTGCAGAACGCACCTTTGAAGCTTTCAAAAGAGCCTGACCCAAAGCTTCTCTTCTTGTCTATAAATACAACTCTAAAGGACGTTTGAGTGTGCGAAAGAATTCAAGAGAATACACTCAAGAGCTGCAAACGTTCAGAGCAAAGGAATCTGCAGAATTTCGTTTACTATGTTTGCTTTTCAAGAAGAATATTTCTTTCACCTTTCTTTGTATTCTTTAATCTCGGGGTAGAGATTTGTAAGAGGGTTTTAGAACCCTGTTTTCTGTGATTGGGGTGATCACAGTGACTCAGTGTGAGTCATTGATTTAGAACTGTTCTATAGTGTTTAGAATAGGTTCTTTGAGTTTCTTGTAGTGTTCAAGAAAGAATTGTTGTAAAGAATACATTTATGATAGTGATTAGGATTTGTGGAGTTGCAGATCACCAACTGAATGTAGTTCTTGCACAAAGAACGAACCAGTATAATTCTTGGTGTTATCTTTTCTTATCCTTCATCATTTGTTATATTCTACATTAAGAACTAACCTACTATTTTGCAATAATTAGTCGACTATTTCTCAGTAAACTACACCAGTAAATTTTCTGATACGAAAAAGTTTTAAATAAATCTGTATATCAATTCAATCCCCCCCTTCTTGATATAATTCCGCATCTAACAATTGGTATCAAGAGCAGGTAATTGAAAGGTACTCAAGAAAGATCCAAGATGGGTGACAAGCTTCCCTTTGCTGAAGGAGCATCTACCAACAGACCTCCACTCTTTGTAGGAGCAAATTACCCCTTATGGAAAGCCAGAATGAAGATTTTCTTCGAGTCTGTTGATAGAGGTGTTTGGGATGCAGTGATTAATGGTCCTTTCATTCCAACTGTGAAGACTGAAAATGGAGAGTTGATTGAAAAACATGGGAACAGTGGACTGATGCTGAGAACAAAAAAGCCCAGTTTGACAGTAAGGCAAAAAATATTTTAACCTCTGCTCTAAATCTTGATGAATTTTTCAGGGTTTCTCACTGCACAACAGCTAAAGAAATGTGGGATATTCTACAAGTTACCCATGAAGGTACAACAGAGGTAAAAAGAGCAAGAAAGCACACCCTTATACAAGAGTATGAGATGTTTAGGATGCAACCAAGAGAAAGCATCCAAGACGTGCAGAAGCGCTTTACACACATAGTGAATCATCTGCTGGATTTAGGAAAGAAGTTTGATGATGAAGAGCTCAACATAAAGGTTCTCAAATGCTTAAGTAGAAGCTGGTAGCCGAAAGTCACAACAATCATTGAAACAAAGGATTTGACTGTCATGAACACTGCAACTCTGTTTGGAAAACTGAGGGAACACGAGCTGGAGTTAAGCAGGCTTGATCAACTTGAAACTTCTGATAAACAGAACAAGAGTCTTGCACTAAAAGCCAAGGAATGCTTAAAGAGTGATGAAGAGAAAGAAGATGAAAGTACAGAATTCGCTATGCTGGTTAAGAAGTTTGGAAAATTTCTAAAGGGGAAGAATAACTCAAAAGACAGATTCCAAGAAAATCAGAAGAGGTACACCAGAAAATCTGATTTTAATTCCTCTAATTTCTCTTGCTTTAATTGTGGGCAGCTAGGACATGTTAATATAGATTGTCCTCTTTTGAATCAAATAAAAGATAGAAGCCCAGAAAAGAATGAAAGAAGAGATAAAGACAAACGTATTCAGCACTTCAAGAAAGGCAAGAAAGCATACATGGCCTGGGATGACAGTGATTCCAACAAATCATCAAATTCAAATTTTGAATCTGAAAACCAAGCCAATCTGTGCCTTGTAGCTAATGAAGAAACTTCCAGTTAAATCTGTCATAGAGTAAAGAGAACTTTATGGTATCTAGATAGTGGTTGCTCTAAACAAATGACAGGTGATAAATCAAAGTTGATAAACTTCAAAGCATATGAAGCTGGTTCTGTTACTTTTGGAGACAATAACAAGGGCAAAATCAAAGGATCTGGAGACATTGGAAACTGTTCTTCCTCACAAATAAAGGATGTACTATTTGTTGAAGGATTGAAACACAATCTGCTAAGCATAAGTTAGCTTTGTGACAAAGGTATGAAAGTGACTTTTGATGTAGAATTTTGTGTCATATACAACTGTAAAACTGCAGATATTGTGCACATTGGGAGAAGAATAAACAATGTATACATGCTGGACATTGAGCCCTCAAATCTCAAGAACATTTGCTTGTTGACCAAAGAAGATGAAGGCTGGCTTTGGCATAGAAGGTGTGGACACATCAACATGCAGTTATTAAATAAAATCAGCTGCAAAAGTCTTGTTAGAGGCCTTCCAAATGTGAAATTCGTGAAGGATAAAGTATGTGCATTCTGCCAAAAAGGAAAGCAGTCAAGAAACTCTTTTGAGTCAAAGAACATCATCTCAACAAGGAGACCACTTGAGCTATTGCATCTTGATTTGTTTGGTCCATCAAGAACTGTAAGTTTTGGAAACAACTCATATGTTCTTGTCATTGTTGATGATTTCTAAAGATATACTTGGACATTATTTCTTTCTTCAAAAGATGAAACATTCCATGCATTCAAGAAATTTGCAAAGATCATTTCAAATGAAAAAAACCTTAACATTGTTTCTTTAAGAAGTGATCATGGAACTGAATTTCAAAACATGCATGTTAGATGTGGAATTATATCAAGAAGGGGGGTTGAATTGATATAAAGCTTTATTGAAAACTTTTTCGTATCAGAAAAATTACTGGTGCAGTTTACTGAGAATTAGCCGATTGATTATTGCAAAATAGTAGGTTAGTTCTTAATGCAGAATATAACAGATGATGAAGGAAGAGAAAAGATAACACCAAGGTTTATACTGGTTCGTTCTTTGTGCAAGAACTACATCCAGTTGATGATCTGCAACTCCACAGATCCTAATCACTATAAAAAATGTATTCTTTACAACAAACCTTTCTTGAACACTACAAGAAAATCAAAGAACCTATTCTAAACACTATAGAACAGTTCTAAACACCCACTGACTCCATTGAGCCACTGTGATCACCCCGATCACACACAACAGGGTTCTAAAACCCTCTAACAAATCTCTAACCCGAGATCAAAGAATACAAGATACAGTGAAAGAAAGAAATTCTCTTAAACAGTAAACACAGTAAACAAATTTCTGCAGATTCCTTTGCTCTGAACGTATGAAGCTCTTGGGTGTTTTCTCTTGAATTCTTTTGCGCTTGCAAACGTCCTTTAGAGTTGTATTTGTAAACAAAAGGAAATGCTTTGGGTCATCCTTTCTTTAAGTCTTTAAAACCCGCGTTCTGCACTTTATCTGCATAAAGAAAGGTCTGGAACAAAATAGTCGACTGAAGACTCAAACCAGCTAGCTATTTTCATTAAACTTGTATTCCTGGTACATTAATGAAAATAGTCGACTAGAGCAATAGGATTAGCAGACTAACTGATGAATAATAAAAACAATAGATTATCATATTTCAATTTGCTAATCATGTACAGATAATCTAACATCTTAGAAATGCTAAATCAGTTAAGAACCATTAATCACAAACCCAACACATTATTAAAACATCATCAAAGCTTAAAAACATCATCAACAAACGCCCCCTATTTGATGATGTCAACCTGCAAAACAAAACAAACACAAAGAGAAGAGATGGTAGATTATCTCCCCCTTTGACATTAGCAAATAGCAGGTATAGTAGATATAGCAGTTATTTTCAAATGTTCTAAAGTGCAGATTAAACCAAAATATTATAGACCCATAATTGTTTTAGCTGCAGAAATATAAGACTGAAAATATTAAAAAAAAAGCATATTAGATTAGTCATCATCTTCATCTTCATCATCAGCACCATCTTTGTCCATAGCAGCAGAGGTGTTAGTGTTGGAGCCATCAAAGTTGTCCACAGTCACTTGTAGTTCATCAAGTTGACGTTGGATCAGGTCAATCTCATAGTCTACGTTGGTAAACCTCGCTACCATCGTTTCATGGGTGTCGCGCTGCATGGAAGTTAGAATATTAAGTCTAGAAATAAGCATTTGCTCAAATTCAGACATGGGTACTCCCTGGTATGTTGGAGGAGCTGAATAGGGAATCATCTGATAGGCTGAGTAATCTTGTTGATTTCCAGATGAAGTACCCGCATTGAAGTTTGCTCCTGGTGCAGATGATGATGCTCCAGCTTCATAATTCCAGTCACCATTGATTTTTGTCAAGCCCATCTTGCGGAGGTAATAGTTGTCAAACAAATGCTTATGGTTGACAATCCTGGTGGTCTCTCCTTCAGTGGGGAAATTAAAGTAATCCAGAAACTTGGAGATCAGAATTGCATATGGAAGCTTGTGATCACTGAGCCTCTTTGCCTTGAACATGTGACCCTTGATGACATAGATCCAATTGACCTTTATACGGTTCTTCAAGCAGTGAATCAGTGCAAGATCTTCCTCCATCAGCTGTGCATGATTACTCCCCCTGGGAATGAGCTGCCAAGCAAGGAAGAAAGCTAAGAGCCTTTCATCACGTTTCATTCTTCCCACATTGTATTTGAGGATCAGAGCCTCATCACAGTTGCGCAAACAGTCCTTGTACACAGCTTCCTTGTTGAAATTGGGTACAGCTCCAGTGTTACCTTTACTTATTTTGATTCCCTGAATTTTCAACCCAGCAACTCTTCTCCACAAGGTGTTGTCAATCCGCACTTCTCTACCTCTTATTTGAGAAACCAGTACATTGTTCTCCACCTTCAAGTTAGCATAAAACAGTTTCACAAGATCTATGTAGAAGTTACCTTCTAGCTCGACAAACTGTTGAAGACCTTGTGCATGAAGTGAATTCCTCACGAAGATCAAATTTTCATTGTTCAGCCAGCTGAATTTCAGAATCTTAGGAGAAAGGATCACCTTCCTTTGCATTTTGAGTTTTACAGATTCAGGCATTTCATACAAAAATGCAATGAGATAGATGTACAGTAGTGAAATCTGAAATCCAGAAGGATTATAGCTATATAGATGCAAGGTCACACGAAAAATTGATCAGTTGAGAAGATATTCAGTTATGGACAGTGCAGAGAAGGAATATGTATGAGTTGGTTATTTACTGACAAGGTTTGAACAGGTTTGAAGAAATTTGACTGAATTTTAATTTCATTTAGAGGAATTAATCAGTTAGTTAAATCAATTAATAAGCTGTTCAGATAGAAATAATAACCAGCAGGTACAATTAATGAAATAAGTCTGTTATTTCATGAAAATAAGCAAACTATTTTATGTAACAGTAAAGCACTGTTGTCAGTTAAGTGAAATAAGTCGACTGTTACACGAAATTAACACATTGAAATCTGCATCAATAAAATATTATTGCGAGTTAAATGAAATAAGCCAACTGTTTCATAGAATTAACAAACTAATCAACTCAGCAGAAGAAAATTTAAGAGATATGATTGATGTTCAGGATACCCAATTCATTTCTAAGTTTGAAAAATCTTTCACAACCAAGAGGTTTAGTGAAAATATCAGTTAATTTATCATTAGTAGAGATGAATTCAATCCTACAATCCTTCTTTTCTATATGATCTCTTATAAAATGGTGTCTTATTTCAATGTGCTTAGTTCTAGAGTGCTGTATAGGATTCTTAGTTAGATTGATTACACTGGTGTTATCACATAAGATTGGAATATCAGAAAGATGCAAATTGAAATCACTTAGCTGTTGTTTTAACCACAAAATCTGTGCAGTACAGCTACCAGCAGCTATATATTCAGCTTCTGCTGTGGAAAGTGCAACACATGCTTGTTTCTTGCTTGTCCACGAAATTAAACAGTTTCCAAACAAGTGACATGTTCCACTGGTGCTTTTCCTGTCTAATTTGCAACCTGCAAAATTAGAATCAGTATAGCCAACCAAATTTAACTCATTACCAGTTGAATACCACAGCCCAACATTCACAGTTCCTTTTAGATACTTCAAAATTTGTTTTGCAGCTGTGAGATGTGATTCCTTTGGATTATCTTGAAATCTTGCACATAGACATACAGAAAACATGATGCAGGTCTGCTAGTAGTGATGTATAGCAAAGAACCAATCAAACCTCTATACATAGTTGCATCAACTGATTTTCCAGATTCATCTATGTCAAGATAGCAACTTGAGGACATTGGAGTATTGGCTTCTTTGCAGCTCTCCATGTTGAACTTCTTCAGCAATTCATTGCAGTACTTAGATTGATTTATGAAGGTTCCATTT
Source organism: Lablab purpureus (assembly GCA_030347555.1). Classification (NCBI taxonomy): domain Eukaryota; kingdom Viridiplantae; phylum Streptophyta; class Magnoliopsida; order Fabales; family Fabaceae; genus Lablab; species Lablab purpureus. The sequence goes on along the minus strand of CM059262.1, from coordinate 23,977,677 downwards.
TGCATCTATTTGACCTGCAAACCTAGGAAGAAATTCAATTCTCCCATCATTGACATCTCAAATTCACCCTACATAGATTCAGCAAACTCTTAGCAAATAGAGGGATTAGATGATCCAAAGATAATGTCATCAACATAAATTTGCACAAGTATGAGATCATTAACAACTTTCTTAGTGAAAAGAGTTTTATCAACAAATCCTCTTTTAAAACCTTGAGATATTAGGAAAGTTGAAAGTCTTTCATACCAATGCCTAGGTGCCTGTTTAAGACCATACAATGCCTTTTTGAGTTTGTAAACATGGTTAGGAAACTTAGAATCAATAAAACCAGGTGGCTGTTCAACATACACATCCTCATTTATAAAGCCATTTAGAAAAGCACTTTTAACATCCATTTGATAGAGTTTGAAGCTTTTAAGACATGCAAATGCAAGCAACAACCTAATGGCTTCTAATCTAGCAACTGGTGCATAAGTCTCATCATAATCAATGCCTTCTTCCTGATTATACCCTTTTGCTACAAGTCTAGCTTTGTTTCTAGTTATTACATCATTTTCATCAAGTTTATTCTTAAAAACCCACTTTGATCCTATAACATTCATTTCATTGTTTCTAGGTACTAGATGCCAAACATTATTCCTAACAAACTGATTCAACTCTTCATTCATAGCAGTTATCCAATTATGATCAAGCAATGCATCATGAATATTTTTTGGTTCTATTTGTGAAACAAATGCCATGTGATTACAGAGTTCATGAAGAGAATTTCGAGTTGTTACTCCCTTTTCAACATTCCCAATGATGTTATCCAGAGACAATCCTTTTTGAGTTCTCCAGGATTTGGATAAGGCATTGTCTGCTACAGAGTAGTCGACTAATCCAGAGTTATAGTCGACTGGTTCATCCTGTCTGTCAGCTTCAGCAGATTTTTCTGCATAATCTTCATTCTTTTCTGACTTCTCAGATTTCTCATCATCAGAACCTGCAAGGGAATTACCTTTTCTCTCTTTTTGGCATAAGACCTCATAAAAAACAACATGAATAGATTCTTCCACAGTTAAGTTCTTTTTGTTGAAAACACGATATGCTTTGCTAGTCATGGAATAACCTAGGAATATACCATCATCAGCTTTTTCATCAAATTTGCCTAATGATGCTTTTCCATTGTTTAGAATGAAACACCTGCAACCAAAGACTTTGAAATATGCAATACTAGGGGTTTTATCATTCAAAAGTTCATATGGAGTTTTATCAAGAATTGGTCTAAGCAACACTCTATTAAGTACATAGCAAGCTGTAGAGACTGCATCTGCCCAAAAGTACTTTGGAAGTTTGGATTCACTCAGCATTGTCCTTGCACATTCTTGAAGAGTCCTGTTCTTTCTTTCAACAACTCCATTTTGCTGTGGAGTTCTAGGTGCAGAAAAGTTGTGAGATATGCCATGTTTAGAACAAAACTTTTCAAAATGCATGTTTTGAAACTCAGTTCCATGATCACTTCTTAAAGAAACAATGTTAAGATCTTTTTCATTTGAAATGATCTTTGCAAATCTCTTGAATGCATGGAATGTTTCATCTTTTGAAGAAAGAAATAATGTCCATGTATATCTTGAGAAATCATCAACAATGACAAGAACATATGAGTTGTTTCCAATACTTACTGTTCTTGTTGGACCAAAAAAATCAAGGTGCAATAACTCAAGTGGTCTCTTTGTTGAGATGATATTCTTTGACTCAAATGAGCTTTTGGACTGCTTTCCTTTTTCGCAAAATGCACATACTTTGTCCTTCACGAATTTCACATTTGGAAGGCCTCTAACAAGACTTTTGCAGCTGATTTTGTTCAATAACTGCATGTTGATATGTCCACACCTTCTATGCCAAAGCCATCCTTCATCTTCTTTGGTCAACAAGCAAATGTTCTTGAGATTTGAGGGCTCAATGTCCAGCATGTATACATTGTTTGTTCTTCTCCCAATGTGCACAATATCTGCAATTTTACAGTTGTATATGACACAAAATTCTGCATCAAAAGTGACTTTCATACCTTTGTCACAAAGCTGATTTATGCTTAGCAGATTGTGTTTCAATCCTTCAACAAAAAGTACATCCTTAATCTGTGAAGAAGAACAGTCTCCAATGTCTCCAAATCCTTTGATTTTACCTTTGCTATTGTCTCCAAAAGTAACTGAACCAGCTTCAAATGCCTTGAAGTTCATCAACTTTGATTTATCACCTGTCATGTGTTTAGAGCAACCACTATCTAGATACCATGAAGCTTTCTTTGCTCTATGACAGATCTGTAAAACAAATTTAATTTACAAATTTAGGTCCCCCAAAACCAGTTGGGTCCTTTCAAGTTAGGAACAACATATGTTTTGGGTTTCCAATAGTATTCACCTCTTGAAATCCCAAAATTCTTGACATAGCAAAATCTAGATATATGTCCATGTTTCAAACAATAAGAATATGTTTTAAATCTGTTACTAGGATAAGATTTGTTCTTAGCAGCATGATAACGTTTTCCATAACCAAGACCATTTCCATTTGAAAATCCAATTTGAGAATGTAGAAGTTGATTAAGTGTATTATGACCAATTTGAAACTTTACCAATGTTTTAATCAGATAACCAACTTTATTATGAAGATTAATGCAGTTTTCACACTTTGCAGAATTGATTTTATCATTCTTGGATTCTTCAGATTCTTTCTGGTTTTTCAGTTGCAGGACATTGTCTTTTAGTTGACTGTTTTCATCTTTCAGTCTGCTATTCTGACTTTCCAGTTCTTGTAATTTATTTTCTAGCCAGTTATTTAGACCTTTTAGCCGATTATTCTGATAGTCTAGTTTCTTTGTTTCATTATGTAATTCTCTGAATGCATCAAACAAGGTGTCATAATTCTCACTCATATCAGAATCACACGAACTTACTTGGCTAGATGCTTCTTCATTAGCTACAAGGTACAAATTGGCTTGGTTTTTCAGATTCAGAATCTGAATTTGATGTTTTTCTAGAATCACTGTCATCCCAGGCCATATAAGCTTTCTTGCCTTTCTTGAAGTTCTGATTTCGTTTGTCTTTATCTCTTCTTTCATTTCTTTCTGGGCTTCTATCTTTTCTTTGATTCAAAAGAGGACAATCTACCTTGACATGTCCTGGCTGCCCACAGTTAAAGCAAAAGAAATTAGAGGAATTAAAATCAGGTTTTCTGGTGTACCTTCTCTGATTTTCCTGAAACCTATCTTTTGAATTATTCTTCCTCTTTAGGAACTTTCCAAACCTCTTAACCAGCATAGCAAACTCTATGCTTTCATCTTCTTTTTCTTCATCACTCTTTATGCACTCCTTGGCTTTAAGTGCAAGACTCTTGTTCTATTTATCAGAGGTTTCAAGTTGATCAAGTCTGCTCAGCTCCAGCTCGTGCTCCCTGACTTTTCCAAACAGAGTTGCAGTGTTCATGACAGTCAAATCTTTTGTTTCAAGGATTGCTGTAACTTTCGGCTGCCAGCTCCTACTTAAGCATTTGAGAACTTTTATGTCGAGCTCTTCATCATCAAACTTCTTTCCTAGGCCAAGCAAATGATTCACTATGTGTGTGAAGCGCTTCTGCACGTCTTGAATGGTCTCTCCAGGCTGCATTCGAAACATCTCATACTCTTGTATGAGGGTGTGCTTTTTTGCTCTTTTCACTTCTGTTGTACCTTCATGTGTGACTTGAAGAATGTCCCACATTTCTTTAGCTGTTGTGCATTGAGAAACCCTGAAAAATTCATCAAGATTAAGAGTAGAGGTTAAAATATTTTTAGCCTTACTGTCAAACTAAGCCTTCTTATTTTCTGCATCAGTCCACTGATCCCATGGTTTTTCAGTCAACTCTCCATTTTCAGTCTTCACAGTTGGAGTGTAAGGACCATTAATCACTGCATCCCACACGCCTCTATCAACAGACTCGAAGAAGATCTTCATTCTGGCTTTCCAGAAGGGATAATTCGCTCCTACAAAGAGTGGAGGTCTGTTGGTAGATGCTCCTTTAGCAAAGGGAAGCTTGTCACCCATCTTGATTCTTTCTTGAGTACCTTACAAGAACCTGCTCTGATACCAATTGTTAGATGCGAAATTATATCAAGAAGGGGGGGTTGAATTGATATAAAGCTTTATTGAAAACTTTTTCGTATCAGAAAAATTACTGGTGCAGTTTACTGAGAATTAGCCGACTGATTATTGCAAAATAGTAGGTTAGTTCTTAATGCAGAATATAACAGATGATGAAGGAAGAGAAAAGGTAACACCAAGATTTATACTGGTTCGTTCTTTGTGCAAGAACTACATCCAGTTGATGATCTGCAACTCCATAGATCCTAATCATTATAAAAAATGTATTCTTTACAACAAACCATTCTTGAACACTACAAGAAAATCAAAGAACCTATTCTAAACACTATAGAACAGTTCTAAACACCCACTGACTCACACTGAGCCACTGTGATCACCCCGATCACACACAACAGGGTTCTAAAACCCTCTAAAAAAATCTCTAACCTGAGATCAAAGAATACAAGATACAGTGAAAGAAACAAAATCTTCTTGGACAGTATACACAGTAAAAATGAAAAACTCTGCAGAATCTTTTTGCTCCTGAACGTATGAAGCTCTTGGGTGTTTTTTCTTGAATTCTTTCGTGCTTGCAAACGTCCTTTAGAGTTGTATTTATAGACAAAAGGAAATGCTTTGGGTCATCCTTTCTTTAAGTCTTTAAAACCCGCGTTCTGCACTTTATCTGCATAAAGAAAGGTCTGGAACAAAATAGTCGACTGAAGACTCAAACCAGTTAGCTATTTTCATTAAACTTGTATTCCTGGTACATTAATGAAAATAGTCGACTAGAGCAATAGGATTAGCAGACCAACTGATGAATAATAAAAACAACAGATTATCATATTTCAATTTGCTAATCATGTACAGATAATCTAACATCTTAGAAATGCTAAATCAGTTAAGAACCATTAATCACAAACCCAACACATTATTAAAACATCATCAAAGCTTGAAAACATCATCAAATCTCAAATCATCAACAATGCATTTTGAAAAGTTTTGTTCTAAACATGGCATATCTCACAACTTTTCTGCACCTAGAACTCCACAACAAAATGGAGTTGTTGAAAGAAAGAACAGGACTCTTCAAGAATGTGCAAGAACCATGCTGAGTGAATCCAAGCTTCCAAAATACTTTTGGGCAGATGCAGTTTCTACAGCTTGCTATGTGCTTAATAGAGTATTGCTTAGACCAATTCTTGATAAAACTCCATATGAGCTTTTGAATAATAGAACTCCTAGTATTGCATATTTCAAAGTCTTTGGTTGCAGGTGCTTTATACTAAAGAATGGAAAAGCATCATTAGGCAAGTTTGATGAAAAAGGTGATGATGGTATATTCCTAGGTTATTCTATGAATAGCAAAGCCTATCGTGTTTTTAACAAAAAGAACTTAACTGTAGAAGAATCTATTCATGTTGTATTTGATGAGTTCTTATGTCAAAAAGAGAGAAAAGGTAATTCCCTTGCAGGTTCAGATGATGAAAAGTCTAAGAAATAAGAAAAGAATGAAGATTATGCAGAAAAATCTGCTGATACTAACAAACAGGATGAACCAGTCGACTATAACTCTGGATCAGTCGACTACTCTGTAGCAGACAATTACTTATCTAAATCCTAGAGGACTAAAAAAGGATTGTCTCTGGATAACATCATTGGGAATGTTGAAAAGGGAGTAACAACTCGAAACTCTCTACATGATTTCTGTAATCACATGGCATTTGTTTCACAAATAGAACCAAAAAATATTCATGATGCATTACTTGATCATAATTGGATTACTGCTATGAATGAAGAGTTGAATCAGTTTGTTAGAAATAATGTTTGGCATCTAGTACCTAGGAACAATGAAATGAATGTTATAGGAACAAAATGGGTCTTTAAAAGCAAACTTGATGAAAATGGTATAATAACCAGGAACAAAGCTAGACTAGTAGCCAAAGGATATAATCAGGAAGAAGGCATTGATTATGATGAGCTTATGCACCAGTTGCTAGGTTAGAAGCCATTAGATTGTTGCTTGCATTTGCATGTCTTAAAAGCTTCAAACTCTATCAAATGGATGTTAAAAGTGCTTTTCTAAATGGCTTTATAAATGAGGATGTGTATGTTGAACAGCCACCTGGATTTGTTGATTCTAAGTTTCCTAATCATGTTTACAAACTCAAAAATGCATTGTATGGTCTTAAACAGACACCTAGGCAGTGGTAGGAAAGACTTACAACTTTCCTCATATCACAAGGTTTTAAAAGAGGAGTTGTGGATAAAAGTCTTTTCACTAAGAAAGTTATTAATGATCTTATACTTGTGCAAATTTATGTTGATGATATCATTTTTGGATCATCTAATCCCTCTCTTTGCCAAGAGTTTGCAGAATCCATGCAAGGTGAATTTGAGATGTCTATGATGGGATAATTAAATTTCTTCCTAGGTTTGCAGGTTAAACAGATGCAAAATGGAACTTTTATAAATCAATCAAAGTACTGCAATGAACTATTGAAGAAGTTCAACATGGAAAGCTGCAAAGATGCATCTACTCCAATGTCCTCAAGCTGTTATCTTGACTTAGATGAATAAGGAAAATCAGTTGATGCAACTATGTATAGAGGTTTGATTGGTTCTTTGCTATACATCACTGCTAGCAGACCTGACATAATGTTTACTGTATGTCTATGTGCAATATTTCAAGCCAACCCAAAGGAATCACATCTCACAGCTGCTAAACGAATTTTGAAGTATCTTAAAGGAACAGTGAATGTTGGATTGTGGTATTCTAATGGGAATGAATTAAATTTAGTTGGCTATACTGACTCTGATTTTGCAGGTTGCAAATTAGACAGGAAAAGCACAAGTGGAACATGCCACTTGTTTGGAAATTGCTTGATTTCTTGGACTAGTAAGAAACAAGCATGTGTTGCACTTTCCACAGCAGAAGCTGAATATATAGTTGTTGGTAGCTGCACTGCATAGATCTTATGGTTAAAACAACAGCTAAGTGATTTCAATTTGCATCTTTCTGATATTCCCATCTTTCTGATATTCCCATCCTGTGTGACAATACCAGTGCTATCAATTTAACTAAGAACCCCATTCAGCACTCTAGAACTAAGCATATTGAAATAAGGCACCACTTTATAAGAGATCATATAGAAAAGAAAGATTGTAGGATTGAATTCATATCCACTAATGATCAGTTAGCTGATATTTTCAATAAACCTCTTGGTCGTGATAGGTTTTTCAAACTTAGAAATGAATTGGGTATCCTAAACATCAATCATCTTTCTTAAATTTTCTTCTGCAGAGTTAAGCAGTTTGTTAATTCTATGAAATAGCTGACGTATTTCGTTTAACTGACAATAATATTTTACTGCTGCAGATTTCAGTGTGTTAATTTCTTGTAACAGTCGACTTATTTCACTTAACTGACAATAGTGTTTTACTGTTACATAAAATAGCTTGCTTATTTCTATGAAATAACAAACGTATTTCATTAAATGTACTTGCTGGTGTTTTCAATCAGAATAGTCTATTAATTGCTTTGACTAGCTGACTAATATCTTTAACTGCAATTAAATTCAATTGGGTTTTCAAGAAATCAGCTTTCATCAAAACAATTCAAACCATATCTGACCAATACGTCCATTGGGTACACTGTCATTCAAAGCATGAACAGTTTTAGGTGCATGTGAGGTTACTTTATTGGGTTTGCAGTTCTGAGCTTCCATTTCTCAATATATTCTCTGCACTCTCTGATACTGAGCATCTGTGTTTGAGTAAAGATCTGTTCAAAATATTTACTCATCAATATTCGTTTTACCATGCATACCTATCTCTCTATATAGTTCTAATCTCTCTACATATCACATATTGCAACTGTGCATCTCTATTTGCTGCATTTTCGCATACTGCTGCATCTTCTCAGTTTCTCAGTTTCTCAGTTTCTCAGATTAAAATGTCAAACAATGAGTATTTCTTAGTTGAGAGTGATGACTCTGATGCCTCAATAGCTACTGCATTTCAAAGTTTGAGGAGATCATCACGAAATAGAGCATCCACACAGGCTGCTGCACCACAACCAGCCAGATCAAGCAGAAACAGAGGCTCAACTTCTGGGACACCGGCACAACCAATTCAAATTCCAGAGTCAAATGCTGGACCTTCAGAAAGAAGGTTTCCTAAGAGGTACAAGGTTCGTGTCAAGCTTCCTCAACCCGTGGCCCCTGCAGAAGATGAATCTAATGAAGAAACTGAGTCAGAAAACGAAGAACACAATGAGATCGTTGAAGCTGTGGAGCTTAGAATGCAAAGGAAACAGATCCTTACCCTAAAAATACTGAAATTCAGCTGGCTGAATAATGAGAATCTGACTTTTGTGAGAAATTCCCTTCAAGCACAGGGTCTACAACAGTTTGTAGAATTAGAAGGTAACTTCTATATAGACCTTGTTAAATTGTTTTATGCTAACTTGAAGGTGGAGAACAATGTTCTGGTATCTCAAATAAGAGGCAGAGAAGTCAGAATTGACAACACGTTGTGGAGAAGGGTTGCTGGTTTGAAGAATGAAGGTATAAAAATCAGTAAGGGAAACACTGGGGCTGTACCAGATTTTAACAAGGAGGCTGTATACAAGGCTTGCCTGCGCAATTGTGATGAAGCTGTCATCCTCAAATACAATGTTGGGAGGATGAAACTTGATGAAAGGCTTTTGGCTTTCTTTCTTGCTTGGCAGCTCATCCCCAGGGGGAGCAATCATGCACAACTGATGGAGGAAGACCTTGCTCTGATCCAATGCATGAGAAATCGTATCAAGGTCAATTGGATATATGTGATCAAGGGTCACATGTTCAAGGCTAAGAGACTCAGTGATCACAAGCTTCCGTATGCCATCCTTATTTCCAAGTTTCTGGATCATTTCAACTTTCCCACTGAAGGAGAAACCACCCGCATTGTCAATCACAAGCATTTGTTTGACAATTATTATCTCCGTAAGATGGGTCTGACAAAGATAAATGATGACTGGACTTATGAAGCTGAATCCTCCTCATCTGCACCAAGAGCAACCTTTGATGCTGGAAATTCATCTGAGAACCAGCAAGACTACACAGCCAATCAAATGGTTCCTTACTTAGCACCTCCAGCATATCAGGGAGTACCCATGTCTGAATTTGAGCGTATGCTAATATCTAGACTTAATGTGCTTTCCTCCATGCAGCGCAATACACATGAAACAATGGTTGCCAGATTCACTAACATAGACTATGAAATAGAGCTTATCCAACTACAGCTTGCTGAACTTCAAGTTACTGTGGAAAGCTATGATGGCTCCAATACTCACAACTCTGCTGCCATGGAAGAAGATGATGCTGATGATGATGATGAGGAAGATGAGGATGATGAAGAAGATGATGACTGATCTAATCTGCTTCTGATTTTAATATTTTCAGTATTATATTTCTGCAATTAAAACAATTTGGGGTCTGTAATATTACACATATACTTACATTCTGCTAATATCTGTACTTTAGAACTTGCTTATAATTGCTCTATACTGCCTATATCTGCTATTTGCTAATGTCAAAGGGGGAGATAATCTACCATCTCTTCTCTTTGTGTTTTTACAGGTTTTGCAGGTTGACATCATCAAATAGGGGGAGTTTGTTGATGATTTGAGATTTGATGATGTTTAAAAGGCTTTGATGATGTTTTAAGAATATGTTGGGTTTTGTGATTAATGGTTCTTGATTGTTTAGCATTTCTAGAGATGTTAGATTTTCTGTATATAGTTAGCTAATTGAAATAGAATAATCTGTTATTTTTATTATTCATCAATTAGTCTGCTAATCTTGTTGCTTTAGTCGACTATTTTCATTAATGTACCAGGAATACAGGTTTAATGAAAATAGCTAACTGGTTTGCTACTTCAGTCGACTATTTTGTTCCAGACCCTTTATGCTAAAATGTGCAGAACGCGCCTTTGAAGCTTTCAAAAGAGCCTGACCCAAAGCTTCTCTTCTTGTCTATAAATACAACTCTAAAGGACGTTTGAGTGTGTGAAAGAATTCAAGAGAATACACTCAAGAGCTGCAAACGTTTAGAGCAAACGATTCTGCAGAATTTCGTTTACTGTATTTGCTTTTCAAGAAGAATATTTCTTTCACCTTTCTTTGTATTCTTTAATCTCGGGGTAAAGATTTGTAAGAGGGTTTTAGAATCCTGTTTTCTGTGATTGGGGTGATCACAGTGACTCAGTGTGAGTCAGTGATTTAGAACTGTTCTATAGTGTTTAGAATAGGTTCTTTGAGTTTCTTGTAGTGTTCAAGAAAGAATTGTTGTAAAGAATACATTTCTGATAGTGATTAGGATCTGTGGAGTTGCAGATCACCAACTGAATGTAGTTCTTGCACAAAGAACGAACCAGTATAATCCTTTGTGTTATCTTTTCTTATCCTTCATCATCTGTTATATTCTGCATTAAGAACTAACCTACTATTTTGCAATAATCAGTCGGCTATTTCTCAGTAAACTACACCAGTAAATTTTCTGATACGAAAAAGTTTTAAATAAATCTGTATATCAATTCAACCCCCCCCTTCTTGATATAATTCCGCATCTAACAATTAGATACAATATTTTTTATTGTTTCTCTTGTTTTGATAGGATACAATCCTTTCCTTTGTATGATTTTTTAAGTTTTTTTTTCTTGATTCAGTTTGTTCTTTTTAGTTATGAACAACTTTTTGCACAAATTTTTCAATTTTTTGTATTATATATATATATATATATATATATATTGTTGAAAAAAAAATATTAGACCAAAATATATGATATTGTTGTATCATGCATTTAGTTTATACATATTAAATTTTAAACTTTAAGATAATAATATATCATGCTTTTTGTATGGACATAGTTTTTATAACTCCATTTAGAACATAATAAGCCATATACAATAATATTTTAAAGAGATAATAAATTTAAGATAGTTCAAGCTTTTAACAAATTTTCTTTTATGAAATAGTTATATATATATATATATATGTCCAAAAATATAATTAATATGTATGTATATAGTTAAAAATTTAAGTTTGAGTTTTAATTTCACATAAACTATAAATAAAATTATATTAAAAATTTAAAAATTTATTCTTTTAAAATTTTAAATTAGAAATATTGTTACTATAGGTTAATTTTTTATTTATAATACTTAATTTTCTCAATTCATTCTCTTCTAAAAAACCTAACACATATACATTTGATTATGAATATAAATATTTTTAAGTGTTATTTATATTTTATTTTTTAATATTTCTTGTAGTTTTTAAATTTTTATTACAAATATTGTGATGTTATTTTATCTTTTATATAAATTTTTTCTTTATTTTTAGCGAGAAGCTAATTATCTTTTTCGTAGAAACTAATTAAAAAATATTTATCTTTTTTATATTTTTTTAATAATTTGTTATCATTGTTTTAAACAATTTATAAATGCGTGTGTTTACAACTACATTTTTCTTTTTATATTAATCTTTTTATAAATTTCAAAATTAAATACTATTTATTTATAAAAGATAGATTATAAAATGTTAGAAATAATTTAATTTGAATAAATTGTCAGTTACTAGTGGTTTAATGTTTTGAATAATTTTTATTCTTCTGTTTTAGTCTGCAGACTTAATTCTCAATTATTCTCAATTATGTGGGAATATCAAGAGTTTGTGTAATGTGCGATTATGAATAAAATATAGAGAGTCATATAATTTTCTATCAGTGTTATCAAGAGCAAGGTTCTTTCTTTTTGGGACTTTGGGACTTCCTTTGCAGTAGCAAATGGCAAGTGAAGGATTTGTACAGGCAGTAATTCCTCGTTTTGATGGTCAATATGACCATTGGTGTATGTTGATGGAAAATTTCCTAAGATCCAAGGAGTACTGGCAAGTTATTGAAGTCGGTGTGCCTGAGAGTAGTACAGTGCTCACTGATGAACAACGAAAGGAGGTGGATGCACTAAAGTTAAAAGACTTGAAAACAAAAAACTATTTGTTTCAAGCCATTGATCGATCTATCCTGGAAACCATTCTCAACAAAGAAACTTCCAAGGATATTTGGGATTCAATGAAGAAGAAGTATCAAGGGTCTGCAAGAGCAAAGAGGTAGTAGCTTCAAGCTTTTCGTGCTGAGTTCGAAACAATTCGAATGAAGCTGGGAGAATCAATTACAAATTATTTTTCCCGTGTGATGACGATTGTCACCAAGATGTGCACATATGGTGACAAAACTGAAGAAAGAAGAGTTGTTGAAAAAATATTGCGGTCTTTAGAACCAAAATTTAATTTTGTTGTATGTGCTATAGAAGAATCTAAAGACATTGACGATCTGTCACTTGATGAACTGCAAAGTTCATTATTGGTACATGAACAAAAATTTAAACAGCCAGAAGTTGAGGAGCAAGCGTTGAAAGCTTCTACCAATACTCATTCCAACAACTTCATAGGACGGGGTAGAGGTAGAGGCAGAGGACGAGGGAGACAAAGCCATAATGATCAATCTCAAGACAGAGACAAATCTCAAGGCAGAGGCAGAGGAAAGGAACATGACAAATCTAAGGTAGAATGTTTTAGATGTCGTAAGTTTGGTCATTATGCTTCTGAATGTTATACCAGGTTGCCTCGAGACAAGGAAAAGACAGAAAAGTCAAATCTAACAATGAGAGAAGAAAAGGAGACATTGCTAATGGTCATTGAAGATGAAGAAAATGGTGAATTAGATTTATGGTACGTAGATACAGATTTGTAGTAACCATATGAGTGGAAATAGATCTTCATTTTCATTTCTAAATGAAGATTTCAAATCAACTGTGAGTTTTGGGGATTGCTCTATGGTGAAAGTAATGGGAAAAGGTGATATTAAAATTAGAACCAAGAATGGTTTTATTGAAACAATTTCTAATGTACTTGTATGTTCCCGATTTGAAAAGTAATTTGTTAAGTCTTTGGACGATTACGGAAAAAGGTTACACAATCACCATTAGCAAAGGTGTTTGTGAAATTTATGATCCTGTTAGAGGGCAATTGCTTGTTATAAAAATGAGTTCAAACAGGTTGTTCCCTTTAAAGATTGAAAGCATTCAATCTAGTTTAATAGCTAAAGGAAAAGATCCTCCGGCTTTGGCATTATCGTTATGGGCATTTGCATTACGGAGGATTAAGGACTCTCAAACGAGAAAGGAATGGTAACTGGTCTTCCAGTAAATTTTTGTACCTTCTCAAGTGTGTGAAAAATGTGTTGTTAGCAAACAACATCGATCTCATTTTCCTAGTGGAAAATCATGGAGAGCAAAACATGTTTTGGAACTTGTGCATTCAGACATATGTGGCCCAATAAACCCTTTATCCAATGGAGGTAATAAGTATTTAATTACTTTCATTGACGATTATTCTAGAAAAGTGTGGGTCTATTTTTTACAGGAAAAGTCGAAGCCTTTGATGTTTTTAAAGCATTCAAAGCAAGAGTAGAAAAGGAATCGGAAAGCCTATCAAAACTCTTCGAACGGATCGCGGTGGAGAATACTTGTTCAAATGAATTTGATGTTTTTTGTGCAGAACATGGCATTAGAAAAGAGTTAACAACTGCTTATACACCACAACAAAATGGTGTATCAGAGAGGAAAAACAGAACAATTCTCAACATGGTGAGAAGTTTGCTAACGAAAGGGCAAGTTCCAAAGACATTTTGGCCGGAAGTCTGTATGTTGGAGTGTTCATGTTTTAAACGAAGCCCAACCTTTCGTTGTTCAAAACATGACACCTGAGGAGGCTTGGAGTGGAAGAAAACCAGCGAGTACATTATTTCAGAATTTTTGGGTGTGTTGGTTATGCCCATATTCCGGATCAAAGAGAAAAAACTTGATGACAAAGGAGAAAAATGCATTTTTCTTGGTGTTAGTGAGCAATCAAAAGCTTACAAATTGTATAATCCCATCACCAATAAAATTGTTATTAGCCGTGATGTGGTGTTTGATGAAGATCAATTTTGGAGTTGGGATGCAGACAAAGTTGAACAACATCTGCAAGCAGATGTTGATGATGATGTTAATGGTGATGATGATTTTAATAGTGGTGACAAAGAATATGGTAGGCAACAACCAACGGCTCAAGTGCATACTGAGCAACAAACGGAACCTACAAATGAACGCCTCAACGAAACGGAAGGAGACCAGCATGGATGGAGAATTTTGTTGTAGATGAAATTAATAATGAGGAAATTACTCATTTTGCTTTGTTTGCAGATTGTGATCCTACAAGTTTTGAAGCAGCAGTCAAAGAAGACAAGTGGAGAAAAGCAATGGATGATGAAATTAATTCCATTGAGAAAAATGACACTTGGGAGCTATGTGATCTACCTAAGGATCAGAAAACCATTGGAGTAAAATGGGTTTTCAAAACGAAGTTAAACAAAGATGGTGAAGTAGGCAAGTATAAAGCACGTCTGGTGGCAAAAGGATACAACCAACGGTATGGCGTTGATTATACAGAAGTATTTTCTCCTGTTGCAAGACATGACTCAATCCGTTTGGTGGTTGCATTAGCAGCACAAAATTCCTGACAAATCTTCCAGTTAGATGTCAAATCGGCATTCTCGCATGGATATTTGGAAGAACAGGTATTTATTGATCAACCACCTGGGTATGTTAAATTTGGACATGAAAATAAGGTCTATAGATTGAAGAAAGCTCTTTATGGGTTAAAGCAAGCCCCAAGAGCTTGGTATAATCGCATTGAGACTTATTTTCTAAAAATTGGATTTGTGAAATGTCCTTATGAGCATACCTTGTTTGTTAAAGTGGGAGATAAAGGAAAAATGCTTATAGTGTGTTTGTATGTTGGTGATCTTATATTCACTTGGAAATTGTGATGTCATGTTTAGTGAATTCAAGAAGTCTATGATGAATGAATTTGAAATGTCCGATATGGGTTTGATGCATTATTTTACGGGCATAGAAGTAATTCAATCGGAACATGGGATTTTTCTATCTCGGAAGAAATATGTTGGAGAAATCTTGAACAGGTTTCAAATGAAGGATTGCAATCCTGTATGTACACCAGTTGAATGTGGTGAAAAACTACACAAAGATCATGATGGGAAGAAGGTTAATAGCACACTATTCAAGCAAATTGTTGGCAGTTTAATGTATCTTACTGCAACTAGGCCAGATATCATGTATTCTGTGAGTTTGATTAGCAGGTACATGGAGAATCCCACTGAGTTACATATGCTTGCTGCTAAAAGAATTCTTCGTTATTTACAAGGAACTCGTGACTTGGGATTATATTATAAGAAAGGTGAAAGGAGTGATTTGATTGGATTCACGAGACGGTGACTATGCAGGTGATCTAGATGATAGAAAGAGCACATCCGGTTTTGTCTTCCTGCTTGGAACATGTGCTATTTCATGGTCTTCAAAGAAGCAACGCATTGTTACTTTATCCAGTACTGAAGCTGAGTTTGTTGCAGCTACAACTTGTGCTTGTCAAGCCATATGGTTGAGAAAAATTCTCGAAGAATTACAATTCAAGCAAACAAAGACAACTACAATTTTTGTGACAATAATTCAACAATCAAATTGTCAAAAAATCCAGTTCTTCATGGAAGAAGCAAGCATATTGATGTGAAATTTTATTTCTTGAGAGATCTTTGCAAAGAGGAAACTGTTGATCTAGTCCACTGCAGGAGTGAAGATCAAGTAGCTGACATATTTACCAAAGCTTTAAAAAGGTCGCCATTTTTGAAGTTGAGAGAGTTGCTTGGTGTCTCAACTATTAATTCGTGAAGACTTTAAATTGATATAAGTATATATCAGTTTAAGGGAGGGAATGTTAGAAATAATTTAATTTGAATAAATTGTCAATTACTAGTGGTTTAATGTTTTGAATAATTTTTATTCTTCTGTTTTAGTCTGCAGACTTAATTCTCAATTATTCTCAATTATGTGGGAATATCAAGAGTTTGTGTAATGTGCCTATTTAAGAGGCTATGTGATTATGAATAAAATATAGAGAGTCATATAATTTTCTATCATAAAAGACAAATAATATTAAATGTTTTTATCACTTTCTTTTTCAAATTTTATTAAAAATTTATTAAGTTTATTATTCTCATATATAACTAACAAGTAATATCTTAATTTTTTAAGAGACATAAAAAATATTTTTTTTATAAATATTTTTTAGCATTTTGATATATTGTGACTATGTGATCAACTAATTATAAATATTTTGGAATTATAAAATTTGATACATATATATTTATATTTATTATTACATAAGTTGAGAACAAAATACACTATTTATTGAAACGGTTTTTTTTTAATTAACTTCACTTTTCAATAATTACATTATTTCATTTACTAAAAAATATAGATATAATTTATTAAAAAGAAAATAAAAAGTTTATTAAATAAATCATAAAAATTAGAGTCATGGTAAAAGAATTATAATTTTAAAACTTTCATATTTTAGAATAGAAACAGTGAAATAATTTTTTAAGTTGATCATTCTCAATTGATTATATTCTATCTGGGAACATTCACACACAAACACACACATATTTGATTTCATTAAATATAAAACTTTAGTCTTAAAGGAAGAGATTGGTGACTGGTGCTCTACCTTTGCATCATTTTATGGCAGTGATCATTACTTATCTCTTCTTGCACACTTCTGCTCTGTTTATTTTATTTATGTCAATCATTGATGCTCATAAATTATTTTCTATATTTTCTCCTACTCTCACTTATTTAAGAATTATTTAAAAATAATTATAAAAAACATAGACGGACTAGTAACCCATGATTTTAATTTATGATAGAGGTAATATTTTTACCGAAATGAACATCTTCTTTATAGGGAGAGATAAATACTTTTTTTTTGTTTTTTTTTATAGGGTGAGATAAATATTTTTTTTCTTTCTTTTTGTAATTGGTTGCTTTTGATAATATGGGCATACTGATTATATATGGACAATTATATGTATTTGGAAAAGTACTCTAAATACATAAATCAACACCTCATGATTAACATTAGAAGAATACCCACCCAAAGACAAAGAGTTAGAAAAAAACATGACTAATCTAAGTATTTCGATGAATTCTCGAGAACTAACTCTTTTCTATTCTTTCTAAATCAACACAACTAACTCATCTCTATTCTTTCTAAATCAACAAGTGGACTTTGAAGAATGGCTCACCATATATTTATAATCAAGAGAGTAACATCAACTGAAGCAACACAATGCATCATAACCATTCCGATTGAGGAAGATCCAAGGGCCAACATGCAAAGTCTGTCACACTTCTTGAGGCACGTGACACTATTCTATATCTTGTCAGATGTTACCAAATGTTACTAATAATTGTGACTTTTTAAGCCTTTGTCTCTCAGGCCTGGGGAGTTAGGCATTCGACACGATGACCTTAACCAAAGAAATTTTAAGAGGAAATTTTCTTTTAAAGTTTTTCAAGAGGCTCTCAACAGGCTTTCGTGTCACCTATGTGAATAATAAGAAACTAACATTAACTAATGATTAATATTAATAAAATGCATCATCATGACCTAATTGGTCATTAAGGATATACCTATCTTAATTAAACTAGACCTAATAAAACAATAGATAAGGAAAACTATAACTACACTGATAATTCATAGGTAAAAGGATTTTTTCTACCATAACAAACATATAACTTTGAATACCGAAATCCAACTTAGGTGTTGGAATGTCTTTTACAAGAACACCAATATCTACTCATATCTAAATCAACATTAAAGATTGTATTGAAGAAGTGTTCCTCTCTACCCATTCTATAGGAAGATGAAGTGTTCATTTTAGACCCATTGTAAAGAAAGAGGAAGTGTTCATCTTGGTCCATAATAAAGAATATGGTATTCATCTCTACCTTTCTAAGAATGGATAACATTTTATTTATAAGTTTGATTAGCATAACATAAAAAAATATAATCAAATAAATTTTATTATATAAATAAAATTTATAATATTTTAAATTAAAATATATTATTATATAATTATAATTAAATATTTTTTAAAATAATAAATTTTTAGTATTTTATTTATCTTTTAACAATTCATTCATATATATATATATATATATTCTTTAGTTTCGATATATATAAATAAAACATCTGATAATTTTGAATTAATATGAATTTTTGTAAAGAGAAGCTTTCAATTCAAAATGAATTTTGAACATAAATTATTGAATAATGTGTTATATATATATATATATATCAATTTGATAAAATATTTGTGATTATTAATAATATTTTAAAAACTATTAAAATTTATTATAAAATATAAACTTTTTGTAAAAGAGAAACTTTCAATTCAAAATTGAAATTTGAGAAGAAGTTATTGAATAATGTTCTCTCACTATATATATATATATATATATATATATATATATATATATATATATATATATATATATATATATATATATATATATATATATATATATATATATATATATACACGTGAATAATCAATCCGACAAAATATTTGTAATCATTAATAATATTTTAAAACTATTAAAATTTATTTTAAAATAAAAATAAAAGTAATATGATTTAAAAATATTAACAATAATTATTTTGAGCTTCAAAAATTTTATAGTATGTATATGGAACTAATAGAGTAGAAATAATAATTGTCATTCATTATATAATATCAAAATACATCATGATCTAATTCGTAACATAAAATAAATATTTTTCTTATATTGTAATATTTTTTAATACATAATTATTTAAAATAGTATTAATAACACTAAGATATGTAAGATTGTCAAAATACATCTGAACTTGAACTGGTTCACGTGACATATGATTTAAGTTAGGTGAGACTTTAAAAGTGGAGACCTAAATAGGAATAGATTTTTTAAAATGATCCGTTTAACTCGAGGTCCACATAGATCAATGTCGGACTAACTTGCAAAATAATGGATTGACTCATTTATTCTTTTATGTCAATTTTTTTCTTAATCTTTGTTTTATTTTAATTATACATGTAATGCCTGAGACATTAATAGAATTGTGTCAAGTAATATTAGATCAAGAAGTATCTTACGAGATGTGTATCATGGAGGTAAAGGACAAGTGTGAATATTCAATATATTTATTTTCATATATGAGAATGATACAATATTGAGAATAAAATCAATTGTCCTATGTTTTCATAGTAGTGCTTTAATCTAGGATTTTATTTTACAAAATTGCGAGGAAGAAGGATAGTTTAAGTACATGGTGGAATATATGATAGAGAAAATCAAGTTTGGACCTGGAGTTAGGTTCTATTATTCTTATTGATTAGATATAATATTTTTTTTGTTTCTCTTGTTTTGATAGGATACAATCCTTTCTTTTGTATGATTTTTTAAGTTTTTTTTTCTTGATTCAGTTTGTTCTTTTTAGTTATGAACAACTTTGCACAAATTTTTCAATTTTTTGTATTATATATATATATATATATATATATGTGTATTGTTGAAAAAAATATATTAGACCAAAATATATGATATTGTTGTATCATGCATTTAGTTTATAGATATTAAATTTTAAACTTTAAGATAATAATATATTGTATGGACATAGTTTTTATAACTCCATTTAAAATATAATAAGACATATACAATAATATTTTAAAGAGATATAAATTTAAAATAGTTCAAAAAATTTTCTTTTATGAAATAGTTATATATATATATATATATGTGTGTCCAAAAATATAATTAATATGTATGTATATAGTTAAAAATTTAAGTTTGAGTTTAAATTTCACATAAACTATAGGTTAATTTTTATTTATAATACTTAATTTTCTCAATTCATTCTCTTATAAAAAACCTAACACATACATTTGATTATGAAAATAAATAATTTTAAGTGTTATTTATATTTTATTTTTTAATATTTCTTGTAGTTTTTAAATTTTTATTACAAATATTGAGATGTTATTTTATCTTTTATATAATTTTTTTCTTTATCTTTGGCGAGAAGATAACTATCTTTTTCGTAGAAACTAATTAAAAAATATTTATCTTTTTCATATTTTTTTAATAATTTGGTATCATTGTTTTAAACAATTTATAAATGCGTGTGTTTACAACTACATCTTTCTTTTTAATTTAATCTTTTTATAAATTTCAAAATTAAATACTATTTATTTACAAAACATAGATTATAAAAGACAAATAATATTAAATGTTTTTATCACTTTCTTTTTCAAATTTTATTATAAATTCATTAAATTTATTATTCTCATATATGACTAACAAGTAATATCTTAATTTTTTAAGAGACATAAAAAATATTTGTTTTACAAATATTTTTTAGCATTTTGATATATTGTGATTATGTGATCAACTGTATGAATCATGTAATTATAAATATTTTAGAATTATTAAATTTGTTACATATATATTTATATTTATTTTTACATAAGTTTGAGAACAAAATACACTATTTATTGAAACCATTTTTTTTAAAATTAACTTCACTTTTTAATAATTACATTATTTCATTTACTAAAAAATATAGATATAATTTATTAAAAAGAAAATAAAAAATTTATTAAATAAATCATAAAAATTAGAGTCATGGTAAAAGAATTAAAATTTTAAAACTTTCATATTTTAGAATAAAAACAGTGAAATAATTTTAAATCAATCATTCTCAATTGATTATATTCCATTCGGGAACATTCACACACAAACACATACATATCTGATCTCATAAAATATCAAACCTCAGCTTTAAAGGAAGAGATTGGTGACTGGTTCTCTACCTTTGCATCATTTTGTGGTAGTGATCATTACTTATCTCTTCTTGCACACTTATGCTCTGTTTATTTTATTTATGTCAATCATGGCTCATGCTCATAAATAATTTTCTATATTTTCTCCTACTCTCACTTATTTAAGAATTATTTAAAAGTAATTATAAAAAACATAGACGGACTAGTAACCCATGATTTTAATTTATGATAGAGGTAATACTTTTACCTAAATGAACATCTCCTTTATAGGGTGAGATAAATACTTTTTGTTCCTTTTTTTTATAGGGTGACATAAATATTTTTTTCTTTTTTTTTGTAATCAGTTGCTTTTGATAATATGGGCATACTGATTATATTTGGACAATTACATGTATTTGAAATAAGATACGTAAATCAATTCATCAATCACTTATTCAATGACAAACTCTTTCATTTTATCACCTGCATTGATTTTATAAACGAATTCAGTTTGGAGAACTTGCACTTTAAGTGTTAATCAACATCTCATGACTAACATTAGAAGACTACCCACCCAAAGACAAAGAGTTAGAAAAAAACATGACTGATCTAAGTATTTCGATGAATTCTCGAGAACGAACTCATTTCTATTCTTTCTAAATCAACACAACTAACTCATCTCTATTCTTTCAAAATTAACAAGTGGACTTTGAAGAATGACCCACCATATATTTATAATCAAGAGAGTAACATCAACTAAGACAACACATAACCATTCCGATTGAGGGAGATCCAAAGGCCAACATGCAAAGTCTGTCAAACTTCTTAAGACACATGACACTATTCTATATCTTGTCAGATGTTACCAAATGTTACTAATAATTGTGATTTTTCAAGCCTTTATCTCTCAAGCCTAGGAAGTTAGGCATTCGGCACGATGACCTTAACCAAAGAAATTTTAAGAGGACATTTTCTTTTAAAGTTTTTCAGGAGGCTCTCAATAGACTTTCGTGTCTAGGGGACCAATCTACTAGACCTTTTCGAGGTGATCTAGGCATAGTAGACACCTATTTGAATCATAAGAAACTAACATTAACTAATGATTAATACTAATAAATGCATCATCATGACCTAATTGGTCATTAAGGATATACCTATCTTAATTAAACTAGACCTAATAAAATAATAGACCAGAAAAACTATAAATACACTGACAATTCATAGGTAAAAGGATTTTTTCTACCTTAACAAACATATAATTTTGAATACCGAAATCCAACTTAGGTGTTGGAATGTCTTTTACAGAAACACCAATATCTACTTATATCCAAATCAACATTAAAGATTGTATTGAAGAAGTTTTCCTCTCTACCCATTCTAGATGAAGATGAAGTGTTAATCTTAGACCCATTGTAAAGGAAGAGGAAGTGTTCATCTTCGTCCATAATAAAGAATATGGTATTCATCTCTACCTTTGTAAGAATAGAGAACATTTTACTTATAAGTTTAATTAGCATAACATTAAAAAATATAATCAAATAAATTTTATTATATAAATAAAATTTATAATATTTTAAATTAAAATATATTATTATATAATTATAATTTAATATTTTTTAAAATAATAAATTTTTAATATTTTATTTATCTTTTAACAATTCATTCATATATATATATATATATATTAGTTTTGTTATATATAAATAAAACATCTAATAATTTTGAATTAATATAAATTTTTGTAAAGAGAAGCTTTCAATTCAAAATGAATTTTAAACAAAATTATTGAATAATGTGCTATATATATATCAATTCGATAAAATATTTGTGATTATTATTAATATTTTAAAAGCTATTAAAATTTATTATAAAATATAAACTCTTTGTAAAAGAGAAACTTTCAATTCAAAATTAAAATTTGATAACAAATTATTAAATAATGTTCTCTCATTATATATATACACACACGTGAATAATCAATCCAACAAAATATTTGTAATCATTAATAATATTTTAAAAACTATTAAAATTTATTTTAAAATAAAAATAAAAGTAACATGATTTAAAAATATTAACAACAATTATTTTGAGCTTCATAAATTTTATAGTATGTATATGGAACTAATAGAGTAGAAACAATAATTGTCATTCATTATATAATATCAAAATAGATCATGATCTAATTCGTAACATAGAATAATTTTTTTTCTTATATTGTAATATTTTTTAATACATAATTTGTTAAAATAGTATTAATAACACTAAGATAACAATGATATGTAGGGTTGTCAAAATACGTCTGAACTTGAACTGGTTCACGTGACATATGATTTAAGTTAGATGAGACTTTAAAATTGGTGACCTAAATAGAAATAGACTTTTTAAAATGATCCGTTTAACTCGAGGTCAACATAGATCAATGTCAGACTAGCTTGCAAAATAATGGATTGACTCGTTTATTCTTTTATGTCAATTTTTTTCTTAATCTTTATTTTATTTTAATTATACATCTAACGCGTGAGAAATTAATAGAATTTTGTGTCAAATAATATTAAAGAAGTATCTTATGAGCTGTGTATGTGTGTGTGGAAGACAACAGATCAATGTATCATGGAGGTAAAGGATGTTGGACTTGAAGACTTGGTTTCAAGTAGATTTGATGTCTCCAACCACCTTTGATGATGAAGATGATGCTGCTTGAAGCATGAAGATTGTGTCTTAGGTTTAGAGTGTCTTAGGATGTGGGGTAAGATGCATTTCAATTAATCTTGGACTTAATCTTGTATTTTAAAAGGTTTTGAAATGTTTTCAAAAGACTTAACTGGTTTTTAACTTGTTAAAAATGTGATTTCAATTAGTTAAAATGTTCTTCGTTTTTTAAAGCTTTGCTTTTGGCTAATTTTAGCTAGCTGTTTTTCTGAATTTAAACCAGTTGAAATTTTGGAGCTTTTGTTAGAAATTCTAGCTCTCTGAAAAAGCTAGTTAAATCATGTTTTCAACTGACTGTTTTCAAGTTTTCAGAGAAGGGGTGCTCTCTGGAAAATTCATTTTAATGAAAATAACTAGTTAAATCGCGTTTCAACTGATTGATTTCATCATAAACAGTTTTAAATACTTTGAAATTCAAAGAACTGGGTGACGAATCAATTACAGAGAAACCCACTATTCAAGAAAGCTTTTCAAGTGTTCTAAATCAATTTGTGAAATCAATTAAGGAGTCCAAGATCAAATTGAATAGAGAATCTTTACTAGAATTCACTCACTATTTTTCTGCGTGCTCTGTTTTTCAGTTTTGCACTGATTTTCCAGGTGAATTCGTTCCAAGTTCTTGTGTAATTGTTAGATGCGGAATTATATCAAGAAGGGGGGTTGAATTGATATATAGCTTTGTTGAGAACTTTTTCGTATCAGAAAATTTATTGGTGCAGTTTACTGAAAATTCACCGACTAATAATTGCGAAATAGTAGGTTAGTTCTTAATGCAGAATATAACAGATGATGAAGGAAGAGAAAAGATAACACCAAGGTTTATACTGGTTCATTCTTTGTGCAAGAACTACATCCAGTTGGTGATCTGCAACTCCACAGATCCTAATCACTATAAAAAATGTATTCTTTACAACAAACCTTTCTTGAACACTACAAGAAAATCAAAGAACCTATTCTAAACACTATAGAACAGTTCTAAACATCCACTGACTCACACTGAGCCACTGTGATCACCCCGATCACACACAACAGGGTTCTAAAACCCACCTACGAATCTCTACCCCAGAGATTAAAGAATACAAGATACAGTGAAAGAAAGAAAATCTTCTTGGACAGTATACACAGTAAAAACGAAAAACTCTGCAGAATCTTTTTGCTCCTGAATGTTTGCAACACTTGAGAGTTTTCTCCTGAATTCTTTCGCGCTTTGATACATCCTTTAGTGTTGTATTTATAGGCAAAAGGAAATGCTTTGGGTCATCTGCTTTTGAAAGCAAAAACTGCGCGTTCTGCACTTTATCTGCATAAAGAGGGGTCTGGAACAAAATAGTCGACTGAAGACTCAAACCAGTTAGTTATTTTCATTAAACCTGTATTCCTGGTACATTAATGAAAATAGTCGACTAGAGCAACAGGATTAGCAGACTAACTGATGAATAAGAAAAACAACAGATTATCATATTTCAATTTGTTAATCATGTACAGATAATCTAACATCCTTAGAAATGCTAAATCAGTTAAGAACCATTAATCACAAACCCAACACATTATTAAAACATCATCAAAGCTTAAAAAACATCATCAAATCTCAAATCATCAACAAACTCCCCCTATTTGATGATGTTAACCTGCAAAACAAAACAAACACAAAGAGAAGAGATGGTAGATTATCTCCCCCTTTGACATTAGCAAATAGCGTGTATAGTAGATATAGCAGTTATTTTCAGATGTTCTAAAGTGCATATTAAACCAAAATATCAGTGTGTCTCATATTACAGACCCATAATTGTTTTAGCTGCAGAAAGATAATGCTTAAAATATAAAACAGAAGCATATTAGATCAATTATCATCTTCATCATCGTCCTCATCTTCATCATCGTCCTCATCTTCATCATCATCACCATCTTCGTCCATAGCAACAGAGGTGTTGGTGTTGGAGCCATCAAAGTTGTCCACAGTCACTTGTAGTTCAACAAGTTGACGTTGGATCAGGTCAATCTCATAGTCTACGTTGGTAAACCTGGCTACCATCATTTCATGGGTTTCGCGCTGCATGGAAGTTAGAATATTAAGTCTAGAAATAAGCATTTGCTCAAATTCAGACATGGGTACTCCCTGGTATGTTGGAGGAGCTGAATAGGGAATCATCTGATATGCTGTATAATCTTGCTGAGTCCCAGATGATGTGCCAGCAGTGAAGTTTGCTCCTGGTGCAGATGATGATGCTCCAGCTTCATAATTCCAGTCACCATTTACCTTTGTTAAGCCCATCTTGTGGAGGTAATAGTTGTCAAACAAATGCTTATGGTTGACAATCCTGGTGGTCTCGCCTTCAGTGGGAAAATTAAAGTAATCCAGAAACTAGGAGATCAGAATTGCATATGGAAGCTTGTGATCACTGAGCCTCTTTGCCTTGAACATGTGACCCTTGATCAAATAGATCCAATTGACCTTTATGCGGTTCTTCAAGCAGTGAATCAGAGCAAGATCTTCGTCCATCAACTGTGCATGATTACTCCCCTTGGGGATGAGCTGCCAAGCAAGGAAGAAAGCTAAGAGCCTTTCATCGCGTTTCATTCTTCTCACATTGTATTTGAGGATCAGAGCCTCATCACAGTTGCGCAAACAGTCCTTGTACACAACTTCCTTGTTGAAATTGGGTACAGCTCCAATGTTACCTTTACTTATTTTGATTCCCTGATTTTTCAACCCAGCAACTCTTCTCCATAGAGTGTTGTCAAGACGCACTTCTCTGCTTCTTATTTGAGAAACCAGTGCATTGTTCTCCACCTTCACAATATCTATGTAGAAGTTACCTTCTAGCTCGATAAACTGTTGAAGACCTTGTGCATGAAGAGAATTCCTCACGAAGATCAAATTTTCATTGTCCAGCCAGCTGAATTTCAGAATCTTAGGGATAAGAATCTGCTTCATATGCATTCTACGTTCCACTGATTCAACTATCTCATTATTTTCTTCTTCTTCTTCAGACTCTGTTTCCTCATTAGGCTCTTCTACAGCAGGGGCCATACGTTGAGGTAGCCTGACCCTAACTTTGTATCTCTTAGGAAACCTTCTTTCTGAAGGTTCAGCATATTCCTCAGGCATTTGGATTGGCTCTGCCTATGTCCCAGAGGTTGAGCCTCTGTTTCTGCTAGGTTGAGATCCAGCAGCTTGAGTTGATGCCCGAACTCCTGATGATCTCATCAATCTTTGAAATGCATTAGCTATCGGTGCATCTGAGTCATCACTTTCAGCAGCACAATATTCATTGTTCGACATTTCAATCTGAGAACCTGAGATGATACAGCAGTATGCAAAAATGCAGAGAATAGAGAGAAACAGCTGAAGTATGTGATATGCAGATGTATTGGAACTATATAGAGAGATAAGTATGCATGGTCAACTGTATATTAATGAGCAAATATTTTGAACAGATTCATACTCAACAACAGATGCCAGTATCAGAAAGTGCAGAGAGAATATGTTGAGAAATAGAAATTCAGTTTTCCAAACCCAATAAAGTGAATTCACATGCACCCATAACTGTTCATGCTTTGAATGATAGTGCACCGAATGAACGAATTGGACTGATATGGCTTAAATTGATTTGATTAAACGCTGATTTCTTGAAAACATAATTGAATTTAATTGCAGTTACAGGAATTAGTCAGCTAGTTAAAGCAATTAATAGACTTGTTCAGATAGAAATAACACCTGCAAGTACAATTAATGAAATACGTTTGTTATTTCCTGAGAATGAGCAAACTATTTTATGTAACAGTAAAGCACTGTTATCAGTTAAGTGAAATAAGTCGACTGTTACACGAAATTAACACACTGAAATCTGCATCAGTAAAATATTATTTCCAGTTAAATGAAATAAGCCAACTATTTCATAGAATTAACAAACTAATCAACTCAGCAGAAGAAAATTTAAGAGATATGATTGACTTTCAGGATACCCAATTCATTTCTAAGTTTGAAAAATCTTTCACGACCAAGAGGTTTAGTGAAAATATCAGCTAATTGATCATAAGTAGAGATGAATTCAATCCTACAATCCTTCTTTTCTATATGATATCTTATAAAATGGTGCCTTATTTCAATGTGCTTAGTTCTAGAGTGCTGTATAGGATTCTTAGTTAGATTGATTGCACTGGTGTTATCACATAAGATTGGAATATCAGAAAGATGCAAATTGAAATCACTTAGCTGTTGTTTCAACCACAAAATTTGTGCAATACAGCTACCAGCAGCTATATATTCAGCTTCTGCTGTGGAAAGTGCAACACATGCTTGTTTCTTGCTTGTCCACGAAATTAAGCAGTTTCCAAACAAGTGACATGTTCCACTTGGTGCTTTTCTCGTCTAATTTGCAACTCTGCAAAATCAGAATCGATATAGCCAACCAAATTTAATTCATTACCAGTTGAATACCACAACCCAACATTCACAGTTCCTTTGAGATACTTCAAAATTCGTTTTGCAGTTGTGAGATGTGATTCCTTTGGATTAGCTTGAAATCTTGCACATAGACATACAACAAACATGATGTCAGGTCTGCTAGCAGTGATGTATAGCAAAGAACCAATCAAACCTCTATACATAGTTGCATCAACTGATTTTCCAGATTCATCTATGTCAAGATAGCAGCTTGAGGACATTGGAGTATTGGCTTCTTTGCAGCTCTCCATGTTGAACTTTTTCAGCAATTCATTGCAGTACTTAGATTGATTTATGAAGGTTCCATTTTGCATCTGTTTGACCTGCAAACCTAGGAAGAAATTCAATTCTCCCATCATTGACATCTCAAATTCACCCTGCATTGATTCAGCAAACTCTTGGCAAAGAGAGGGATTAGTTGATCCAAAGATAATTTCATCAACATAAATTTGCACAAGTATGAGATCATTAACAACTTTCTTAGTGAAAAGAGTTTTATCAACAAATCCTCTTTTAAAACCTTGAGATATTAGGAAAGTTAAAAGTCTTTCATACCACTGCCTAGGTGCATGTTTAAGACCATACAATGCCTTTTTGAGTTTGTAAACATGGTTAGGAAACTTAGAATCAACAAAACCAGGTGGCTGTTCAACATACACATCCTCATTTATAAAGCCATTTAGAAAAGCACTTTTAACATCCATTTGATAGAGTTTGAAGCTTTTAAGACATGAAAATGCAAGCAACAACCTAATGGCTTCTAATCTAGCAACTGGTGCATAAGTCTCATCATAATCAATGCCTTCTTCCTGATTATACCCTTTTGCTACAAGTCTAGCTTTGTTTCTAGTTATTACACCATTTTCATCAAGTTTATTTTTGAAAACCCACTTTGATCCTATAACATTCATTTCATTGTTTCTAGGTACTAGATGCCAAACATTATTCCTAACAAACTGATTCAACTCTTCATTCATAGCAGTTATCCAATTATGATCAAGCAATGCATCATGAATATTTTTTGGTTCTATTTGTGGAACAAATGCCATGTGATTACAGAATTCATGTAGGGAATTTCAAGTTGTTACTCCCTTTTCAACATTCCCAATGATGTTATCTAGAGACAATCCTTTTTGAGTTCTCCAGGATTTGGATAAGGCATTGTCTGCTACAGAGTAGTCGACTGATCCAGAGTTATAGTCTACTGGTTCATCCTGTCTGTCAGCTTCAGCAGATTTTTCTGCATAATCTTCATTCTTTTCTGACTTCTCAGATTTCTCATCATCAGAACCTGCAAGGGAATTACCTTTTCTCTCTTTTTGGAATAAGACCTCATAAAAAACAACATGAATAGATTCTTCCACAGTTAAGTTCTTTTTGTTGAAAACACGATATGCTTTGCTAGTCATGGAATAACCTAGGAATATACCATCATCAGCTTTTTCATCAAATTTTCCTAATGATGCTTTTCCATTGTTTAGAATGAAGCACCTGCAACCAAAGACTTTGAAATATGCAATACTAGGGGTTTTATCATTCAAAAGTTCATATGGAGTTTTATCAAGAATTGGTCTAAGCAACACTCTATTAAGTACATAGCAAGCTGTAGAGACTGCATCTGCCCAAAAGTACTTTGGAAGTTTGGATTCACTCAGCATTGTCCTTGCACATTCTTGAAGAGTCCTGTTCTTTCTTTCAACAAC
Source organism: Lablab purpureus (assembly GCA_030347555.1). Lineage (NCBI taxonomy): Eukaryota > Viridiplantae > Streptophyta > Magnoliopsida > Fabales > Fabaceae > Lablab > Lablab purpureus. The sequence continues at coordinate 23,947,921 of CM059262.1, read as the reverse complement.
TCCATTTTGCTGTGGAGTTCTAGGTGCAGAAAAGTTGTGAGATATGCCATGTTTAGAACAAAACTTTTCAAAATGCATGTTTTGAAACTCAGTTCCATGATCACTTCTTAAAGAAACAATGTTAAGATCTTTTTCATTTGAAATGATCTTTGCAAATCTCTTGAATGCATGGAATGTTTCATCTTTTGAAGAAAGAAATAATGTCCATGTATATCTTGAGAAATCATCAACAATGACAAGAACATATGAGTTGTTTCCAAGACTTACTGTTCTTGCTGGACCAAACAAATCAAGGTGCAATAGCTCAAGTGGTCTCTTTGTTGAGATGATATTCTTTGACTCAAATGAGCTTTTGGATTGCTTTCCTTTTTGGCAAAATGCACATACTTTATCTTTCACGAATTTCACATTTGGAAGGCCTCTAACAAGACTTTTGCAGCTGATTTTGTTCAATAACTGCATGTTCATATGTCCACACCTTCTATGCCAAAGCCAACTTTCATCTTCTTTGGTTAATAAGCAAATGCTCTTGAGATTTGAGGGCTCCATGTCCAACATGTATACATTGTTTGTTCTTCTCCCAATGTGCACAATATCTGCAGTTTTACAGTTGTATATGACACAAAATTCTGCATCAAAAGTCACTTTCATACCTTTGTCACAAAGCTGACTTATGCTTAGCAGATTGTGTTTCAATCCTTCAACAAAAAGTACATCCTTAATCTGTGAAGAAGAACAGTCTCCAATGTCTCCAGATCCTTTGATTTTGCCTTTGCTATTGTCTCGAAAAGTAATTGAACCAGCTTCAAAAGCCTTGAAGTTCATCAACTTTGATTTATCACCTGTCATGTGTTTAGAGCAACCACTATCCAGATACCATGAATCTTTCTTTGCTCTATGACAGATCTGCAAAACAAAGTTAATTTACAAATTTAGGTCCCCAAAACCAGTTGGGTCCTTTCAAGTTAGGAACAACATATGTTTTGGGTTTCCAATAGTATTCACCTCTTGAAATCCCAAAATTCTTGACATAGCAAAATCTAGATATATGACCATGTTTCAAGCAATAAGAACATGTTTTAAATCTGTTACTAGGATAAGATTTGTTCTTAGCAGCATGATAACGTTTTCCATAGACAAGACCATTTCCATTTGAAAATCCAATTTGAGAATGTAGAAGTTGATAAAGTGTATTATGACCAATTTGAAACTTTTCCAAAGTTTTAATCAGATAACCAACTTTATTTTGGAGATTAATGCAGTTTTCACACTTTGTAGATTTGATTTTATCATTCTCAGATTTATCAGATTCTTTCTGGTTTTCCAGTTGCAGGACATTGTCTTTTAGTTGACTGTTTTCATCTTTCAGTCTGGTATTCTGACTTTCCAGTTCCTGTAACTTATTTTCTAGCCAGTTATTCAGTCCTTTTAGCCGATTATTCTGATAGTCCAGTTTCTTTACTTCATCATGTAATTCTCTGAATGCATCAAACAAGGTGTCATAATTCTCACTCATATCAGAATCACACGAACTTACTTGGCTAGATGTTTCTTCATTAGCAACAAGGCACAGATTGGCTTGGTTTTCAGATTCAGAATCTGAATTTGATGTTTTGCTGGAGTCACTGTCATCCCAGACCATATAAGCTTTCTTGCCTTTCTTGAAGTGCTGATTTCGTTTGTCTTTATCTCTTCTTTCATTTCTTTCAGGGCTTTTATCTTTTCTTTGATTCAAAAGAGGACAATCTACCTTGACATGTCCTGGCTGCCCACAATTAAAGCAAGAGAAATTAGAGGAATTAAAATCAGGTTTTCTGGTGTGCCTTCTCTGGTTTTCCTGAAACCTGTCCTTTGAGTTATTCTTTCTCTTTAGGAATTTTCCAAACCTCTTAACCAACATAGCAAATTTTGTGCTTTCATCTTCTTTCTCTTCATCACTTTTTATGCACTCCTTGGCTTTAAGTGCAAGACTCTTGTTCTGCTTATCAGAGGTTTCAAGTTGATCAAGTCTGCTCAGCTCCAGCTCGTGCTCCCTGAGTTTTCCAAACAAAGTTGCAGTGTTCATGACAGTCAAATCCTTTGTTTCAAGGATTGCTGTAACTTTTGGCTGCCAGCTCCTATTTAAGCATTTGAGAACCTTTATATTGAGCTTTTCATCATCAAACTTCTTCCCTAAGCCAAGCAGATGATTGACTATGTGTGTGAAACGCTTCTGCACGTCTTGAATGGTCTCTCCAGGCTGCATTCGAAACATCTCATACTCTTGTATGAGGGTGTGCTTTCTTGCTCTTTTCACTTCTGTTGTACCTTCATGTGTGACTTGAAGAATGTCCCACATTTCTTTAGCTGTTGTGCATTGAGAAACCCTGAAAAATTCATCAAGATTAAGAGCAGAGGTTAATATATTTTTAGCCTTACTGTCAAACTGAGCCTTCTTATTTTCTGCATCAGTCCATTGATCCCATGGTTTTTCAATCAACTCTCCATTTTAAGTCTTCACAGTTGGAGTGTAAGGACCATTAATCACTGCATCCCACACGCCTCTATCAATAGATTCGAAGAAGATCTTCATTCTGGCTTTCCAGAAAGGATAATTCGCTCCTACGAAGAGTGGAGGTCTGTTGGTAGATGCTCCTTCAGCAAAGGGAAGCTTGTCACCCATCTTGAATCTTTCTTAAGTACCTTACAAGAACCTGCTCTTGATACCAATTGTTAGATGCGAAATTATATCAAGAAGGGGGGGTTGAATTGAAACATAGCTTTGTTCAGAACTTTTTCGTATCAGAAAATTTACTAGTGCAGTTTACTGAGAATTAGCCGACTGATAATTGCGAAATAGTAGGTTAGTTCTTAATGCAGAATATAACAGATGATGAAGGAAGAGAAAAGATAACACCAAGGTTTATACTGGTTCGTTCTTTGTGCAAGAACTACATCCAGTTGGTGATTTGCAACTCCACAGATCCTAATCACTATCAAAAATGTATTCTTTACAACAAACCTTTCTTGAACACTACAAGAAAATCAAAGAACCTATTCTAAACACTATAGAACAGTTCTAAACACCCACTGACTCACACTGAGCCACTGTGATCACCCCGATCACACACAACAGGGTTCTAAAACCCACCTACGAATCTCTACCCTAGAGATTAAAGAATACAAGATACAGTGAAAGAAAGAAAATCATCTTGGACAGTATACACAGTAAAAACGAAAAACTCTGCAAAATCTTTTTGCTCCTGAATGTTTGCAACACTTGAGAGTTTTCTCCTGAATTCTTTCGTGCTTTGATACGTCCTTTAGTGTTGTATTTATAGGCAAAAGGATATGCTTTGGGTCATCTGCTTTTGAAAGCAAAAACTGCGCGTTCTGCACTTTATCTGCATAAAGAGGGGTCTGGAACAAAATAGTTGACTGAAGACTCAAACCAGTTAGTTATTTTCATTAAACCTGTATTCCTGGTACATTAATGAAAATAGTCGACTAGAGCAACAGGATTAGCAGACTAACTGATGAATAAGAAAAACAACAGATTATCATATTTCAATTTGTTAATCATGTACAGATAATCTAACATCCTTAGAAATGCTAAATCAGTTAAGAACCATTAATCACAAACCAAGCACATTATTAAAACATCATCAAAGCTTAAAAAACATCATCAAATCTCAAATCATCAACAAACTCCCCCTATTTGATGATGTCAACCTGCAAAAGAAAACAAACACAAAGAGAAGAGATGGTAGATTATCTCCCCCTTTGACATTAGCAAATAGCAGGTATAGCAAATATAGCAGATATAGCAGTTATTTTCAGATGTTCTAAAGTGCATATTAAACCAAAATATCAGTGTGTGAGAATATTACAGACCCATAATTGTTTTAGTTGCAGAAATATAATGCTTAAAATATAAAAACAGAAGCATATTAGATCAATTATCATCTTCATCATCGTCCTCATCTTCATCATCATCACCATCTTCGTCCATAGCAGCAGAGGTGTTAGTGTTAGAGCCATCAAAGTTGTCCACAGTCACTTGTAGTTCAGCAAGTTGACGTTGGATCAGGTCAATCTCATAATCTACGTTGGCAAACCTGGCTACCATCGTTTCATGGGTGTCGCGCTGCATGGAAGTTAGAATATTAAGTCTTGAAATAAGCATTTGCTCAAATTCAGACATGGGTACTCCCTGGTATGTTGGAGGAGCTGAATAGGGAATTATCTGATATGCTGTATAATCTTGCTGAGTCCCAGATGATGTGCCAGCAGTGAAGTTTGCTCCTGGTGCAGATGATGATGCTCCAGCTTCATAATTTCAGTCACCATTTACCTTTGTAAGCCCATCTTGCGGAGGTAATAGTTGTCAAACAAATGCTTATGGTTGACAATCCTGGTGGTCTAGCCTTCGGTGGGAAAATTAAAGTAATCGAGAAACTAGGAGATCAGAATTGCATATGGAAGCTTGTGATCACTGAGCCTATTTGCCTTGAACATGTGACCCTTGATCACATAGATCCAATTGACCTTTATGCGGTTCTTCAAGCAGTGAATCAGAGCAAGATCTTCCTCCATCAGCTGTATGTGTTTGTTTGTTGCAGTTTTTATTTGGCTCTAATACCCATGTATGTTGAACAATTTTTTCATTTTACTGCATCTGTTATGTTATATTCCTTATGATATTTGATGATTCCAAAGGGGGAGAAAATATTGAGAAGACAGGGGGAGATTTCTGCGCGCTTCTGCTAACTGCTGCTATGTAAACTGGTTTTGCTGTATTTTTGAACTACTGCTGTATTTCTGCTTCAGAACTGATAAAGCTGCTGCAGACAAAATTTTAGCTGGTGAAAATCAGAAAGAACTGACTGAAATCCTGGCACCAGAACTGAAATCTGCAGAAAATGATTTACCCAAAGAATGGAGGGTGCCTCGTGAGCTATCCATTGAAAATGTGATAGGTGATGTTCAGCAAGGTGTTTCTACTAGAAGATCTATGCATGATACATGTTTAACTGCTGCATTTGTTTCTCAAGTTGAACCTAAGTGTGTTGATGATGCATTACTTGATGAAAACTGGATTTTAGCTATGCAAGATGAACTGAATCAGTTTAAAAGGAATGAGGTCTGGGAATTAGTCCCTTGCACACCTAAAATGAATATAATTGGAACAAAGTGGGTGTTTAAAAATAAAATGAATGATCAAGGAATAATAACTAGAAATAAAGTTAGGCTTGTGGCTAAAGGATACAATCAAGAGGAAAGAATAGATTATGAAGAAACATATGCTCCTGTTGCTAGATTAGAAGCTGTTAGGCTATTGCTTGCTTTCTCATGCATGATTGGATTCAAACTTCATCAAATGGATGTGAAAAGTGAATTTTTGAATGGTTATATAAATGAAGAAATTTATGTTTCACAACCATCTGGATTTGTTGATCACAAATTTCCTAATCATGTATATAAGCTCAAAAAGGCTCTTTATGGACTCAAGCAAGCTCCAAGACAATGGTATGAAAGGTTGAGTAACTTTCTTATCTCTCAAAATTTTGAAAGGGGCCAAGTTGATAAAAAAAATTTCATTAGGAAGTCTTTGGACAGTATAATGTTGGCATTTTTCAAGACCAAGAGTTTTTGAAGTCCTCCAGTTTTTTTTATGAAGACCACCTAAAGTTTTGATGATGAAGTTTTAGAGTGATTCAATCAACGTTAAAGACTTGTGCCATCTCACAAAGGAAGGTTGCTGGGTAGAAAAGGAAAGGCATAAAAAGCATTCAAAGCTTTCAAGAGAGAAGATTGATGAAGGTTTTCTCAAGAGCTGAAGAATCAAGAGTAGAAGGTTCTGTTTTGGGTGTTGGATAAAAAGAGTAAGTCATAAATCCCATTCAAGACCTTCCCAAACAAGAGAGCAAGGTGTTTTCTCGCAAAAACGTTTTTCTACGCTTTTAATTGATTAGCATACGTAGATAATCGATTATTTAACTTAAATTTGAATTAAAAATGTTTAACAAACTAAATAATCGATTAAGTGTTTTTGATAATCGATTATATTGATTTCTGGGTTAATATAATCGATTATGGCCTTAATCTAATCGATTATATCAGACGATATTTGTTTTCCAATTTTTAAACATGATATAATCGATTAAGCTTTTAATATAATCGATTAAATGAGTCGTTTTTGCGAAATCAATTCTAAATCAACCTAAGAATGGAAACTTTGGAGCATTTTCGAATTATAAAATGAAAGAGAATGTCTTAGGTTAAACACATTTGATAAAACACAAAATATTCAAAGTGTTTCTGCGCCTTAGCTTTTTCAAAGCCGTTTTCCTACTCTCTTCAGTTTGATCAAGTCTTTGGAAGTGGTGATCATTGTGCTTAAGCTTTCTATTCAACACTTATCAGGTGTATTCTTTTATTATTTTTTCATAAACGGGAAAATTCATCCCTTGGATCGGTTCTAAGGGAGGTGTTTCATCTCTTGTGTGTCAAGAGAGGTGGGTTTCATCCTCAGTGTGTCTGGGGAGGTGTTTTCATCCTTAGTGTGTCTGAGGAGGTGTTCCTTTATCTTTATTTGTTATTGCATGAATTGGTGTTTGTAATTTCATTTAAAGATAGTGGGGTTAATCATCACGCATTTGTGGTGGTTGGGAACTGGACGTAGGATTGGCTTAATCCGAACCAGTATAAATCTCTGTGTTCTTTCTCTTTCCCTATCTCTTTTTATTGTGGATCATATTAGCAATTGCAAACTCAAACCGCGTTAATCAAAGGTTAAGAAAAATCCACATCCGAGTTTTTGAAAGAATTTCAAAATCTGAAAATTTATTTAAAAGAGAAAATTTTATTAAAAATCCAATTCACCCCCCCCCCTCTTGGTTTTTACACTGCCGTCTTTAATTAACACATAATACTTGTGCAGGTTTATGTAGATGATATAATTTTTGGATCCACTAATGAGAAGCTTTGTGAAGAATTTGTGGCAGTTATGCAGGGGGAGTTTGAAATGTCAATGATGGGTGATCTAAAGTTCTTCTTAGGCTTACAAGTCAAGCAAATGGATCATGGTACATTTCTTAATCAATCAAAATATTGCAAAGAGCTGTTAAAGAAGTATGATATGGACAGCTACAAAGAATCAAGCACTCCTATGGCTACCAGCAGCTACCTTGATGCTGATGAAAGTGGTAAACCATTTGATTCCACTAAATATAGAGGTTTGATAGGTTCTCTTTTATACCTAATTGCTAGTATACCAGATAAAATGTTTAGTGTATGCATGTGTGCTAGATTTCAGTCCAATCCTAAAGAATCACACTTTGCAATTGCTAAAAGAATCCTAAAATATCTAAAGGGTACTGTTAATGTTGGTTTGTGGTATCCAAAAGGTGAATCATTTAATCTAGTAGGCTATTCAGATGTTGATTTTGCTGGTTGTAAATTGGATAGGAAAAGCACAAGTGGAACTTGTCATCTATTAGGAAGTAGTCTAATATCATGGCATAGCAAAAAGCAAGCTAGTGTGGCTTTGTCTACTATTGAAGCTGAATATGTTGCAGCTGGGAGCTGTTATGCTCAAACATTGTGGTTAAAACAGTAGTTTTTTTATTATGGCTTGAAACTAGATCACATTCCTATTAGGTGTGACAACACAAGTGCTATCAATTTAACCAAAAATCCTATTTTGCATTCTAGAACAAAGCACATAGAAATAAGGCACCATTTCATTAGAGATCATGTTCAAAAAGGGGACTACATAATTGAATTTGTTGATTCACATAACCAACTTGCTGATATTTTTACCAAACCACTCTCAAAAGATAGATTTTTCCAATTGAGAAATGAATTGGGTGTTCTTGATATCTCAAATGTGATATAATTCATGAGTGTGATTCATTCTTGTTATTTTACATGCTGTTTTGTGTGTTTGAGTGTTTAATTTTGCATGTTCATTGATTAGTTGCAGTTATACTTGCATTTTATTTGATATAAATGAAATCTGCAATGACATTCAGTTTTTTAGTTAGTTGTTTCGTGTTTTTAATCAGCTTATTTTACTTAATTTGGGGCTGCAGTGGAAGTGCAGTGATCTCTGTCTCTGGATTAGTCAGTTCATTATCGATTTAGTCAGTTAATTTTATTAATCAATACTAAATCAGTATCAGACTATCTTTTTTAATCAGCTGTTTCGCACAAATCAACTGACTGAAATTGTCTAGAACAATGTAAAATTAAAAACCAGAACGAATTAGGTGATGAATTGCATTGATTTACATTCAATTGGTGAATTTAAGTTGATTAATTGAGAATTGTGCATCTGTTACATGATAAATAAAGCTGGTTAAAGAATCTTGACTCTTGTTTTGTCATGTAGTGCTTTTGTTTTGTTTTTAACTAGTTTCTCTCTCCAAATTTGAATTTCGTTCAACTAACTGAATGCATTGGTCAAGCCAAAACCTGCTGCATATCTCTGCCCCATATATTCCATCTGATTGCTTGTTTGACTACACAATGCATTGAATTCTTTCGAAAAGCTGATGCACAAATTAGTTTAAATTTATATGCGCATTGCATTGCCTTTCGAACTGCTTGTGTGTAAAATTCTGCAAATATTATCTCTGCCCTGTTTTCTGCAACTTTTTTTCTCTGCTATGGCCTCTTCAAGTAACCCAAGAAAGAAATCTAAAACTGCTGGGTCATCAAAGCACAAAGAACCTGAAATTCCAACACCTCCTTCATATAGACATGGTTCTATTGAAGCCTGGTTTGATGGTGATGAGGAGAGAATTCAAAAGTTTCAATCTCACATCAGTAAAAAGGCTGTTAATCCACCAAAAATTCTAAGCTTTCAGTGGCTGGAGGATGAAAGGATGGCTGACATAATAGCTATGGTGTAGCATCAAGACCTGCAGAAATTTTTGGAGCTGAATGGGTTCATATACCCAGATTTAGTGAAGGTGTTCTATACAAATCTCAAGCATGATGGGTTTGTTCTCACCTCAAAGGGGATTGTGTGGCTCCTTGGAAGACTTCAACAAAATCCAGACCTAGAGGGAATGCTTGCGTGATCCTCAAGGGTCTGTTAGGGGATTTCATGTTGGAGGTTTAACCTTGACAGCTAGGATTCTCACCTTCATAATCACGTGGATGATCACTCTAAGGGGAAGTAACCATGCTACATTAAATGAAGGTGATCTTCTTCTGATTTTTTGCTTGATGAAATCTGTCAAAATTAGTTGGATTCATATTATGAAGGATCACATGATGAAATCAAAGAGGTTGACTGATTATCGCCTTCCCTATGTATTGCTAATATCAAAGTTTCTTGAGTATTTTGGTGTGGATATAAGAGGTGAACAGAAAATCAACATAGGAAGATCTCATCAGCTGGACAATAGCTTCCTCTTCAAGTTTGGTTTTAGTAAAAGGAATGGTGCATGGGCTGCTGGATAGGATGCTGGAAATGCTGGAACAAGCACTACTGGAACTGCTGCTGATGATGCTGACAATGTTGGTGCTACTGCTGAAGAGTGTTCAATGATGGCAGATATTGTTCCCTATGTTCCTCCGGTTGATCGTGGCACTCCTCTATCTTTGTTTCAGCAAACTGTCCTGCAAAGGTTTGATTCAATTCAATCTCATCAAGCATACCATCATTCATACTTCATGGATCGTTTTGGGTGCATTGATCAAAGCATAAAAGACCTACATGCCCAACTATCACAAATACATGTTGGTTATAATACTATGGTTGATGATAATGATGGAGAAGATGATAATTAAGCTGAATCTAGAGAGAAAAAGCTCTGTACTGATATGCTGCTACTGATTTTTGCGTGGACTGCTGCTGAGCATTGATCCTGAAGTGCTACTGTTATGTTGTTGTTGCTGATTGCATTTCATGCTTTTGCATTTCTGTTTAGTTGTGTGTTGTATGTGTTTGTTTGTTGCAGTTTTTATTTGGCTCTAATACCCATGTATGTTGAACAATTTTTTCATTTTACTGCATCTGTTATGTTATATTCCTTATGATATTTGATGATTCCAAAGGGGGAGAAAATATTGAAAAGACAGGGGGAGATTTCTGCGCGCTTCTGCTAACTGCTGCTATGTAAACTGGTTTTGCTGTATTTTTGAATTGTTGTTGTATTTCTGCTTCTGTTGCTGTTTTTTTTATGTATTTCCAGGTTTCCTACATTCTTCAAAGACAATGGATGCTTCAAGTGGCTGTAAGTGATTGTCATCATCAAATAGGGGGAGTTTGTTGGACTTGAAGACTTGGTTTCAAGTAGATTTGATGTCTCCAACCACCTTTGATGATGAAGATGATGGTGCTTGAAGCATGAAGATTGTGTCTTAGGTTTAGAGTGTCTTAGGATGTGGGCTAAGATGCATTTCAATTAATCTTGGACTTAATCTTGTATTTTAAAATGGTTTAAAAGGTTTTGAAATGTTTTCAAAAGACCTAACTGGTTTTTAACTTGTTAAAAATGTGATTTCAATTAGTTAAAATGTTCTTCGTTTTTTAAAGCTTTGCTTTTGGCTAATTTTAGCTAGCTGTTTTTCTGAATTTAAACCAATTGAAATTTTGGACCTTTTGTTAAAAATTCTAGCTCTCTGGAAAAGCTAGTTAAATCATGTTTTCAAATGACTTTTTTCAAGTTTTCAGAGAAGGGGTGCTTTCTGGAAAATTCATTTTAATGAAAATAACTACTTAAATCGCGTTTCAACTGACTGATTTCATCAGAAACAGTTTTAAACCACTGGAACAGTTTTGTTATAAATACTTTGAAATTCAAAGAACTGGGTGACGAATCAATTACAGAGAAACCCACTATTCAACAAAGCTTTTCAAGTGTTCTAAATCAATTTTCGAAATCAATCAAGGAGTCCAAGATCAAATTGAATAGAGAATCTTTCATAGAATTCACTCACTATTTTTCTGCGTGCTCTGTTTTTCAGCTCTGCACTGATTTTCTAGGCGAATTCGTTCCAAGTTCTTGTGTAATCTTTTTCTGGGTTTGTTTCTCTTAATCAGGGTGATTAAGGGGTTCTTGTAATAGGTTTTTACAAGAGCATACAGATCTTATAGGGTTCAAGATCAGGTGTAGTTTTCTGGTTTTAGTTTTTCATGTAGGGTTCATGTAAAAACTGAAATTTAGTGAATTGATTTGATTTGGGTGTTTAGGAAACTGGATGTAGCCTTTGTTGAAAGGTGAACCAGTATAAATCTCTTGTATTGATCTTCTTTCCCTGCTCCTTTAAATTCTGTAATTGAAATTTGAATTGCTAATTGAATTGGATATATGATACATTGGTAAAAGCATTTCAAGAATCTTTAAAGAATTGATTTTCCTCTTCATTTTGAATCTGGTTTTCTTAAATAGGCCTTGAATTTTGAAAATCTTCTAAGAGTTTAATTCACCCCCCTCTTAAACTCTCAGCCATTTATTCCAACAAAGGACACGTGTGAATATTCAATATATTTATTTTCACATATGAGAATGATACAATATTGAGGATAAAATCAATTGTCCTATGTTTTCATAGTAGTGCTTTAATCTAGGGTTTTATTTTACAAAATTGCGAGGAAGAAGGATAGTTTAAGTACATGGTGGAATATGTGATAGAGAAAATCAAGTTTGGACCTAGAGTTAGGTTCTATTATTCTTTTTTATTAGATACAATATTTTTTATTGTTTTTCTTGTTTTGATAGGATACAATCCTTGATATGTGTTTTATTTCATTAAGAATTTTATCTTTAAGAATTTTGATAGGATTTGCTAATACAATATAGGTGTTCCTTCTTTATTTCATTAAGAATTTTATCTTTAAGACACATTCTCTCTTAACTTTTTCTAAGTTTGGTGATTAACTAAAACTATATTGTATTGTTATAATATAATTATATAGAGGTAGCAAGTTGAAAACGAAATCTACCATATTCTTGATCTTGATTACTAGTTTAGTTTCTAGTAAGGATTCCATTTTTTCTCTTAGAGTACTTGTAAAAGGGATATGTTGATAATATAGTATTTGAAATTTGATGAATTAATTTATATTTCAAAGTGTTAAAGGAAGTTATTTTTAAAGTAGACATACTACCTTTAAGTTTACGAGTTAATGTTAACATCCTATTAATAGCTTTATTGTTGAGATATGTCAAGAATATGGCAATTGAGTTGATAGGTATAACTTTCCATATGGTTTTTGAAAAAATATAAAATTCCTTATATCACTATACAAAATCCTTCCTCATCCACGCGAAAGCCATATTTCTTTGTTCTTCATCCCTTTATCTCCAATGACATTTGTGTGTAAAGATATTTCCAATGACCTTGAGCATGGTCCATTTCGTCGTTGTGACTCATTTAATGTAGTGAAGGTCTCTATCTAATTGTATTGGAACTTTTGCAATTACATTGTGTGATTGAGATTAATGCTCATCAGGTTATAAACTGAAAATTGATAACATTAGAATAGAGAAAAAAAAATATTGTTATTTCTACTTATAATCATAAAAGAAAGATTAGCAACTGAATAAATATGTTCAAATATATATATATATATAAAGTTATAAAAAATTAGTTAGTTTCTATAAAAAATTATATTCAACTTTTTAAAAATTAAATATTTATTTTAATGCTTTCAATTACTAAAACTTATTCTAAAATAAATCAAAAATTAAATTTATTTTAAACATGTACAAAACCTGTTAAGATATGTTGACCATCTACATAACACATATACACAATATTACATGTATAGAATAATAACTTCAAATTTTTCTTAAACATGTCAGTAATGTGTCATGTGGAAATAAAACAAAAAATAAAGTTTCCATAGTTTTCAAGAATCAAATCTAAAAACATTAATATTAAACTTAAAATTAAATTTAAATAATTTATTCAAATTATACTTAAATTTATTTTCTTTAACATTTTATATATTCTATTTCCTTATATGTTCAAAGTTTTTTGTTGATTTTTGATTCTTTCAATACTTAATTAAGTTTATCATATTACCACTTTAAACACTTAAAAAAAAAAGAAAGAAAGAAGAAAAATTAATTAAATTATTTATAAATTAAAATTATCTTTTACATAAACTAATTTGTATTATTTTTGACATATAACTTCTCTAAATTATGGTAGTTAACTTATGCTTGTGTAAAATTTAATTTTAAAGTATAGAAAATTTATTTCATATTGTTTTAGGTAAAGATGTTTAAAAATAAACTATCCAATTATTTGGTAATTTTTTTTTTGAGATTTATTTTCTTAATTTTAAATAATGTTGTGTTTATGCAAAACACAACCCTAATTATACATGTTCCCGGTTAGGTGTTTATAAGAAGAATTATTTTATTGGACTATAAAAATTAAATATAACAATATTTATAATTGTTTTTTTTTTTGTTATTTCTAAGTATAATTATAAAAGAAAGATTAGCAACTGAACAAATATGCTCAGATATGAAATCATATGTATATCCCATTAAATTAAGTTACGTGCGAATCCTATAAATTTCATTATTTCAAATTACTATTTAAATTTATTAAATTTGTAAAAATATAATTTTCAATTTGTGTTATTTTCAAATTCAGAATAACAATTATTCTTTAATTAATTATATTCTCATTTTTACTTAATAGTTAATTAATTTATTTATACTTGTCATATTGTTTATGAAGTTAAAATGAAAATGATAAGATTAGAATAGAGAAAAGTTGTTGCTTTGTTATTTCTATGTGTTGACTAAATAAAAATATGTTCTAATATATATATTGAAGATTTTTTTAATATTGCGTGAATAATGTATTAATCACATGCATAAAAGAACATTGAACTTATTAATTGAAAACATTGAACTTATTTTTAAAGTTTTTCTTTTAATCTAAATTAGAATAGGTTTTTTTTTTTGTAAAAAAACATTGTTTATTTTTTAGGTGGAAAATTGTTTTTAATTAGTTTAAATGAAAACTTTTAATATGTTAATGTTTTCAATAATACTTAAAAATATTAATGAGAAAATATTTTGATTAAAGTATTTAAAGTTTTTATGTATATAATGTTTATTCTTTTAATTAATTAAGAAAATCATCATGATAAAGATAATATTATTTTAAAGTATTTAAAGTTCTCTTTTCTCTCAAAATAAAAGATTTTTCATCAAATAAATGATAAAAAAATAATTTTTTATTAAAATGTGTTTTATATCTATAAATAATAACTTGACATTAATGTGTCACAGTACTAGAAATAAAGTTTTAATATTTTTGAGGAATCAAATTTAAAAACATTAAAAATTAACTTTAAAATTAAATTTAAATATTTTATTCAAACTATACTTAAACTCATTTTCTTTAACATTTTATATATTCTTTTCTTTGAGTTTAGGATTTATATATATATATCACTTCTTAGTTAGTAATATAGCAAAAGTTTTGAGAATGGAGTTTGATTCTTTCCGTATTTTATCCTACAACTATTTTATAAAAAAAACAAAAATCAAATAAAATATTTGTAAATTAAAATTATTTTTTATATAAACTAATTTATATTATATTTTATATATGGAGTTATTTTAGAAAGACAAATATTTTATTTCACTCTAGATGAAGTGAGATATCTTGTGTTACACCAAACTGTCTATTCCAGCCACCTTTTCTACACATAAATCATATATCATATTAAATTCTTAAATGCTTCAATGAATGTCATCCTCTAATAAAGTCAATGATTGTCATTTGTTGGACATTGTTAAACCTGTTTTTCTCTATACTGTATAGGATGTTTGATATTACTAAGTCACCTTCCTAAGGTTTGATTCAGCTATCTGAGTCTTATAAAAATAGCATGGCGGATGACTTTCCAAAAGTCACTCCTAAAAATTCAATCCAAGATCTTAAGGATTGCAAGGAGGTATGATATTTAAATTATTTCTATTGTTTGCATTTTAATTCATGTCTAAATTGTGATCAATGAGCAGTCCTAATTTTATTGTACCAACAGGAAGTAACATATGTTGGTTGTTTTGGGTACTATCAAACATTTACTTGGGGATAATGTGTAGTAGTATACTGCATGCATATGCAATAAAGCACTATTCCCAGACTCCAAGATGTTTTTTTGTGAAAATTGCAACAAACACTTGTTGAAAGTGATGATGCCTAGATAATTAATATATATATTGTTTTGATGTTTTTAATATACCTTTGTTATATGTATGAGATCAAGGTTTTCCTAATTAATGAAATCAATTCAATCACATTTTTGTTTTTTGACAGGATGTTAGAACACTCTTGAAAAAGTCATGCAATAAGATTTTTGAATCTTAGGACAAGGTTCTTTTCTTGATGACCAAATTTCGGTTTCTTTATTTGTCTACAAGTTTAATCTTTGTTTGCTTATTGAATGGTTATACACTAGAACAATGATGGTCATATTCCAAACAAGTTTGCTATTTTTAATGGATCAGACAATCCTATTTAAGATTGAGTGTAAGAATAAAAATAATTAGATTTGACCAATCATTCAGAGTTAAAAAAGTATGTATAGATGAAACTATCATTAAGAAGTTTAGTGATGGTTGAATCAAATCTTCTGTAGGTACCTTACTTTGTGTTATTGAGATAGTTTTTTTATGTTTTTAATTGACATTCATCTACATATTAAGGTTATTGGTGTTCGTTTCAAGGACACATTATGAAAATTATTGTGATATGGGCATAATGAAGAGTGTAACCAATGATGCAAGATGTGTGAACATTGATGAGATTGTGTTTTTTTTTTAATACATCTGTGTTGTCACTCATTGTATTCTTTTAGTGAATTTGTTAAGTAAGTTCTCAAATGCATCAAATGGATCAAAATCACAAGTAGGTATCACATATCAGAAAAGATAGATTTGAGGTATTGTGCATGATTTGCCTTTGAAGACATTATAAAAACATTAAGGTCGAAAAGGTTCTAGGACATCATTAACACTGTAATTATTTTTCGTAATGTTGTTTTGGAATGTTTAAGAACAAGTCATTAGTTGTACTAATTTTGGTGTTTTGAAATATTTAACTAGGACTTATATGTTGTACTCTATATTTCATTCATGATTCATATGGACAAGTATATTTTATGACTTGGAGTTGTATTAAAATCCCAATTTTTTAAATATGATAAATGGTTTATATTCCAGTTTTGCCTCAAATTATGATCTACTTTGTTATTTGCAGAGTCTTTATATTTTAGTTTTTTTATATGTATAGAAAGTATATTTTATGATTTTGTGTTTGGAAGTTGTATTCATATGTCATTCTTTTAGTATGATCAATGGTTTATAATGTAGTGTTGTCTAAAATTATGATAGAATTTACTATTTGTTGGTTGGAATTATGATGAGACCTCTTCTATGCTTTGTCCATTTATAAATTTAATTTAATATTAATTTACTGAATCAATGTTTAGGATGGTTTAAAATTATATATTTCTTATTAATTCTTAAGGATTGTTTAAGATTTTATTTTACAAACACACACATTTATGTATATATATATATATATATGTGTGTGTGTTAAAAATAAATGTATATAAAAATATTAAAATTTTAATAAAAAAATAAAAAACTCACAATTAATTATTAGGTTAAGAGAAAATTTCATGTAATTTATAAAAAAAATATTAAATTATTACAATTAAAATAACTTTTTATAATTATTTTAATTAATTTTTTATGAATTTTCTCATATTATAATGCATAAGCATAAATTATATATTTTAAAAAATAGAGATAAAAATATATCTAATTTAATCTTCAAATATAATATAAATTTATTAAAATTTATTATTAATTATATAAAATGAAAAGTGAGAATAAATAATATACATAAATAATTATTATTTAATTAATATAGTGATTATGTTATTTGTAATATCTCAATTTTTTTTTTAAGAGAGAGGAGAGAGAAAGATCAGATTTCCTTCTTCTCCAACTTTCTTCCCTCTTCTTCCTTCAAAACCCTCATTTTTCATCTTCTTCTTCTTCAGAGAACGCCACTCTCTGCCCATCCTCTCCTCAAGCTGAAGCCACCTTTGTGCTCCTTGGAACGAGTCGGAGACATTCAACCGAACAATTTCCTGTTTCGGTAAGTTTTCGTAACTTAGGGTTTAAGGGGTAGGCATTTGGGGCTTTTTGCATTTCTGAGTAGGATTTTGAAATTGAGAGCTCTTTTGTGTTCCTTTGCAACCCAAATTCATGTATAGGGGTCTAATTTTCGTTTTGGGGCAGAATTTTGTACAATTAGGTTTTTTTGTGTAACTGGAACAGAGTGCTCACCCGTACAATTTGGGGCTTTGCTGTTTTGAGCTTGGGAGAAGCTCTTTTCCCTAATTTCAGGTAAGGGGAGTCTTGCTTTGGTCAATTCTAGTCAGTTTGATATGTTTAAGTGAAGAAATTTCCAATTGGGATAATTATTAGATTTAGGTATTTCTGCTGTTTTGGTAGTACCTGTGTAGTGGAGAATTGTTGTTTGATTTTACTGGTATTGATGGTAATTATATCCATGTGAACCTGTGTAATGATATTTGTTTATGTTTTATGAGAAAGTATTGATGAATTACTATGTTTATCTGTTTGAAATGAGTTAGTGCTTGAGTACATGTTATTATGGAATGCCATTGTGTGGATTATATAGTCTTGTACTGCAAGTGTGAATCTTGGCGATTAGAAATTGGGTTAAACTGATACAGGTACATGAAACTTTGGATAAATCCAAGTTTCAAAGAACTGTTGTCCAAGATCTCTTTAATGTGAATTTTCTGATGATTGGAACTGTATATCTTGAACATGTATTTTCTTGTGAGATTGAATACCTGGGATTTTATGTAGTATGAATGATTATATTAATGTTTATGAGTATAAGGCAGTAAGACCTGATGAGTTAAGACAGGCAATGAGACCTTGATAAATTAGAAATTGACTGAGATGGGAATTTTCTTATGTGTGCTTGTATGATAGCTTAGTGTGTGCTTGTATGATAGCTTAGTGTGTGCAGAACTAAGGAAAAGCCGAATAGGGCATCCTGACTCCTAAGGTGATCTGAGTCACATAGACTAGTCACTTGTGGTGTGGAGTTGAAGGAGGTACCCCACAGGATTGATAGTAGGCTTCGGCCGGAGTGCAATACCTGTGACGGTGCTACCCTGACTGAGATGATTCCTTATATGATATCAATATTGGCATGAGGCCCACTGTTCCTCATCAGGTGGTTAACCCTACTTGTCCGAGTTCTGCACAGTCTTCCGGAAGGCGTCTGTCTGTGTGTATGTGGTTGTAGATACTAGGATCTCTGGTGAGTCCTAGTTAGGATTGATTGTAAATAATTGTTTTCTTTAAATCATGATTGAAGTGTTATTTTGTATAAATTGGCTCACCCTTGTTTTTGTTGTATGTTGATCCTCTTGGGATCCTGCCATGATCGTGTTCTACACGTGAGCAGATTTCAAGTCTGATGCAGGTGATGGTAAGTCCCAGTGAAATGGGCTCACAAGGCAATGATTTTCTATCTTTCGAATGCCTTTTTTTTGGAATGAATATAGGCTTCTAGTTCTTTTTCTTTATGTGTGGGATTCTATCCCTTTTTTGTTCTATTTTCATATTTGAAATACTTGTTGTAAGGATGACTGTATGAATCTTAATTTAAATTTCCTTTTCTCTTTCATGCATTTTTTGGGTTGTTACATTATTTAAACTATACTATATCTTATATATTTTTAGTAATTTTAGTTTTTATTCGATCATTTATATACATTTTACAAAATTATAGCATGAAATTAAGTTTAACTTATAAAAATACTATATTACAACTATTAAAATTATTTATGGAATCAAATAAAAAAGTTATATTTAACTTAATAATTTTCTGAAAAAAAAGTTAAAACAATTTTTATGTAGTTAATATATTTTAAGTATTTATCCAGAGAATTTAAATTAATTTTATTATTATTTTCTTATAAAATTTATGTTTAAAAATACTTTTAGAGAAATAATTATTTGTTTTGTAATGATTATTTAACCGATTGAAATTTTATTTTACAAACATGAATTATATATATGTATTAAAATAAATTTGTAAAATAATATATTAAAATTTTATTAAAAAATAAAGAGAGGCACACTTAATTAATGATAGGTTAATATTTTATCTTTAATTACATTAATATTTTAATTAATAGAAAATATTGTAGTGAGTATTTTTAGAAAAAATATGCAAAATTTTTAAATTTAATTTATTGAATAAAATGTTTTAAACATTCAATAAAAAGTTACTTCTATAAAGGTACTTAAAAAAAGTATTTTTAATTTGTGACAAAGTATTTAAATTAAAAATTTGTATTCAAATAAAAAATAAATTTTTATTCTATATTTTATAATTTTAGTTATATATTTACAAAATAGGATGTGAAAAAATTATTTATAAAAAAATAGAAAAATTTAATTATAATTTATAAAAATAGAATACGAATATAATGTTTAAAATATTAAAGAAGTAAGATTGTCCAAATACTTCAACAAAAAGTATGAAAATTAAGAAAGGGTTAAAATATTAATAGATTTATATTTGTTCTTCCTAATTGATCAAGTATTCCCAATTGAAAGTTGGTGGACCTCTAATTAAACAACAATGCAAATGAATAATTTTGGCAAGAATGATATTATCAATATATGAAAAAACATTGATGATATACTATTAATATCAAAGAGATTTGATTCTCCCTGTGTTTTACAATAACAATAAATAAGAGTCAAAATCAATCATTCAAGTTGAACTTTATTTACACATAGTCAATTATAAATTGTTGTTTCTATATTAAAAATAAAGAAATAATTAAAATATCTAACTAAGATGAAAATGGAAATATAATCACTACAACTAAAAATTTAATATAATTTTTTATAAAATATTTACATTTAATTTAATTATAATTTTAGAACTTTTTATTTTCATACACTAAAACTAAATTATTAATTATTACTTTATTTCAATTTAAATTCTTAATTTTAATTGATTCATACAATAATAAATGTAAATAAGTTACATATATTTTCATTAGAAAAATAAAATTACTATTATTAATTTTATAAAGTGAAATAATTATACTATATTTTAAGTATATTTTTATCAATTTAAATTTATACAATAAATATAGAATACTTTTTAAATAAAATCTTATTATTAATTTCATAAAATAAAATAATTATATTATATTTTAACTATATTTTCATCAATTGAAATTTATATAGTAAATATATAATGCTTTTTTAAAAAATCCCGTGCTTTGCACAGGTATAGATACTAGTAATTATATAAATTACATCAATTATTCAATAAAGAAAACTAAATAAATTATATTATAATTAAATTATAATGTTTTAATAATAACAATAACAAAGTAGGTTAATCCTCCCTTTTGGTTCTCTTAACATTTTACCTACTAAAAATAAGTCGGGACAAATTGATTGACATAAAAATGGTGAGTTAGAAAGCTTAATCTGCTCTGCATAGTTACAGATTTACGAGCAAGCAGGCTGACTCATATAAAATATTAAAAAAATATAAAAAAAATTCTATAATTTTTTAATTCTAAACTTAAATATAATATAGAACGAAAGATTGAATGCAAATATAACAATCATAAAATAGATAATAGAAATTAATTATTTATTATTTATTACAAATAATTAAAGAAACAACTATAAAAAAATATATCAAATTAGACTTTGAAATAAAATTTAAATTTGTATTTGTAAATATATGATATTGATGAAATATTGAAAGAAAATATTTAATATACACAATACTACATTATAATAAAAAATTAAAAAAAAATAGTGCAAGGTGTTGGGCGAGTGGGTTAACCCACACTTTGGCCCACACGAACTATGAGTTATGTAGAGTGAGTCTATGCAGGCTAGTGAGCTAAAATATTTAACTCGTTCCACACGTTTTTCTAGAACAACGGGTTAGTACATGAGATTCGTCCTGCATTATCATCCCTATTAAACGATACAACAATATATTATTATATAGAGAATGTATTACCATGGTATAATATTTGTTTCTTTATGAAAATAGTAATTGATGTATATTCTTTCTTTCAGTTTTCTATATTTCATATTTCTTTTAATATGATTGAAAATATAGTGTGAGATTATGTAAATACATTCACATTCAAACATCAATCCTTCATATAAGATGGTGTGATTTATAATATGAAACTTATTATATTTTACAATAAGTAACACTACTTAAGTGTTGGCACTCAAGTTCTAAAATATAAAAACACATCAAATATTACCAAACTTAATAAAATAAAAAATTGAAGTCAATCTAATATAATTAACCAAATTAATGTCTAATTTATTTTTTCACAAATTAATCATGATATGATAACTGGATTTTTGGTAAAAGAAAAGTTAGTGACTAAATCAATCACTTTATAATTTATTAATTTAAATAATAATATAAAAATTTTGCCTTCTATAATTGTACAAATTTAAACGTATTTCCTCATATTTTTTAACTTTTTATAGGTTTTGTATTTTCGTTTGTATACATCTTTATTTTTGAAAAATAAAGAAATAGTTATAATGTCAATACTTTGAATGATAAAATATTTTTAATAAATGAATATGATATCGAATGAGTATATTAAAAAAAAAGAAACTATTTTTATTTATTGAAATGTTAAATATATTTTAGAAAATGTTGGGATAAATTGTTTATTCTGGTTTCAATATTCTATTATGTTTTATTTGCTTGCTATTAATAACTTCCTAAATTGTAGGGATATGAGTTAGATTGAACTAGTCAATCCCGTATTTTAGGGATTATTAGACGTGGGTTGTTTTTTCCTTTCTATAAGCTTTTATCAGTTGTAAAAGGTTTATATAAACCTCAATATATCAATAAAGAAGATGTATCATTCTTTTGCAAGATTAGTTAATATTAGTATAGTACCTTACAAAGTTGGTATCGAAGCCTCAAAAGAGGCCTGATAGAGTGTAAACAAAAAGAGTGTGAGAGCCTGATAGAGTAAGAGAAGAAACCACCAGTGTGAGAAGCCATGGCAGCTGAAGCCAATAGTTTCGTATAGGCCTCCATCCCAAAATTTGACGAAGATTATGATCATTGGAGTCTCCTCATGGAGAATCTCCTCAAATCCAAGGAGTATTGAAATATGGTTGAGTCAGGCTACGAAGAGCTACCAGAAGACCAAACCTTGTTAGCAGTTCAGAAGAAGACATTAGAAGAAATGAAATTGAAGGATTTAAAAGCCAAAAACTATCTTTTCCAAGCCTTTGACAAGTCTATTCTGAAACTATTACTCAGAAAGAGACTTCCAAATAGCTATAGGACTCAATGAAGGTTAAATATCAAGGCAACACTAGGGTGTAGAGAGCTCAACTCCAGTGCCTCAGGAGAACCTTTGAGCTCCTCAAGATGAAGATGAGAGAAACGGTCACTGAATACATCACATGAGTCATGGTAGTGGCTACTGATATGCGAAATTGCAAAGAAGACATGACAAATGCTAAGATCATGGAGAAAATCTTATGCACGCTTACAGAGAATTTTGACTATATTGTATGTTTCATTGAAGAAGCCACGAATACTGACCAACTTACAGTTGATGCACTCCAAAGCTCCTTGCGTGTTCATGAACAAAATTTATTAAGGTGAAAAGAGGGAGATGATCAATCTCTAAAAATTGCATATGAGGAGAAACCTAGTGGAAGAGGATGTGGTCATGGGTCAAGAAGAGGTAGTGGCACTGCAAGAGGACGAGGCCGAGGTAGAGCATTCAATGAAGCAACCATTGAGTGCTTCAAATGCCATCAATTGGGACATTTTCAGTATTAATGTCCTAAATGGGAGAAAGCAGCAACAAACTATACAAAACAGGATGAAGAAGAGGAGCTTATATTGATGGCATATGTGCAGGGAAATAATGCAAAGGTAGAGGATGTTTGGTTTCCCGACAGTGGTTGTAACAATCACATGACTGGTAATCAGAAGTGGTTTCATACGATAGATGAAGGTTTTTCACATTCAGTAAAATTGGGAAATGGCACAAGTATGGCAGTACGAGGCAAGGGGGATATCGAACTGGAGATACAAGGAAAAACACAGGTAATAAGTGATATACTCTATATTCTTGAGTTACACACTAATTTACTAAGTGTTGATCAATTACAAGAGAGGGGTGTAGCTATTCTAATTCAGAATGGAGAATGTCAAGTTTATCATCAAAGGAAAGGTCTCATTATATCTACCCCTATGACAACAAATAGAATGGTCTATGTTGTAGCTTCCACTATGGTGTCAAATTGTTTGCATGTGAACTCACATGAACTTGCTCAATTGTGGCACCGAAGGTATGGCCATTTAAGTTTCAAAGGGCTAGGAACCTTACAATTTGAGAAAAATGGTGAAAGGTCCTCAATTCCAGTCCCCTACAAATGTTTGTACTGATTACCTAGAAGGAAAGCAAACCCGAGAACCAATACCAAAGAAAAGGAGTTAGAAAGCCTCACAACATCTTGAGTTAATACATGCAAATTAGTGTCAACCAATTTCACCTATTTCCAACTCTGGAAAACGATACTTTCTCCGTTGTATTGATGATTTCAACTGCAAGATGTGGACCTATTTTTTAAATAACAAGTCAGAAACTTTTGCAATATTCAACAGTTTCAAAAAGCTTGTGGAGAAGGAAACAAATTTATCCATATGATGCCTTTGTACTGATCGTGGTGGAGAGTTTACTTCATTTGAATTCAATGAGTTTTGCATAAGGGAGGGAATTGAAAGACAACTCACTGCAGCATACACACCCCAACAGAATGGGGTCACAGCCAGAACAAAATAGTAATGAACATGGTGAGGAGCATTCTTTCAGCCAAAAATATCCCAAAGAATTTATAGCCAGAAGCAGCGATTATGTCCAGGTATGTACTGAATAGGAGTCTTGCTACTGCTGTTCCAAGATTCGCACAAGAAGAAAAGTGGAGTGGAATTAAGCCAACAGTCAATCACTTCAAAATCTTTGGCTTCATTGGACATGTTCATATCCGAGATGCCCAACAAGTTAAGCTTGATGCTAAGAGTCAGAAGTGTGTTTTTTTGTGTGTAAGTGATAAATCAAAGGCCTATCGCATGTATAATCCCATCAGCAGAAAAATTGTAATCAGTAGGGATGTGATTTTTGAAGAAAAAGCAAGCTGGGATTGGGAAAATAATATTGAAAAAGATCGAATTGTTATGCTTGAACAAGATGAAGAAGGCGGAGAACAAGAAGATAAAACTGGACCAGAGGAAGGAAATGAACTAATCTCAGTGGCTGATGAAAGATCAAGCAATACACCTCCATCCATCAGAATTGAAGAACAAGATCATACTCTGGCTAGAGCACGACTAGATTACCTCCTGCTTGGATGTGGAGTGGGGATTATGTCAGTGCAAATGGCTATTCAGATTTAGAAGATGAAATGAGAAACATGGCAGTTTTCATGACCAGTGAGGATCTACTTGACTTTAATGAAGTTGTAAGGCACTCCAAATGGAGAAAACCAACGCAAGCAGAGATTGATGCGATAGAAAGAAATCACACATGGGAGCTCGTCAACCTACCCACAGGAATGAAGAAGATTGGGGTTAAATGGGTGTTCAAAACAAAAATGAATGAGAAAGGTAAGGTAGACAAGTACAAGGCACGTGCACAACTGTTTGGTATTGACTATAATGAAGTGTATGCACCTGTGGCAAAGTGGGATACTATTCGAAGCATTATTGCACTCGTAGCTCAAAAAAGTTGATGTATCTATCAACTTGATGTGAAAAGTGCATTTCTACATGGAGAATTGAATGAAACGGTATATATGGAGCAACCACCTGGGTTTGTGAAATTAGGGGAGGAGGAGAAAGTCTATAAACTCAAGAAAGTGCTTTATGGGCTTAAACAAGCTCCAAGGGCATGGTACAACAAAATAGAAGGTTATTTTCTCAAGAAAAGATTCGAAAAATGTGATTTCAGACATGCTCTATTTCTCAAAAACGAAGAAGGAAATAAGGTGTTAATTGTTAGTTTATATGTGAATGATCTTTGTTTTTACTGGAAATTGTAAAAAGATAATGATTCAATTTAGGGAGTCAATGAAGTGTGAGTTTGATATGAGTGATCTAGGAACTCTAAAATATTTCCTAGAGGTTGAGATTCTGCATTACAGTGAAGGAATTTATATTTCTCAAAGGAAGTTTGCTAGAGAAATTCTTGAAAAATTTGGAATGAGAAGTTGTAATTTTGTGAACAATCCAATTGTGCCTGGAGTAAGACCAACCAAGGATAAGGATGGCATGAAGGTTAATGCAACAGAGTATAAGCCGACGGTTGGCTGTCTTATGTACTTAACAGTCATTAGACCTGATTTAATGTATGTAGTATGTTTAGCAAGCAAATTCACGGCTAATCCCACAAAACTTCATATACAAATCATAAAGAGGGTCATGTGTTATGTGAAGGGAACAATAGAGTTTAAAATCCTTTATAAACGAAGAGGTAATGCAGAGTTGCTAGCCTACATAGACAGGGACTATGCAGGTGACTTAGAGGACCGTAAGAGTACGTCTAGATACATATTTTTGTTAAGTGGTGGAACTATAACTTGGAGTTCTAAGAAACAACATCTAGTCACTTTATCAACTACAAAAGCATAATACATAGTTGTAGCTTATTGAGCAACTCAAGGTATTGGGTTAAAGCGAGTTCTTAATAAGCTTGGTCAAACTAAAGATACATGTGTTACAATTTATTGTGATAACAACTTTACTATCAAGATTTCTCAAAATCCTATATTCCATGGGCAAAGTAAGTACATTGAAGTTAGATTTCATTTCTCATGTGATCTCAACAACAAAGGCAAGATAAAATTATCACTGCAATTGAGTTAATCAAGTAGCTAACATAATGACTAAACCACTCAAGCTAGAAGCATTTGTGAAATTGAGAGAGCTACTACGAGTCTGCAAAGTTTCTAACTCAAACTAATTATGATATAATCAAATTTAAGGAAGGATATGTTAGGATAAGTTCTTTATTCTTTTTTTAATATTTTATTTTGTTTTATTTACTTGTTGTTAATAACTCCCTAAATTGTAGGAATGTAAATTAGATTGAACTAGTTAGCCCACGTTTTAAGGATTGGTAGACGTGAGCTATTTTTTCGTTTCTATCAGCTTTCATCAGTTGTAAAAAGTTTTATATAAAACTCAATATATCAATAAAAAAAAGTATTTCATTTTTATGCAAGATTAGTAAACATCACTATAGAACCTTTAAAAAAATTAAAACATGTTAAAAAGTGAAACAAAGTTAAAAAAAATTAAAGTAAAATTGGAATTTGAAAGGAATAGGAATATTTAATGTGTTTAAAAAATAAAAAATATGAAACCAGTCGAGTCATATTAAGACTATTATAAATATTTTCAATGAATATAAGTAGACATATAATATATATGTGATAATTGATTCAAATAGTTCACTTTCAAGAAAACAAAAGCTTGAAAAATGAAGTTAACTGTGGCCCATTTCAAATTATTCGGGCTTCATAGCTTTCTAATAATCCAGCCCAATTGATTTCAACTCACAAAATACTACTTTTTAGAACGTACTTGCCGGTGAGAAAAAAATTCTAGAAGATTTTCGAATTTTCGGAAAGATTCTTCAAACTTAGCAAACCAATGAATATTAAGCAAAACAATGTCCGGAACATACGAGATTGACCCTTGATTTTATTTAAATACTTCGTGTGTCCTTCCAGACAGCAACATCCAAGCAATTGTTATCTGCAAATAATTCACACAATATTTTACAAAATTCCGAACTTCATCAGCTAAGTAAAGAAGAGAAAATGTCACTGATTCCAAGTTTCTTCGGTGGTCGAAGGAGCAACGTTTTTTACCCTTTCTCTCTTGACGTGTGGGACCCCTTCAAGGATTTCCATTTTCCATCTTCGTTTTCTGTGGAAAGTTCTGCATTTGTGAACACCCGAGTGGATTGGAAGGAGAACCCAGAAGCGCACGTGTTAAGGCTAACATTCCAGGGCTAAAGAAGGAGCAAGTGAAGGTGGAGATCAAAGATGACAACATTCTTCAGATAAGCGGAGAGAGGAACGCTGGGAAAGAAGAGAAAAATGACAAGTGGCACCGTGTTGAGCGTAGCAATGGTAAGTTCTTGAGGAAGTTTCGATTGCCAGAAAATGCTAAAGTGGATCAAGTGAAGGCTTCCATAGAAAATGGGATTCTCACTGTCACCATTCCGAAGGAAGAGGTCAAGAAGCCTGATGTTAAAGTCATTCAAATCTCTGGTTAAAAACCCAGGTACTTAAAATCTGTGTTTGTGCTTTGCTTAGTTTGAAGAATCTTGTGCTTGCGTCTTGTGTGTGCACCTAAAACAAGTATATTTTATATGTATTGTGAATTATAAGGACGAACACACAATGTAATAAATTGTACCTGTTGAAGTGTTATTTGGTCTTGTGGTGATTGATATTAAAGTGTGTTAACTTGTCTTGGTTAAATGTGATGTAAAAGAAAAGAGATAATTTAATTGGTTTATTCCCTCTGTTTTTTTTAGACAAAAACAATTCATGTGAATAATTCCAACTTAATTAATTATATTATTTTAACTTTCAAGTGAGAAAGAAAATATGTTCTAAAAATTAAAATATTATGATTAGAACTGTAATAATGAATTACTTTATTTACTGATGATATTTAGACATCACAAATATCCAATCTTTAGAAATTAAAGTTACTGATGTAAAAGAAATAAGACACAAACTCACAAAAATAATTAGAAATGTGTTATTTTATCAATATGACACACCAAAGGACATGAATGTGGTTTGATATTTTATGATACACTAAGAATGGACAAAGTTAATGAACTCTGGAAAATAAAGCAGTGAAGGACATTTATGATTTCCTCTATTGGTTGTGATGATCTTCTTTTTGGCCAATGTCTTTGGATATGTCTCAATAAACAATGAATTTTAACTTTAAGATATCGTGGCATTCATTTATAAGCATCGTGTACCTGTTTAGATCACCTCCAACTGAAATGGGTTAAAACTAGTTACACAGTAAGGGAAGAGTCATAAACTAATTATATTGCATGTACAAAATCTTAATATGTTCTTTGTTTAATTTTTGTATGCAAATTCCTAGTTTAGTATAATGTTGTATTGTAATTTTGAGTATTTAAAAGGTATTATAGTCTCACATTATTAGTTTTTTTAAGTTTATATACTAATACATTTTTATACTTTTAAATGGGTAATAAAGATGGTAAGATGGGGTGTACATGAACTGAGACAAGTTTCAATTTTTTTTTGGAATTTTATGAACATATTTAAGATTAAACTTAAATATATTTTTAATTTTTTAATTATTTGTTAAAATTATATTTTATTTTTATATAAATTTTAGATTTATTTTATTCTTATATTTCATAAATTATATATATTTTATTTTCTTATTTTTAATTTTTAATTTTTTATTCTATTATTATATGTTTCATAAATTTATTTTATTTTTATTATTTTTTAAGATATTTTTATTTATTATTGAAAATTATTTATATTATTTTATAAAATATAAAAATGAAATTATTAAAAATTTGTCTTACAAATAAAATATAATTTTAATAAATAATTTAATGACTAAAAATATATTTAATCCTTGAATTTAAATTATATTTTATTTATATTTTTATCTTTTTTACTATTTTTGAATACTTCTAGTTTAGGTGTGCATGAAGGTGAAACAAATTTAATTATTTTTTGGATTTTTTATATATATCTTTTAAGTTTAAACTATCTTTTATGTGTATTCTTACTAATTTCTATCTGTATTTTTAACTAGTTGTCCATGTCTCTAGTAGTTATTATTACATTTTAGCTACATTTTTTTATACATTGAAAAAAATCCTATTTTGCTGGTAATTATTTTATAATTTCTAGAAAAGACAGTCTTGATATAGAAAAAAAAAACAGAAAGAGAAAGAAGATTGTAATATATTGTAGGAGGATGAAGAGAAGAAAAATAGAAAATTATGCACATCTCATTGAATGAATTGTAGTGTACTAGCCATAAGGGTCGCAAAAATGTAAAACATATGGATAAAATTAAAAAATTAAAAATATTCAAAATACTCATACTCAAAACTACATTAAGTTAATAGAAAGCTAAAAGTGTTTTCAATTTTTAGAATTAAACCTTATTGATTGGATCATAATATAGGTTTGTGTATTTGTTCTGTTAAATTTTTTTAAAGCAATTATCCAACTTGCTTCAAAATTATTTGGAAAAAGACTATAAATATATGATTCAATTGTTTCTTGTGTTTTCTTTTAACCTTTCAATTAGTTAGAGAATTGTAAAATGAATTCTCACTAATATGAAGGTCCATTATTTTTTACCACGATTATATACTCACTCTATTTAAATTTCGTAATACTATTTTTTTACTATTATATATTTGTTAATTCATTTGAGCATAATGTTTTATTATTAAAATAAGATTACCAAGCGGTTTTTTTATAAAAATATTCACTACCAAATTTTATTTGTATATATAGCAATGTCTCTATTTATGTAAACAAAAGAAATCTATTGCTGTATAGTTAAAATAGAGAATAGTTTTGTATATCCTTGATATGGAGTAAATAATTTTTCTAATTTTTAAGAAATATTTTAAAATTGTTCTGAAAATGAATAGATAATGATTTTTTTAGTTTAAAATTTTTATTCAATAATTATAATCCAGTATGTATAGAAGTAATTGTGAATGTTCAGTAATTAAAAAATTATTTTCAAATGTTTAACATAAAAAAGTTATTTTCATATGTATTTATTTAGCCTTTTTCCTTTTATTTTTTATTTTAATTATCATCTTATTTTTATTTTTAATTATCATCTTATTTTTATTTTTAATTAACAACTTATTTTTAACTAACACTAATTAACTTAACAAATGCTTGACATATATTTAACTATATATTATTCGTAAATAATTTTAAATTTAATTTAAAATATTTCAAGATATAAAATAAAATTAATAATATAATATATAATATGAAAAATATAATAATAGAAATTTAACATTATAACTAAAATAGTTAACCTACAAATAAAAAGAATAATTATATCATTTAAGCATTAAATTTTTAAAATAACGAGATCAATAATTCTAAATTGCAGAAGTTATGCATTTAAATTTAGTAAATATATCATTTAAAAATAATTGATAACTATGTAATAAAACTATACTAATTCAACAAAATCTTAAAGTATATTTACTAATAAACATATTTAAAAATATTAATTACAAATAATGAAAATTCAAATACACTAACAATAAATATTTAAACAATTATATAATTATATTTATTAATTTTTTTGTACTTTTTGTTATAATTTTTTAATTTAAAATATCAACAAATTTCAGTAATTTTTTTAAATTAAAAGTATATTTTTTTTATTTTTAAAGTATTTAAAAATTTAATTATTTTTTTATTTATATGTCTTATAAGAAAATAGAGATTTAAAACATATAAAGGATTTCATACAGCTCATATAATAAAATTGATAGGATTGTATCAATTTATGGCATCATTTTATGGCAGTGATCATTACTTATCTTTTCTTGTATACTTATGTTATGTTTATTTTATTTTTGTCTATCATTGTTCATTCTCATAAATTATTTTCTATATTTTCTCCTACTCTCAATTACTTAAGAATTATTTAAAAGTAATTATGAAAAACATAAACGGACTAGTAACCCATGATTTTAATTTATGATAGATGTAATATTTTTAAGGAAATGAACATCTTCTTTATAGGGTGACACTAATATTTTTTTTCTTTTTTTTTATAAGGTGAGATAACTATTTTTTTTCTTTTTTTCTTTTTGTAATTGGTTGCTTTTGATAATATGGGCATATTGATTATATATGAAAAATTACATATATTTCGAAAAGTATTATAAGATACGTAAATCAATTCATCGATCACTTATTCAATGACAAATTCTTTGATCTTATCACCTGCATTGATCTTATCGAAGGATTCAGTTTAGAAGCTGAACTTGCACTTTAAGTGTTAATCAACACCTCATGACTAACATTAGAAGACTACCCACCCAAAGACAAAGAGTTAGAAAAAAACATGACTAATCTAAGTATTTCGATGAATTCTCGAGAACTAACTCATTTCTATTCTTTCTAAATCAACACAACTAACTCATCTCTATTCTTTCTAAATCAACAAGTGGACTTTTAAGAATGACCCGCAACACAATGCATCATAACCATTCCGATTGAGGGAGATCCAAGGGCCAACATGCAAAGTCATTCACACTTCTTGAGACACGTGACACTATTCTATATCTTGTCAGATGTTACCAAATCTTACTAATAATTGTGACTTTTCAAGCCTTTGTCTCTCAAGCTTGGGGAGTTAGGCATTCGATACGATAACCTTAACCAAAGAAATTTTAAGAGGACATGCCGACAACAGGCTTCCATGTCTAGGGAACCAATCTACTAAAGCATGCCGAGGTGATCTAGGCATAGTAGACACCTATGTGAATAATAAGAAAGTAACATTAACTAATGATTAATGCTAATAAAATGCATCATCATGACCTAATTGGTCATTAAGGATATACCTATCTTAATTAAACAAGACCTAATAAAAAAATAGACCAGAAAAACTATAAATACACTGACAATTCATAGGTAAAAGGATTTTTTCTCCCTTAACAAACATATAATTTTGAATACCGAAATCCAACTTAGGTGTTTGAATGTCTTTTACAGGAACACCAATATCTACTCATATCCAAATCAATATTAAAGATTGTATTGAAGAAGTGTTCCTCTCTATCCATTCTAGAGGAAGATGAAGTGTTCATCTTAGACCCATTGTAAAAAGAGGAAGTGTTCATCTTGGTCCATAATAAAGAATATGGTATTCATCTCTACCATTGTAGATAACATTTCATTTATAAGTTTAATTAGCATTACATAAAAAAATATAATCAAATAAATTTTACTATATAAATAAAATTTATAATATTTTAATTTAAAATATATTATTATATAATTATAATTTAATATTTTTAAAAATAATAAATTTTTAGTATTTTATTTATCTTTTAACAATTCATTCATATATTATCGAAATGAACATCTTCTTCATAGGGTGAGATAAATATTTTTTTATAGGGTAAACTAAATAGTGTTTTTCTTTTTTTTTCTAATCGGTTGCTCTTGATAATATGGGCATATTGATTATATATGGACAACTACATGTATTTGGAGAAGTACTCTAAAATACGTAAATCAATTCATCGATCACTTATTCAATGACAAACTCTTTCATCTTATCACCGACATTGATCTTATAGACGAATTCAGTTTGGAAGCTTAACTTGCACTTTAAGTGTTAATCAACACCTCATGACTAACATTAGAAGACTACCCATCCAAAGACAAGGAGTTAAAAAAAACAAGACTAATCTAAGTATTTCGATGAGTTCTCGAGAACTAACTCATTTCTATTCTTTCTAAATCGACACAACTAACTCATCTCTATTCTTTCTAAATCTACAAGTGAACTTTGAAGAATGACCCATCATATATTTATAATCAAGAGAGTAACATCAACTAAAGCAACACAATGCATCATAACCATTCCGATTGAGGGAGATCCAAGGGCCAACATGCAAAATCTGTCACACTTCTTCTTGAGGCACGTGACACTATTATATATCTTGTTAGATGTTACCAAATGTTATTAATAATTGTGACTTGTCAAGCCTTTGTCTCTCAAGCCTGGGGAGTTAGGCATTTGACACGATGACCTTAACCAAAGAAATTTTAAGAGGACATTTTCTTTTAAAGTTTTTCAGGAGGCTCTCAACAGGCTTTCGTGTCTAGGGGACCAAACCAATCTACTAGAGCATGCCGAGGTGATCTAGGCGTAGTAGACACCTATGTAAATAATAAGAAACTAACATTAACTAATGATTAATACTAATAAAATGCATCATCATGATCTAATTAGTCATTAAGGATATACCTATCTTAATTAAACTAGACCTAATAAAACAATAGACCATGAAAACTATAAATACACTGACAATTCATAGGTAAAAGGATTTTTTCTACCTTAACAAAAATATAACTTTGAATACCGAAATACAACTTAGGTGTTGGAATGTCGTTTACCAATATCTACTCATATCCAAATCAACATTAAAGATTGTATTGAAGAAGTGTTCCTTTCTACCCATTCTAGAGGAAAATGAAGTGTTCATCTTAGACCCATTGTAAAGGAAGAGGAAGTGTTCATCTTGGTCCATAATAAAGAATATGGTATTCATCTCTACCTTTGTAAGAATAGATAACATTTTATTTATAAGTTTAATTAGCATAACATAAAAAAATATAATCAAATAAATTTTATTATATAAATAAAATTTATAAATTTTTATTTTAATCTTTTTATAAATTTCAAAATTAAATACTATTTATTTACAAAAGATAGATTATAAAAGACAAATAATATTGAATGTTTTTATCACTTTCTTTTTCAAATTTTATTATAAGTTCATTA
Organism: Lablab purpureus; assembly: GCA_030347555.1. Lineage (NCBI taxonomy): Eukaryota > Viridiplantae > Streptophyta > Magnoliopsida > Fabales > Fabaceae > Lablab > Lablab purpureus. Next base: position 23,914,180 of record CM059262.1, on the reverse strand, counting down.
AATTTATTATTCTCATATATAACTAACAAGTAATATCTTAATTTTTTAAGAGACATAAAAAATATTTGTTTTACAAATATTTTTTAGCATTTTGATATATTGCGACTATGTGATCAATTGTATGAATCATGTAATTATAAATATTTTGGAATTATAAAATTTGTTACATATATATTTATATTTATTTTTACATAAGTTTGAGAACAAAATACACTATTTATTGAAACGATTTTTTTTAAATTAACTTCACTTTTCAATAATTACATTATTTCATTTACTAAAAAATATAGATATAATTTATTAAAAAGGAAATAAAAAATTTATTAAATAAATCATAAAAATCAGAGTCATGGTAAAAGAATTAAAATTTTAAAACTGTCATATTTTAGAATAAAAACAGTGAAATAATTTTTAAGTCAATCATTCTCAATTGATTATATTCCTTCGGGGAACATTCACACATAAATACACACATATCTGATTTCATAAAATATCAAACCTTAGCTTTAAAGGAAGAGATTGGTGACTGGTGCTCTACCTTTGCATCATTTTGTGGCAGTGATCATTACTTATCTCTTCTTGCACACTTATGTTCTGCTTATTTTATTTATGTCAATCATTGCTCATGCTCATAAATAATTTTCTATATTTTCTCCTACTCTCACTTATTTAAGAATTATTTAAAAGTAATTATAAAAAACATAGACGGACTAGTAACCCATGATTTTAATTTATGATAGAGGTAATACTTTTACCTAAATGAACATCTCCTTTATAGGGTGAGATAAATACTTTTTTTTTCTTTTTTTTATAGGGTGACATAAATATTTTTTTTCTTTTTTTTGTAATCGGTGGCTTTTGATAATATGGGCATACTGATAATATTTGGACAATTACATGTATTTGGAAGAGTACTCTAAGATACGTAAATCAATTCATCGATCACTTATTCAATGACAAACTCTTTCATTTTATCACCCGCATTGATCTTATAGACGAATTCAGTTTGGAAGCTGAACTTGCACTTTAAGTGTTTATCAACACCTCATGACTAACATTAGAAGACTACCCACCCAAAGACAAAGAGTTAGAAAAAAACATGACTAATATAAGTATTTCGATGAATTCTTGAGAACGAACTCATTTCTATTCTTTCTAAATCAACACAACTAACTCATCTTTATTCTTTCTAAATCAACAAGTAGACTTTGAAGAATGACCCACCATATATTTATAATTAAGAGAGTAACATCAACTGAAGCAACACAATGTATCATCACCATTCCGATTGAGGGAGATCCAAGGGCCAACATGCAAAGCACATGACACTATTCTATATCTTGTCAGATGTTACCAAATGTTACTAATAATTGTGACTTTTCAAGCCTTTGTCTCTCAAGCCTGGGAAGTTAGGCATTCGACAAGATGACCTTAACCAGAGAAATTTTAAGAGGACATTTTCTTTTAAAGTTTTTCAAGAGGTTCTCAACAGACTTTCGTGTCTAGGGGACCAATCTACTAGACCTTTTCGAGGTGATCTAGACATAGTAGACACCTATTTGAGTCATAAGAAACTAACATTAACTAATGATTAATACTAATAAAATGCATCATCATGACTTAATTGGTCATTAAGGATATACCTATCTTAATTAAATTAGACCTAATAAAACAATAGACCAGGAAAACTATAAATACACTGACAATTCATAGGTAAAAGGATTTTTTCTACCTTAACAAAAATATAACTTTGCATACCGAAATACAACTTAGGTGTTGGAATGTAGTTTACAGGAAGACCAATATCTACTCATATCCAAATCAACATTAAAGATTGTATTGAAAAAGTGTTCCTCTCTATCCATTCTAGAGGAAGATGAAGTGTTCATCTTAGACCTATTGTAAAGGAAGCGGAACTGTTCATCTTGGTGCATAATAAAGAATATGGTATTCATCTCTACCTTTGTAAGAATAGATAACATTTTATTTATAAGTTTAATTAGCATAACATTAAAAATATAATGAAATAAATTTTATTATATAAATAAAATTTATAATATTTTAAATTAAAATATATTATTATATAATTATAATTTAATATTTTTTAAAATAATAAATTTTTAATATTTTATTTATCTTTTAACAATTCATTCATATATATATATATATATATATATATATATTAGTTTTTTATATTTAAATAAAACATCTAATAATTTTGAATTAATATAAATTTTTGTAAAGAGAAGCTTTCAATTCAAAATGAATTTTAAACATAAATTATTTAATAATATGCTATATATATCAATTCGATAAAATATTTGTGATTATTAATAATATTTTAAAAGCTATTAAAATTTATTATAAAATAAAAACTCTTTGTAACAGAGAAACTTTCAATTCAAAATTGAAATTTGAGAATAAATTATTGAATAATGTTTTCTCACTATATATATATATACACACACGTGAATAATCAATCTAACAAAATATTTGTAATCATTAATAATATTTTAAAACTATTAAAATTTATTTTAAAATAAAAATAAAAGTAATATAATTTAAAAATATTAACAACAATTATTTTGAGCTTCATAAATTTTATAGTATGCATATGGAACTAATAGAGTAGAAACAATAATTGTTATTCATTATATAATATCAAAATAGATCATGGTCTAATTCGTAACATAGAATAAACTTTTTCTTATATTGTAATATTTTTTAATACATAATTTGTTAAAATAGTATTAATAACACTAAGATAACAATGATATGTAGGGTTGTCAAAATACGTCTGAACTTGAACTGGTTCATGTGACATGTGATTTAAGTTAGATGAGACTTTAAAATTGGTGACCTAAATAGAAATAGACTTTTTAAAATGATCCGTTTAACTCGAGGTCCACATAGATCAATGTCAGACTAGCTTGCAAAATAATGGATTGACTCGTTTATTCTTTTATGTCAATTTTTTTCTTAATCTTTATTTTATTTTAATTATACATCTAATGCGTGAGAAATTAATAAAATTTTGTGTCAAATAATATTAGATCAAGAAGTATCTTATGAGTTGTGTATGTGTGTGTGGAAGACAACGGATCAATGTATCATGGAGGTAAAGGACATGTGTGAATATTCAATATATTTATTTTCGTATATGAGAATGATACAATATTGAAGATAAAATCAATTCTCCTATGTTTTCATAGTAATGCTTTAATCTAGGGTTTTATTTTACAAAATTGTGAGGAAGAAGGATAGTTTAAGTATATGGTGGAATATGTGATAGAGAAAATCAAGTTTGGACCTGGAGTTAGGTTCTATTATTCTTATTGATTAGATACAATATTTTTTATTGTTGCTCTTGTTTTGATAGGATAAAATCCTTGATATGTGTTTTATTTCATTAAGAATTTTGATAGGATTTGGTAGTACAATATAGGTGTTTCTTCTTTATTTCATTAAGAATTTTATCTTTAAGACACATTCTCTCTTAACTTTTTCTAAGTTTGGTGATTAACTAAAACTATATTGTATTGTTATAATATAATTATAAAGAGGTAGAAAGTTGAAAACGAAATCTAATTTACCATATTCTTGATCTCGATTACTAGTTTAGTTTCTAGTAAAGATTCCATTTTTTCTCTTAGAGTACTTGTAAAAGGGATATGTTGATAATATAGTATTTGAAATTTGATGAATTAATTTATATTCCAAAGTGTTAAAGGAAGTTATTTTTAAAGTAGACATACTACCTTTAAGTTTACGAGTTAATGTTAACATCCTATTAATAGCTTTATTGTTGAGATGTGTCAAGAATATGGCAATTGAGTTGATAGGTATAACTTTCCATATGCTTCTTGGAAAAATATAAAATTCCTTATATCACTATACAAAATCCTTCCTCATCCACACGAAAGCCATATTTCTTTATTCTTCACCCCTTTTCTCCAATGACATTTGCGTGCAACGCTATTTCCAATAACCTTGAGCATGGTCCATTCCGTGGTTGTGACTCATTTAATGTGGTGAAGGTCTCTATTTAAATGTATTGGGACTTTTAAAATTACATTGTGTGATTGAGGTTAATGCTCATCAAGTTATAAACTGAAAATTGATAACATTAGAATAGAGAAAAAAAATATTGTTATTTCTACTTATAATCTTATAATCATAAAAGAAAGATTAGCAAATGAATAAATATGTTCAAATATATATATATATATATATATATATATATATATATATATAAATAAAGTTATAAAAATTAGTTAGTCCCTATAAAAAATTATATTCAACTTTTTAAAAATTAAATATTTATTTTAAAGCTTTAAAATACTAAAGCTTATTCTAAAATAAATCAAAAATTAAATTTATTTTAAACATGCACAAAACCTGTTGAGATATGTTCATCTGCTTAACACAGATACACAATATTACATGTATAAAATAATAACTTCAAATTTTTCTTAAACATGTCATTAATGTGTCATGTGAAAATAAAACTAAAAATAAAGTTTCATAGTTTTGAAGAATCAAATCTAAAAGCATTAATATTAAACTTAAAATTAAATTTATATAATTTATTCAAATTATACTTAAACTTATTTTCTTTAACATTTTATATATTCTATTTCCTTATATATTCAAAGCTTTTTGTTGAGTTTGATTCTTTAAATACTTAATTAAATTTTATCATATTACCACTTTAAACACTTAAAAAATGAGAGAATGAAGAAAAATTAATTAAATTATTTATAAATTAAAATTATCTTTTACATAAACTAATTTGTATTATTTTTTACATATAACTTCTCTAAATTGTGGTAGTTAACTTATGCTTGTGTAAAATTTAATTTTAAAGTATAGAAAATTTATTCCATGTTGTTTTAGGTAAAGATGTTTAAAAATAAACTATCCAATTATTTGGTAATTTTTTCTTTGAGATTTATTTTCTTAATTTTGAATAATGTTGTGTTTATGTAAAACACAACCCTAATTATATATATTTCCAGTTAGATGTTTATAAGAAGAATTATTTTGTTAGAGTATAAGAATTAAATATAGCAATATTTATAATTGTTTTTTGTTATTTCTAAGTATAATTATAAAAAAATGATTAACAACTGAACAAATATGCTCAAATATGAAATCATATGTATAACCCATTAAATTAAGTTATGTGTGAATCCTATAAATTTCATTATTTCAAATTACTATTTAAATTTATTAAATTTGTAAAAATATAATTTTCAATTTATGTGTTATTTTCAAATTCAGAATAACATAATTATTCTTTAATTAATTATATTCTTATTTTTATTTAATAGTTAATTAATTTATTTATACTTGTGCATATTGTTTATAAAGTTAAAATGAAAATGATAACATTAGAATAGAGAAAATTTGTTGTTTTGTTATTTCTATGTGTTGATTAAAAACTAAATAAAAATATGTTCTAATATATATATTGAAGATTTTTTTAATATTGTGTGAATAATGTATTAATCACATGCATAATTATAAAGTGGTAAGTATTAATTGAAAATATTGAACTTAATTTTAAAGTTTTTCCTTTAATCTAACTTAGAGTAGGTTTTTTTTTGTAAAACAACATTGTTTATTTTTAGGTGGAAAATTGTTTTTAATTAGTTTAAATGGAAAACTTTTAATATGTTAATGTTTTCAATAATACTTAATATTAATGAAAAATATTTTGATTAAAGTATTTAAAGTTTTTATGTATATAATGTTTATTCTTTTAATTAATTAAGAAAATCATCATGATAAAGATAATATTATTTTAAAGTATTTAAAGTTCTCTTTTCTCTCAAAATAAAAGATTTTTCATCAAATAAATGATAAAAGAATATTTTTTTGTTAAAATGTGTTTTATATCTATAAATAATAACTTGACATTAATGTGTCACATGAAAATAAGTACTAGAAATAAAGTTTTAATATTTTTCAGGAATCAAATTTAAAAACATTAAAAATTAACCTTAAAATTAAATTTAAATATTTTATTCAAACTATACTTAAACTTATTTTCTTTAACATTTTATATATTTTCTTTTCTTTGAGTTTAGGGTTTATATATATATATATATATATATATATATATATATATATATATATATATATATCACTTCTTAGTTAGTAATATAGCCAAAGTTTTGAGAGTGGAGTTTGATTCTTTCCATATTTTATCCTACTACTATTTTATAAAAAAATCAAAAATTAAATAAAATATTTGTAAATTAAAATTATTTTTTATATAAATTAATTTATATTATATTTCATATATAACTTTTTTAAATAGGGGTACTTGTACTTCTGAAAAATTTAATTTTAAAGTATGAAAAATTTAATTTTAAAGTATGAAAATTTTATTTTATATTTTTTCATATAAAAATATTTTTAAAAATTATTCAATTATATTGTGATTTTTATTTGACATTTATTTTTCGATTTTGAATAATGTTGTGCTTGTGCAAACACAACCTTAGTTGTGCATATTACATAGAAAGTTGTGCATGTTACATAGAAAGTTGTGCATATTCTCTTTGGAATATAAGACTTAAGTTTTTTTTAAAGATAAATTGTGACTAAAATTTTAAACCTTCTTTGCTATTGATTACTGCCAATTTACTATTTTATATATGGAGTTATTTTAGAAAGACAAATATTTTATTTCACTCTTGATGAAGTGAGATATGTTGTGTTACCCCAAACTGTCTATTCCAGTCACCTTTTCTACACATAAATCATATTATATATCATATATCACATATCATATATCATATATATCATATTAAATTCTTAAATGCTTCAATGAATGTCATCCTCTAATAAAGTCAAATTCTAAAATTTTCTCAAATGTTTCAATGATTGTCATTTGTTGGACATTGTTAAACCTGTTTTTCTCTATACTGTATAGGATGTTTGATAGTATGGAGGATGACTTTCCAAAACTCACTCCTAAAAATTCAATCCAAGGTCTGAAGGATTGCAAGGAGGTATGATATTTAAATTATTTCTATTGTTTGCATTTTAATTCATGTCTAAATTGTGATCAATGAGCAGTCCTAATTTTATTGTACCAACACGAAGTAACATATGTTGTTTTGGGTACTATCAAACATTTACTTGGGGATAATGTGTAGTACTATACTGCATGCATATGCAATAAAGCACTATTCCCAGACTCTAAGATGTTTTTTTGTGAAAATTGCAACAAACACGTGTTGAAAGTGATGCCTAGGTAGTTAATATATATATTGTTTTAATGTTTTTAATATACCTTTGTTATATGTATAAGATCAAGGTTTGCGTAATTAATGAAATCAATTCAACTACATTTGTGTTTTTTGATAGGGATGTTAGAACACTCTTGAAAAGGTCATGTAATGAGATTTTTGAATCCTAGGACAAGGTTCCTTTCTTGGTGACCAAATTTCGGTTTTTTTATTTGTCTACAAGTTTAATCTTTGTTTGCTTATTGAATGGTTATACACTAGAACAATGATGGTCATATTCCAAACAAGTTTGCTATCTTTAATGGATCAGACAATCCTATTTAAGGTTGAGTGTAAGAATAAAAAAATTTAGATTTGACCAATCATTCAGAGTTAAAAAAGTATGTATAGATAAAACTATCATTAAGAAGTTTAGTGATGGTTGAATCAAATCTTCTGTAAGCACCTTGCTTTGTGTTATTGAGATAGCTTTTTTATGTTTTTAATTGACATTCATCTACATACTAACGTTATTGGTGTTCGTTTCAAGGACACATTCTGAAAATTATTGTGATATGGGCAGAATGAAGAGTGTAACCAATGATGCAAGATGTGTAAACATTGATGAGGTTGTGTTTGTAACGACCCAAGAAATCGCTACTTTTATCATACTTAGTAATCAAACGTAACTTGTATTAACTTATAATAAAACACATTATATATAAAATTTGTATTTATATTCAATACAAAAGGGAACCTCTACTAGTACAAAATTTATTATAAGAAATAAAAACATATATAAATATATGTGTATAACTACTACTTCATCTTCCAATATAATCCTGGGACTCCGAAGCATCTCACTCACCTATTAAGGTATCTGCTCCGGTGTAGCAAAACACGATCATCGCAGGCCAAACAATCGGCAATTGTAGGGTAAGCTAATCATTCAAAAATATAACAACACAAAATAATAACATCATGTAGTATTCATCATCATATCATTCTCATGCACATTCATCATAGAACATACTTAAATGGTTTGAAATTTAATGCATCTTTAATAATTGAAAAGTAACAACACAAATCATATTATCATGTAATACACATACTCACAACATTCTCATTAACACACATAAGTAGATTATGGGCACCAACCCCAGGCTCTACTCGGCCTCACACAAACATATCGGTAGATTATGGGCATCAACCCCAGGCTCTACTCGGCCCCACACAAACATATCGGTAGATTATGGGCACCAACCCCAGGCTCTACTCGGCCCCACACAAAAATATCGGTAGATTATGGGCACCAACCCCAGGCTCTACTCGGCCCCACACAAACATATCGGTAGATTATGGGCACCAACCCCAGGCTCTACTCGGCCCCACACAAAAATATCAGTAGATTATGGGCACCAACCTCAGGCTCTACTCGCCCCCACACAAACATATCGGTAGATTATGGGCACCAACCCCAGGCTCTACTCGGCCCCACACAAACATATCGGTAGATTATGGGCACCAACCCCAGGCTCTACTCGGCCCCACACAAAAATATCGGTAGATTATGGGCACCAACCCCAGGCTCTACTCAGCCCCACACACAAACATATCGGTAGATTATGGGCACCAACCCCAGGCTCTACTCGGCCCCACACACAAACATATCGGTAGATTATGGGCACCAACCCCAGGCTCTACTCGGCCCCACACAAACATATCGGTAGATTATGGGCACCAACCCCAGGCTCTACTCGGCCTAACACAAAAACATCATAAACAATACAAAAACAAGGTTTTTCACACATGACACTCAATACAACAATAATATACAAAACATACTAATTATATATATATATATAACATTAATTTTCTTAATATCAATTTATATATTTTTGAACATTAACTTCCCTAACCTGGATTTTTGTTTATTCCTTGCTCGGATGGAAAATTGCAATCCTAATCCTTAGCTCATCTTTTATCTTAAAATCCTGTTCACAAAACTAATTGGGTAGAACTCTTTCTTACACTGTTAGCCTCCTATTTCTTCTTCTGGATCCAGAAACCATTAGAATTTCAGTATCTAAACCTTAGGGAGAGTGTAGAGAGGGAATAGAGAGAATAGAAAGAATAGAGGTAGAGAGAATAGAAAGAATAGAGGTAGAGAGAATAGAAAGAATAGAGGTAGAGAGAATAGAGGTATGTGAAAACAAACTACCCAACTAGCCCCTTTTTATTTTATATTGTATTATCTTTATAATCTGATATCTTTATAATATATAATATATAAAATCTTTATAATATCATATCTGTATAATCAAATATCTTTATAACTGAATATTTTTATAACATAATATCTTTATAATATAATATTTTTATAACTAAATATCTTTATAATCTAATATTTTTATAATTGAACATCTTTGTATATAATATCTTTATGATATAATATTTTTATAACTAAATATCTTTATAATATAATATGTTTATATTCTAATATCTTTATAATTTAAAATATTGGGGTGTTACAGTGTTCTTTTTTAATACATCTGTGTTGTCACTCATTGTATTCATTTAGAAAATTTGTTAAGTAAGTTCTCAAATGCATCAAATGCATCAAATGGATCAGAATCACAAGTAGGTATCACATCTCAGAAAAGAGAGATTTGAGGTATAGTGCATGATCTGCCTTTGAAGACATTATAAAAACATTAAGGTCGAAAGGTTCTGGGACATCATTAACACTGTAATTATTTTCCGTAATGTTGTTTTGGAATGTTTAAGAACAAGTCATTAGTTGTACTAATTTTGGTGTTTTGAAATATTTAACGAGGAGTTATTGGTTGCACTCTATATTTCATTCATGATTGACAAGTGTATTTTATGACTTGGAGCTGTATGAAAGTTCCAATTTTTTAAATATGATAAATGGTTTATATTCCAGTTTTGCCTCAAATTATGATATACTTTGTTATTTGCATAGACTTTATATTTCAGTTTTTTTTACATGTATGGAAAGTATCTTTTATGATTTTGTGTTTGGAAGTTGTATTCATATGTCATTCTTTTAGTATGATCAATGGTTTATAATGTAGTGTTGTCTAAAATTATGATAGAATTTACTATTTGTTGGAATTATGATGAGACCTCTTCTATGCTTTGTCCATTTATAAATTTAATTTAATATTAATTTACATAATCAATGTTTAGGATGGTTTAAAATTATATATTTCTTATTAATTCTTAAGGATTGTTTAGGATTTTATTTTACAAACACACACATATTATATATATATATGTTAAAAATAAATTTATATAAAAATATTAAAAATTTAATAAAAAAAATCACAATTAATTATTAGGTAAAGAGAAAATTTCATGTAATTTATAAAAAATATTAAATTATTACAATTAAAATAACTTTCTACAATTATTTTTATTAATTTTTTATGAATTTTCTCATATTATAATGCATAAGCATAAATTATATATTTTAAAAAATAGAGATAAAAATATATCTAATTTAATCTTCAAATATAATATTAATTTATTAAAATTTATTATTAATTATATAAAATAAAAAGTGAGAATAAATAATGTACATAAATAATTATTATTTAATTAATATATTGATTATTTGATTTAAACTATACTATATCTTATATATTTTTAGTAATTTTAGTTTTTATTCGATAATTTATATACATTTTACAAAATTATAGAATGAAATTAAGTTTAACTTATAAAAAACTATATTACAAATATTAAAATTATTTATGGAATCAAATAAAAAATTATATTTAACTTAATAATTTTGTGAAAAAAAGTTAAAACAATTTTTATGTAGTTAATATACTTTTAAGTATTTATCGAGAATTTAAATTAATTTTATTATTATTTTCTTATAAAATTTATGTTTAAAAATACTTTTAGAGAAATAATTATTTGTTTTGTATTGATTATTTAATCGATTGAAATTTTATTTTACAAACATGAATTATATATATGTATTAGAAATAAATTTATAAAATAAATATATTAAAATTTTATTAAATAATATAGAGAGGCACACTTAATTAATGATAGGTTAATATTTTATCTTTAATTACATTAATATTTTAATTAATAGAAAATATTTTAGTGAGTATTTTTAGAAAAATATGCAAAATTTTTAAATTTAATTTATTGAATAAAATGTTTTAAACATTCAATAAAAAGTTACTTCTATAAAGGTACTTAGGAAAAGTATTTTTAATTTGTGACAAAGTATTTAAATTAAAAATTGTGTTCAAATAAAAAATAAATTTTTATTCTATATTTTATGATTTTAATTATACATTTACAAAATAGTATGTGAAAAATTATTTATAAAAAATAAAAAAATTTAATTATAATTTATAAAAATACAACACGAATATAATGTTTAAAATATTAAAGAAGTAAGATTGTCCAAATAGCTCAACAAAAAGTATGGAAATTAAGAAAGGATTAAAATATTAATAGATTTATATTTGTTCTTCCTAGATTGAGCAAGTTATATAATATAAGGATAATATTGATATTGATAATTTTAAAGGGTTATGTTAATCATGATAACATACCAATAAGGTTGCTATGCTTTTGGGTTATTAATAAATAAAAAATTCATTTATGGAATATAAGAAATAAGACAACTTGCTTCAAGAAAGGAACTTAGAAGGTTATTTGTTACGTTATTAGTGCTTAATACAATGTCCAAACAAAATGTAGTTTCAAATTCTACTTGTAAGTTGTTGTTATTAGATGAGCTTTTATACAAAAAAGGAGAGTAGTTCAATCTATCAAATATTAAATTTATTAGGATTTCAAATTTAATCATATAATTCAATGTTTATATCATGGAATTTTGTTATGTAGATCTTGAAATTGGAGAATTATTGATGTTGAAAGAAGAGTCCTTCAAAAATTATGTTCTACCTCAATCTAATATTTCACATAAATTACTATTCCAAAATTTTTATTACTAAGGATTTGAACTACAATGAACAAGACATGACATAGGTACATCATTACTCTTGCAATTACTCATTGATGAGAAACTATATGTGTATGAAGATTTCACGACAACATTGATTTCACAAGATGATTTTTTCTACATGGTTACAATGTTATAAAAAAAACATTTATGAGGGAAACATTGTTTGTTGTTATTAGATCTAAGGGAATGATTTTATCGAAAGTAGTTTCAAGTGAAATTGCTTCGAGGAATCAAATAGCAACATAGCTTAAATTTCGTGTTAAACTTTTGATGGAAACAAAATTGATTATATGGGATGAAGCACTAATGATGGATAAATTATGCTTTGAAGCACTTAATAAAACTTCGAGAATTATTATGAAAAGTATAATAAGAACAGTAGTAAGAAACTATTTGGTAGTAAAGTTGTTTTTCTAGAAAGCGATTTTTAGTTAAAGTTTGTCTCTTGTAAGAAAAGATCAAGATATCATGTTGTGAAGTCATCAATTAACTACTATGATTTATGAATAAATTGTAAAGTTTTAAATCTTTCATAGAATATGAGATTGAAAACTATCAAATCTAATGAAAGTGTAAGACATATCAAATATTTTGTTGATTGAATTATCAACGTTGGATGTGGAGACATGAATTTAAATAAAAATGGTGAATGCGATATTGATATACCACAAGATCTTTTAATTCATAATTGTGAATTAATTTTACTATCATTTGTTGTGTTTATGTATATTGAATTTTGAATAATATGGTGTTTCTTGGACTTTTTGATGATGGAGCAATACTTTGTCCTACAACTGAGTTTGTGGAAGTTAATGATTTCATTTTATTTTTAATATTCAATGAAGAAAGCCAGTTAGATGAAGACCAAGAAATTCAAAGTGATTGAATTATGTTAGAGTTCTTAAATAAAATTAAATGATCAAGTATTCTCAATTGAAAGTTGGTGGACCTCTAATTAAACAACAATGCAAATGAATAATTTTGGCAAGAATGATATTGTCAATACATGAAAAAACATTGGTGATATACTATTAATACCAAATAGATTTGGTTCTTGCTGTGTTTTGCAATAACAATAAATAAGAGTCAAAATCAATCTTTTAAGTTGAACTTTATTTACACATGGTCAATTATAAATTGTTGTTTCTATATTAAAAATAAAGAAATAATTAAAATATCTAACTAGGATGAAAATGGAAATATAATTACTACAACTAAAAATTTAATATAATTTTTTTAAAATATTTACATTTAATTTAATTATAATTTTAGAACTTTTTATTTTCATATACTAAAACTAAATTATTAATTATTACTTTATCTCAATTTAAATTCTTAATTTTAATTGATTCATACAATAACAAATGTAAATAAGTTACATATATTTTCATTATAAAAATAAAATTACTATTATTAATTTTATAAAGTGAAATAATTATACTCTATTTTAAGTATATTTTTATTATTTTAAATTTATACAATAAATATAGAATACTTTTTAAATAAAATCTTATTATTAATTTCGTAAAATAAAATAATTATATTATATTTTAACTATATTTTTATCAATTCAAATTTATATATTAAATATATAATACTTTTTAAAAAATCTCGTGCTTTGCACAGGTATAGATAGTAGTAATTATATAGATTATAAGGAAAACTTAATAAATTATATTATAATGTTTTAATAATAATAATAACAATGTAGGTTAAAGAAACTAATTATTTATTATTTATTACAAATAATGAAAGAAACACGTTATAAAAATATATATTAAATTAGACCTTGAAATAAAATTTAAATTTGTATTTGTAAATATATGATATTGATGAAATATTAAAAAAAAATATTTAATATACATAATACTACATTATAATAAAAAAATTTAAAAAATAGTGTAAGTTGTTGGGCGAGTGGGTTAACCCACACTTTGGCCCACACGAGCGCTATGAGTTATGTAGGGTGAGTCTATGCAGACTAGTGAGCTAAAATATTCAACTCGTTTCACACTTTTTGCCAGAACAATGAGCTAGTACGTGTGATTCGTCCTGCATTATCATCCCTATTAAACGATACAACAATACATTATTATATAGAGAATGTATTACCATGGTATAAGATTTGTTTCTTTATGAAAATAGTAATTGATGTATATTCTTTCTTTCATTTTTTATATTTCTTTTAATATAATTGAAAATATAGTATGAGATTATGTAAATACATTCACATTCAAACATCAATCCTTCATATAAGATGGTGTGATTTATAATATGGAACTTATTATATTTTACAATAAGTAACACTACTTAAGTGTTGACACTCAAGTTCTAAAATATAAAAACACATCAAATACTACCAAACTTAATAAAATAAAAAACTGAAGTCAATATAATATAATTAACCAAATTAATGTCTAATTTATTTTTTCACAAATTAATCATGATATGATAACTGAATTTTTGGTGAAAGAAACGTTACTGACTAAATCAATCACTTTATAATTTATTAATTTAAATGATAATATAAAAAATTTACCTTCTATAATTGTACAAATTTAAACGTATTTCCTCATATTTTTTAATTTTTTATAGGTTTTGGACTTTTGTTTGTATACATCTTTATTTTTGAAAAATAAAGAAATAGTTATAATGTCAATACTTTGAATGATAAAATATTTTTAATAAATGAATATGATATCGAATGAGTATATTAAAAAAAGAAACTATTTTTATTTATTAAAATGTTAAATATATTTTAGAAAATGTTGGGATAAATTGTTTATTCTGGTTTTAATATTCTATTATGTTTTATTTGCTTGCTGTTAATAACTTCCTAAATTGTAGGGATATGAGTTAGATTGAACTAGTCAGTCCCATGTTTTAGGGATTACTAGACGTGGGTTGTTTTCCCCTTTCTATAAGCTTTATTCAGTTGTAAATGGTTTCTATAAACCTCAATATATCAATAAAGAAGATGTGTCATTCTTTTGCAACATTAGTAAGTATTAGTATAGTACCTTACAAAGTTGGTATCGAAGCCTCAAAAGAGGCCTGATAGAGTGTAAACAAAAAGAGTGTGAGAAGCCATGGTAATTGAAGCCAATAGTTTCGTATAGGCCTTCATCTCAAAATTTGACAAAGATTATGATCATTGGAGTCTCCTCATGGAGAATCTCCTCAAATCCAAGGAGTATTGGAACATGGTTAAGTTAGGCTACGAAGAGCTGCCAGAAGACCAAACCTTGGTAGCAGTTCAGAAGAAGACATTAGAAGAAATGAAATTGAAGGATTTAAAAGCCAAAAACTATCTTTTCCAAGCCTTTGACAAGTCCATTCTGAAACTATTACTCGGAAAGAGACTTCCAAACAGCTATAGGACTCAATGAAGGTTAAATATCATGGCAACACTAGGGTGTAGGGTGTTGAGAGCTCAACTCCAGTGCCTCAGGAGAACCTTTGAGCTCCTCAAGATGAAGATGAGAGAAATGGTCACTCAATACATCACACGAGTCATGGTAGTGGCCGCTGATATGCGAAACTCCAAAGAAGACATGACAAATGCTAAGATCATGGAGAAAATCTTATGCACGCTAACAAAGAATTTTGACTATATTGTGTGTTCCATTGAAGAAGCCACGAATACTGACCAACTTACAGTTGATGCACTCCAAAGCTCCTTGCGTGTTCATGAACAAAAGTTATTAAGGTGAAAAGAGGGAGATGATCAATCTCTAAAAATTGCATATGAGGAGAAACCTAGTGGAAGAGGATGTGGTCATGGGTCAGGAAGAGGTAGTGGCACTGCAGGAGGACGAGGCCGAGGTAGAGCATTCAATAAAGCAACCATTGAGTGCTTCAAATGCCATAAATTGGGACATTTTCAGTATGAATGTCCTAAATGGGAGAAAGCAGCAACAAACTATACAAAACTGGATGAAGAAGAGGAGCTTATATTGATGGCATATGTGCATGGAAATAATGCAAAAGTAGAGGATGTTTGGTTTCTCGACAGTGGTTGTAACAATCACATGGCTAGTAATCGAAGTGGTTTCATACGATAGATGAAGGTTTTTCACATTCGATAAAATTGGAAAATGGCACAAGTATGGCGAGGACAAGGCAAGGGGATATCGAGCTCGGAGATGCAAGGAAAAACACGAGGTAATAAGTGATATACTCTATATTCCTGAGTTACACACTAATTCACTAAGTGTTGGTCAATTACAAGAGAGGGTGTAGCTATTCTAATTTAGAATGGAGAATGTCAAGTTTATCATCAAAGGAAAGGTCTCATTATATCTACCCCTATGACGCCAAATAGAATGGTCTATGTTGTAGCTTGCACTATGGTGTCAAATTGTTTGCATGTGAACTCACATGAACTTGCTCAATTGTGGCACCGAAGGTATGGCCGCTTAAGTTTCAAAGGGCTAAGAACCTTACAATTTGAGAAAAATGGTGAAAGGTTTGCCTCAATTCCAGTCCCCTACAAATGTCTGTACTGATTGCCTAGAAGGAAAGCAAACCCGAGAACCAATACAAAAGAAAAGTAGTTAGAAAGCCTCACAACATCTTAAGTTAATACATGCAAATTAGTGTTGACCAATTTCACCTATTTCCAACTCTGGAAAATGATACTTTCTCCGTTGTATTGATGATTTCAACTGCAAGATGTGGACCTATTTTTTAAATAACAAGTCAGAAACTTTTGCAATATTCAACAGTTTCAAAAAGCTTGTGGAGAAGGAAACAAATTTATCCATATGATGCCTTTGTACTGATCATGGTGGAGAGTTTACTTCACTTGAATTCAATGAGTTTTGCACCAAGGAGGGAATTAAAAGACAACTCACTGCAGCATACACACCCCAACAGAATGGGGTCGCAGCCAGAACAAAATAGTAATGAAGACGGTGAGGAGAATTCTTTCAGCCAAAAATATCCCAAACAATTTCTGGCCAGAAGCAGCCAATATGTCCAGGTATGTACTGAATAGGAGTCCTACTATTACTGTTCCAGGATTCACACAAAAAGAAAAGTGGAGTGGAATTAAGCCAACAGTCAATCACTTCAAAATCTTTGGCTGCATTGGACATGTTCATATCCCAGATGCCCAACAAGTTAAGCTTGATGCTAAGAGTCAGAAGTGTGTGTTTTTTGGTGTAAGTGATAAATCAAAGGCCTATCGCATGTATAATTAGAGCTGTCAAAACGGGCAGCTCGACCCAGCCTGGCTTGGCCCTACGGGTTGAGTTCAGAAAATCTGATAGCCTAGCCTGACCTATATTTTAAAACGGGCCACAATTTTTAGCCTAGCCTGGCCCTATGTTAGGCTAATAGGCCAACGAGCCATTTTTAACCTAATTAAAAATTAAAAAAATATTACAATATTTCTTTTGCTTTCTTAGTCTCTCCATAATTTTGTTTAACATTATTTCTTTTGTTATCATCAGATGAATCACTAATTGGAGGAGTAACTCCTTAATGTTGTAATAGGAAATAAGAACTCTGCAATCTAAAAGATAAAAAAACATAAAAACCTATTAAATACTTATAATAATTTTACTTTATATAATTTAACAAATATTAAGAAAATAACACAAACCCATGATGTTGAGGAAAACAAAAGCAGATATAAAGTTTTGATTAGAAATGCAAAAAATAATAATATAAATTAACAAAAAATTAGGAAGAACCTAACCTAATGTGAAACAGAGAAGTTATATCAGAAGCAAGAGGAGATGAAAAAACATGTGAGAAAGGAAGAGAAAAGAATAGAGACTCTGAGACACTAGGGTTTCTTTCTTTAGTATAACAACATAACAAATCAGAACAAAAATTTAATATAAAAACTAAACGAGCCAGTCCATTAGCCTACAGACCAGCCTGGCCTTGGCCCATATGGGCATCGGGTTAAATGGGCCAGGCTAGATGATGAACCCTTGACCACCAATAAAGGAGAGGAGTGTTCTAGGAGGATCACAAGAAGCATGATGAGAAGAGACACTTCCTCATCACCCTCTTTCTTTAGTCTTTTTAACATTTCTAGTTTGTCTTAAAATTTCCTAGACTTATGTTTCTTTGCTGTTTTTTGTAGGATTGCTTTTGGAACACCCTTTTTTCTACAAGTGGAGCCTTGTTGGGGCAAAGCAAGCACATGGGCTCAAGGCCCATGAAGTAGGACGTCCAAAGGAGTGGAGAAGGTCAACATTTAACCTTCTAGAAGGTGCTTGTGTGGGTTTGGAGGCCAAGCTTAGACCTAGCTTCTAGAATTTTGTATCTTGCCCACCAAGAGTGGAATATGCCTAGCATCTTTTCTATTGTAATTCCCTCTAGGTCGCCAACCCTTGCCTATATAAGGAGGCCTCCCCACCACTTGTAAAGGGTTGAATTTTGGGAGTAAAAATTAGAGAGCATTTGCTTTGAGCTTGTGTGTGTTTTTCCCCTTCTTGTGTCTTATCTGGAGTCTTGGCTCAAGTGGCGCCAATTCACCACTTATCTTGGGTTGGTCCATCCCCCAAGTGGCGTGAATGCATTCCATTCCCATTTCCCTTTCTATCATCTCTTCTTCCATTACTTTCCATGTTCTTTACATTCTTGTCATTTAATTTTCCAGCACCTATATTCAAGCTTATTACTTGTTTCTTGTTATCTTGTTTAATTTCTTGTCTTCCCTTCTTCCTTGAGCTCTTGTGAAGTGAACCTTCACACTTAGATAACCTTTGGGATTATCTTCGTGTCCAGTGGAAATCTTCCTTGTTGCTTTCTTCTCTTTGTCTTTCTATCAAACACATTATATGCTAAATATTAAAATGAACTCTTATCATTTGGTAATCAGAGCTTTGGTTTAATTTTCATGCTTACAAGGTGTTTGTCTTCTTGTTTCATCCATATATTATTGGTAGCTTGTGAAAATTGTGAATCCGTGACAAAATCTATCCAAATCATGTTCCATAGATAATTTTCGTCAAAAAATACTGCACCTATTTTGGGTTATGTTGCTTGCTGTTTTTTGAGCTTTTGGCTGCTGGAATTTGTGTTTTAAATTTCCTAAATGCATGCCAAGTGACCTTTCATGAAGTATGATGAGTATGTGCACAAGTAAGGGCCATGGAACATTATTTTTGGACTGAAAATTGAATGAGAGCTACATGTTTGATCATATGCTTGAGTCAAATTTAGAGTCTTTTTGTGTTGCTTTCCCTTTGCTTGAGTCACATGTCATATAATTTTTCCCTTTGAGTTTTCTTATCCTTGCTTCCAATACTTGAACATGTTTGATAAAATTTTTAGCTAAAATTGCATGTAACTTGAATTGATTGGTTGAACCTAAACATAGGAACTAAGTGCTTCATAATCATCTACAACCATTGCAAGTGTGTATGTTAAGTCTAGAATCAATTAAAGAACATTGAGAAGAGCTAAAAAATCATCAAGGTCATGAGCTATATATGCTGTTTTGAAAAGAAAATTGCAAGAAAAAAGTGACCAAGTGCATGATTCTAGAATTTAACTACATGGTTGTATGCTTAAGGATGAGTATGACAAATTAGTACCATCATTTGTAGGATCCTAATCTTCTTGATATGTGTGGTTTGCTGGAAATTTTATTGCATGTTTTAAGTGTTTTCCATTAAGTCTTCCTTCAAGCTTTTCTCTTTTATAATCTATTTGTCATTTGTGTTTATCTTAGTGTGCCTCTTTCTTGTTTGAACTTTTCTTGCTTTATAATTAGGAATTTCCTTTTAAAGGCTTTGTCTTTGAAGTTTTCTTTCCTTGTTTCTCTTAAGTGTTGAGGGTCGAACATCTTTCCATTTTGAGCCAAATCAAGATTCAAGTTTGCTTTAAGGGATTGAACACTCTTGGTTCACAAGAGAGTTGAGTGAATCCCACCTTCAAGCTTGGAGAGCTAGCCAAAACACTTTGAGGGTTGTAATTTTTAGTTTTTGTTTTGCTAACTTTTTAAAATTCTTGCTTGTATTGTGTTCTTTGTTGAATAGGTAATCATGTCTGCCACTTCCTCACCAATCTCCCCTAATGAAGCCAAAAGAGAGAGTGCTCTCTTAGAAAACCAATTAAGAGTGCAAAGTGAGTTGCCCTTAGTAGAACTAATGAGAGAGATGGAGCTTTCAAGAAAAGAGAGTGAGAACTACATGAGGGAAACCATTGCAAGGCTTGAGAGAGAGAGGAGAGAAGAGAGAGCCGAAAGAGAAAGAGAAAGAGAAAGAGAAAGGGAAAGAGAAGAGAGAGAGAGGGAAAGAGAAGAAAGAGCCAAGAGAGAAAGGGAGAGAAGAAGAAGAACACACTCCCCATCGAGCCACAATGAAGAAGATGAAAGGTACTATGGAGGAAGGAGAAGAGCTAGGCGCAATACTCCTCAACACAAGCCCAACTATTCTCACATCAAGATCCCAAAATTCTATGGAGACAACAATCCGGACGTCTACTTGGAATGGGAGGCTAAAGTGGATCAAATTATGAATGTGAACCCTCTTGAGGGGCATGAGCAAGTTGATGTAATAGTTGTAGAGTTTGAGGGATATGCCATGACTTGGTGGCATAAAACTTGTATGGACTATAACCAAGGGCCACCCGCGGCCTCTTGGATGGACATTAAGTATTTAATGCGCACTAGATTTGTTTCTTCCTACTATAGGAGGGAAATCCTTTTGAAGCTCCAACGGCTTCAACAAGGAAATTGTTAGATGCGGAATTATATCAAGAAAGGGGGGTTGAATTGATATATAGCTTTATTGAAAACTTTTTCATATCAGAAAATTTATTGGTGCAGATTACAGAAAATTAGCCGACTGATAATTGCGAAATAGTAGGTTAGTTCTTACTGCAGAATATGACAGAAGATGAAGGAAGAGAAAATATAACACCAAGGATTATACTGGTTCGTTCTTTGTGCAAGAACTACATCGAGTTAGTGATCTGCAACTCCACAGATCCTAATCCCTATAAAAAATCGTATTCTTTACAACAAATCCTTTCTTGAACACTACAAGAAAACTAAAGACCCTATTCTAAACACTATAGAACAGATCTTCACCCACTGACTCACACTAAGTCACTATGATCACCCCAATCACAGACACAGGGTTTTACAACCCACCTACGAATCTCTAACCCGAGATCAAAGAATACAAGATACAGTGAAAAGAAAGAAAATAATCTTCTTGGAAGAATACTCAGAAAATTCTTAAAACTCTGCAGAAATCTTTTCGTCTGAAAGTATGTAGCACTTGAGAACCTTCTCTTCAATTCTTTCGCTAGTTGATGCGTCCTTGAATGTTGTATTTATAGGCAAAGGAATGTTATGGGTCATCTTCTTTTGAAAGTAATAAACCTGCATTTCTGCATGTTTTCTGCATAAGGTATGTGCCAGGAACAGAATAGTCGACTGAAGACTCAGACCAGTTTGTTATTTTCATTAAACCTGTATTCCTGGTACATTTAATGAAAATAGTCGACTAGAGCAACAGAATTAGTAGACTAACTGATGAATAACAAAAAACAACAGTTTATCATTATTCAATTGATTAATCATTTACAGGTAATCTAACATCTCTAGTAAATCTAAATCATTTCAGAAACATTAACCACACATCCAGCACAATATAATCACAATCATCAAGGCTAAAGAAACATCATCAAATCTTAAAATCATCAACAAACTCCCCCTATTTAAAGATATGGTAGATTATCTCCCCCTTTGACATTAGCAAATAGCAGGTATAGCAGTGATAGAGTGTTCAAAAGTGCAGATTAACCAGAATAACAGTTATAACAGTTATTACAGACCCAGAAATTGTTCTCAATGCAGAAAAATAAAGTTGAAAACATAAAAACAGCATCAGATCATATCATTCATCATCTTCTTCATCATCCTCGTCTTCATCATCATCACCATCCTCGTCCATAGCAATTGTTGTCTGATTGTTGGAGCCATTAAGACCTTCCACCGTGACTTGGAGTTCTGCAAGCTGTCTCTGGATTAAGTCGATCTCAGTATCGACATTGGTGCACCTGGCTACCATGGTTTCGTGGGTATCACACTGCATAGAAGTCAGTCCATTAAGCCTTGAAATAAGCATTTGTTCAAACTGAGACATTGGAACTCCCTGGTAGGTTGGAGGTGCAATATAGGGAACCATTTGATATGCTGCATAATCCTGCTGATTTGAAGCTCCAGCTGTGAAGGTTGCTCCATGACCAGATGATGATGCACCAGCCTCATACGCCCACTTACCATTTGTCTTAGTGAGTCCCATCTTGCGAAGGTAGTAGTTATCAAACATGTGTTTATGATTGACAATCCAGTTCACTTTGATGCGATTTTTCAGGCAATGTATCAGAGCTAAATCTTCCTCCATGAGCTGTGCGTGATTGCTCCCCATGGGTATGAGCTGCCACGCAAGAAGAAAAGCCAGGAGTCTCTCGTCACGCTTCATCCTTCCTACATTATACTTGAGGATCATGGCCTCATCATAGTGCCGCAAGCAGTCTTTGTACACGGCCTCCTTGTTGAAGTTGGGAACTGCTCCAGTGTTGCCTTTGCTTATTTTGACTCCATCATTTCTTAAACCAGCAACTCTCCTCCATAGGGTATTATCAATCCGGACTTCTCTTCCTCTTATTTGGGAAACAAGTGCATTGTTTTCTACCTTCATGTTAGCATAGAAAAGTTTAACAAGGTCAATGTAGAAATTACCTTCAAGCTCTACAAATTTCTGGAGACCTTGTGCATGGAGAGAGTTTCTCACAAAGACTAAGTTCTCATTTTCCAGCCAGCTGAACTTAAGGATCTTAGGTGTGAGAATTTGTTTCATCTGCATTCGGTGTTCTACAGATACAGCAACCTCGTTGTTTTCTTCTTCTTCTTCATCAGACTCAGTTTCTTCATTGGGTTCTTCTGCAGGAGGAGAAGGAGGAGGAGGAGGATTCATTCTTTGAGGCAGTCTGACCCTTACTTTGTATCTTTTCGGAAACCTTCTCTCTGAAGGTTCAGCTGTTTGTTCTGGAATTTGAATGGGATCCTCTTGAGTTCCAGATGTTGAGCCTCTGTTTGCTCTCCCAGATGCAGTTGTGTGTGATGATGTTCTGTTCCTCAGTGATCTTCTTAGCCTTTGAAACATATTTCCGATAGGTGCATCTGAGTCATCACTACCACCATGCTCAAAGTTTGACATTTCAAATTGTGAACCTAAAATGAAAGACAGTATGCGAGAATATAGAGTGTAGAGAGAACTGGTTTAAGTCTGTAATGTGCAGATATATTGGGACTATATAAGGAGAAACGTATGCATGTTCAACTGTGAATTAATGAGCAAATATTTTGAATAGATTCAGACTCAACCATAGATGCACAGTTCTTAGAAGATGTAGAGAATATATTGAGAAATGGAAACCCAATTCTGAAACCCCAATAAAGTGAATACACATGCACCTATAACTGTTCATACTTTGAATGATAATGCACAAAATGCACGATGTGTACAGATATGACTAAAATTGATTTGATTAAACACTGATTTCTTGAAACTACAATTGAATTTAATTGCAGTTATAAGAATTAGTCTGTTAGTCAAAGCAATTAATGGGTTTGTTCTTATTCAAACAACATCTGCAGGTACAATTAATGAAATAAGTCTGTTATTTTCTGAAAATAAGCAAGTTATTTTCGTAACAGTAAAGCACTGTTGTCAGTTAAATGAAATAAATCGACTGTTTCACAAAATTAACACACTGAAATCTGCAACAGTAAGATATTATTGCCAGTTTAATGAAATAAGTCAACTATTTCATGGAATTAACAAACAAATCAACTCAGCAGAAGAAATTTTAAGAAAGATGATTAATATTCAGGATGCCCAATTCGTTTCTTAGTTTGAAAAACCTATCATGGCAAAGAGGTTTAGTGAATATATCAGCTAGTTGATCATTTGTAGAGAAGAATTCAATCTACAATCCTTCTTTTCTATGTGATCTCTTATAAAATGATGCCTTATTTCAATGTGTTTAGTCCTAGAGTGCTGTATAGGATTCTTAGTTAGGTTGATTGCACTGGTGTTATCACATAAGATTGGAATATTAGAAAGATGCAAATTGAAATCACTTAGCTGTTGTTTCAACCACAGAATCTGAGTTGTACAACTACCAGCAGCTATGTATTCAGCTTCTGCTGTGGAAAGTGCAACACATGCTTGTTTCTTGCTTGTCCACGAAATTAAACAATTTCCAAACAAGTGACATGTTCCACTGGTGCTTTTCCTGTCTAATTTGCAACCTGCAAAATCAGAATCAGTATATCCAACAAGATTTAGCTCATTACCAGTTGAATACCACAACCCCACATTCACAGTTCCTTTGAGATGCTTCAAAATTCATTTTGCAGCTGTGAAATGTGACTCCTTTGGATTAGCTTGGAATCTTGCACATAGACAAACAACAAACATGATATCAGGTCTGCTAGCAGTGATGTATAGCAAAGATCCAATCAACCCTCTATACATAGTTGCATCAACTGATTTTCCATATTCATCAATATCAAGATAACAGCTTGAGGACATTGGTGTATTGGCTTCTTTGCAGCTCTCCATGTTGAACTTTTTCAGCAATTCATTGCAATATTTAGATTGGTTTATGAAGGTTCCATTCTCCAACTGTTTGACCTGCAAACCTAGGAAGAAATTCAATTCTCCCATCATAGACATCTCAAATTCACCTTGCATTGATTCTGCAAACTCTTGGCAAAGAGAGGGATTAGATGATCCAAAGATAATGTCATCAACATAAATCTGCACAAGTATCAGATCATTAACAGCTTTCTTTGTGAAAAGAGTTTTATCCACAACTCCTCTTTTAAAACCTTGTGATATGAGGAAGGTTGTAAGTCTTTCATACCACTGTCTAAGTGCCTGTTTAAGACCATACAATGCCTTTTTGAGTTTGTAAACATGGTTAGGAAACTTAGAATCAACAAAACCAGGTGGTTGTTCAACATACACATCCTCATTTATAAAACCATTAAGAAAAGCACTTTTAACATCCATTTGATAGAGTTTGAAGCATTTAAGACATGCAAATGCAAGCAACAACCTAATGGCTTATAATCTAGCAACTGGTGCATAAGTCTCATCATAATCAATGACTTCTTCCTGATTATACCCTTTTGCTACAAGTCTAGCTTTGTTTCTAGTTATTACACCATTTTCATCTAGTTTGTTTTTGAAAACCCACTTTGATCCTATCACATTCATTTCATTGTTTCTAGGTACTAGATGCCAAACATCATTCCTAACAAACTGATTCAACTCTTCATTCATAGCAGTTATCCAATTATGATCAAGCAATGCATCATGAATATTTCTAGGTTCTATTTGTCAAACAAATGCCATGTGATTGCAGAATTCATGTAGAGAGTTTCGAGTTGTTACTCCCTTTTCAACATTCCCAATGATGTTATCCAGAGACAATCCTTTTTGTGTTCTCCAGGATTTGGATAATGCATTTTCTACTGCAGAGTAGTTGACTGATCCATGGTTATAGTCGACTGGTTCATCCTGTCTGTCAGTTTCAGCAGATTTTTCTACATAATCTTCATTCTTTTCGGATTTCTCAGGCTTCTCATCATCAGAACCTGCAAGAGAATTACCTTTTCTCTCTTTTTGGCATAAAACCTCATCAAAAACAACATGAATAGATTCTTCCACAGTTAGGTTCTTTTTTGTTGAAAACACGGTATGCTTTGCTAGTCATGGAATAACCAAGGAAAATTCCATCATCAGCTTTTTCATCAAATTTACCTAATGATGCTTTTCCATTGTTGAGTATGAAGCACCTGCATCCAAAGACTTTGAAATATTCAATACTAGGAATTTTATCATTCAAAAGCTCTTATGGTGTTTTATCTAGTATTGGTCTAAGCAAAACTCTATTGAGTACATAACAAGCTGTAGAGACTGCATCTTCCCAAAAATATTTTGGTAGCTTTGATTCACTCAACATTGTCCTTGCACATTCTTGGAGAGTCCTGTTCTTTCTTTCAACAACTCCATTTTGCTGTGGAGTTCTAGGTGCAGAAAAGTTGTGAGATATGCCATATTTAGAACAAAACTTTTCAAAATGCATGTTCTGAAACTCAGTTCCATGATCACTTCTTAAAGAAACAATTTTAAGATCTTTTTCGTTTGAAATGATCTTAGCAAATCTTTTGAATGCATGGAAAGTTTCATTTTTTGAAGAAAGAAAAAGTGTCCAAGTATACCTTGAGAAATCATCAACAATAACAAGAACATAAGAGTTGTTTCCAATACTTACAGTTCTTGATGGACCAAACAAATCAAGGTGCAATAGCTCAAGTGGTCTTCTAGTTGAGATGATGTTCTTTGACTCAAATGAGCTTTTGGACTGCTTTCCTTTTTGGAAATATTCACATACTTTGTCCTTCACGAATTTCACATTTGGAAGGCCTCTTACTAGACTTTTGCAGCTGATTTTGTTCAATAACTGCATGTTGACATGTCCACACCTTCTATGCCATAGCCAGCTATCATCTTCTTTGGTTAACAAACAGATTTTCTTGAGATTTGAGGAGTTAAAGTCCAGCATGTAAACATTGTTTACTCTTCTCCCAATGTGCACAACATCTGCAGTTTTACAGTTGATTATGACACAAAATTCTGTATCAAAAGTGACTTTCATACCTTTGTCACATAGCTGACTTATGCTTAGCAGATTGTGTTTTAGTCCTTCAACAAAAAGTACATCCTTAATCTGTGAGGAAGAACAGTTTCCAATATCTCCAGATCCCTTGATTTTGCCCTTGCTATTGTCCCCAAAAGTAACAACACCAGCTTCATATGCCTTGAAATTCATCAACTTTGATTTATCACCTGTCATATGTTTGGAGCACCCACTATCTAGATACCATAAGGTTCTTTTTGCTCCATGACAGATCTGCAAAACAAAGTTTAATTTACAAATTTAGGTCCCCAAAACCAGTTGGGTCCTTTCAAGTTAGGAACAACATATGTTTTGGGTTTCCAATAGAATTCACCTCTTGAAATCCCAAAATTCTTGACATAGCAAAATCTAGATATATGACCATGTTTCAAGCAATAAGAACATGTTTTAAATCATTATCGGGATAAGATTTGTTCTTAGCAAGCATGATAACGTTTTCCATAACCAAGGCCATTTCCATTTGAAAACCAATTTGAGAATGTAGAAGTTGATTAAGGGTATTATGACCAATTTGAAACTTTGCCAATGTTTTAATCAAATAACCAACTTTATTTTGAAGGTTAATACAGTTTTAACGCTTTGCAGATTCAATTTTTTCATTCTCAGATTTATCTGACTCGATCTGGTTTTTCAGTTGCAGGACATTATCTTTTAGTTGACTATTTTCATCTTTCAGTCTGCTATTCTGATCTTCCAGTTCTAGTACCTTATTTTCTAGCCAGTTATTCAGTCCTTTTCGTCGATTATTCTGATAGTCCAGTTTTTTTGCTTCATCATGCAATTCTCTAAATGCATCAAACAAGATGTCATAATTGTTAAATAAAGACGGCAGTGAAAAAACCAAGAGGGGGGGTGAATTGGATTTTTAATAAACTTTTCTCTTTTAAAAACTTTTCAGATTTTGAAATTCTTTCAAAAACTCGGATGTGGATTTTTCCTATCTTTTGATTAAAGCGGATTGAATTAGCAATTGTTATAATGATCCACAATTAAAAGATATAGAGAAAGAGAAAGAACACAGAGATTTATACTGGTTCGGATTAAGCCAATCCTACATCCAGTTCCCAACCACCACAAATCTGTGATGATTAACCCCCACTATCTTTAATTGAAATTACAAACACCAATTCATGCAATAACAAATAAATATAAAGGAACACTTCCTCAGACACACTAAGGATGAAACACCTCCCCAGACACACTGAGGATGAAACCCACCTCTCTTGACACACAAGAGATGAAACACCTCCCTTAGAACCAATTCAAGGGATGAATTTTCCCGTTTATGAAAAACAGTAAAAGAATACACCTGATAAGTGCTGGATAGAAAGCTTAAGCACAATGATCACCACTTCCAAAGACTTGATCAAACTGAAGAGAGCAGGAAAGCGGCTTTTAAAAAAGCTAAGGCGCAGAAACACTTTGAATATTATGTGTTTAATCAGATGTGTTTAACCTAGACATTCTCTTTCATTTTATAATTCGAAAATGCTCCAAAGTTTCCATTCTTAGGTTGATTTAGAATTGATTTCGCAAAAACGACTCATTTAATCGATTATATTAAAAGCTTAATCGATTATATCATGTTTAAAAACTGGAAAACAAATATCGTTTGATATAATCGATTAGATTAAGTCCATAATCGATTATATTAACCCAGAATCAATATAATCGATTATCAAAAACACTTAATCGATTATTTAGTTCGTTAAACATTTTTAATTCAAATTTTAAGTTAAATAATCGATTATCTACGTATGCTAATCGATTAAAAGCGTAGAAAAACGTTTTTGCGAGAAAACACCTTGCTCTCTTGTTTGGGAAGGTCTTGAGTGGGATTTATGACTTACTCTTTTTATCCAACACCCAAAACAAAACCTTCTACTCTTGATCCTTCAGCTCTTGAGAAAATCTTCATCAATCTTCTCTTTTGAAAGCTTTGAATGCTCTTTATGCCTTTCCTTTTCTACCAAGCAACCTTCCTTTGTGAGATGGCACAAGTCTTTAATGTTGATTGAATCACTCTAAAACTTCATCATCAAAACTTTAGGTCTTCATAAAAAACTGGAGGACTTCAAAAACTCTTGGTTTTGAAATATGCCAACAATCTCCCCCTTTTTTATGATGATAAAAAGAAACATAGAGACTTGTGATTGATATCTTGAAAATCTTGAGAATAATGTATGGATATCTCCATCATAAAAATTAGTCCACAAAGGAAATAAAATAGGCAGTCATATAGCATTTAAGTTTCAATTTGAATTTTGAAAAAGAGATTTCAAAGAAATTAATGACTGGAAATTATTTCTCAAAGCTCCCCCTTAAACTTTGCTCTTTAAATGTTTAAGCTATATTAGGCACTTATTTGAAATATTTCCTAAAGCTCCCCCTAAAATTAATTTTCTTAAATGCTAGAAAACTAGACAGATTTTCAATCAAAACAAATATTTTTCTCCCCCTTTATTTTTATCATTTTCAAAAAGATTACATTTTCAGAGACAATTACAGCAGAAGCAAATAAGTTACACAGAAATTATAGAGAGAAAAACAATTACAGCAGCTGGAAAATAATTAAGAATAAGCTAAGGAGTTAGTGAACTTGTAGCCTATTCTATTTCTTCACTATCTTCTTCATCATCTTCATCTTCCTCATCATTTTCAGCTGGTTGTTTGCCTCTTGAGGATCTTGCATTATCTTCTTCTGGAGATATTTCTTCAATTTCCAGCTTCCTTTCAACTCTATAAACTCTCATATTTAGCCTTGAGAGTCTATGACAAAGATCATCATATTGAGTTATGTGAAGATTCATCATTGTATCCATTCTTGAAAGGATATGCTCCTCCATTGATCCCGGTTGAGGTTGAGGTTGAGGTGGTGGTTCTTCATCATCCTCCTCCATTGCAGCAGCTTCATCTTCTCTTTGCCTGAACCTATTACCTTGTTCTATAAGGCCCATATGCCTTAGAACATTCTTCCCAATTTTGCTATTGCTTAGCAAAATCTGCTTGTTCTCCCCTTCAAGGTCTACACCCTTATATTCTAAAATCTTGGAGATAACACAGCATAGGGTAAAGCAAAAGAGGAAAGCCTAGTGGCTTTAAACATATTATCAAGAATAATTGAGCGCCAATCTATGCTAACATTATTAAAGAATCCATACATTAAGAGAATGTCTTCCTTAGTAAGTTGGACATGATTAGTGCCTCTAGCAACTAAAACCCAAACAATAACATAGTGCAACATACGCTCATTGAGTTTAACATTACCAACTTTGTACAAGTTCTCCACTTGTAAATTCGGATCTTTGCAGAATTTTCTGAATTCCACCAATTTGTTGAAGTCCTCAAAAGCCATAGGTGATATTGATGCCTTGAGTTGAAAGTCCGGCTACATTGTTCCACAATTCTTCATCAAAGTGGATTCTTACACCCTTCACTTTAGTGCTTGGACTAGTTGTCCTTGAGGTTAAGTTCATGTAAAACACTCTAACTACATCCAGTTGGTGATCTGCAACTCCACAGATCCTAATCACTATAAAAAATCGTATTCTTTACAACAAATCCTTTCTTGAACACTACAAGAAAACTAAAGACCCTATTCTAAACACTATAGAACAGATCTTCACCCACTGACTCACACTGAGTCACTGTGATCACCCCAATCACAGACACAGGGTTCTAAAACCCACCTACGAATCTCTAACCTGAGATCAAAGAATACAAGATACAGTGAAAAGAAAGAAAATAATCTTCTTGGAAGAATACTCAGAAAATTCTTAAAACTCTGCAGAAATCTTTTCGTCTGAAAGTATGTAGCACTTGAGAACCTTCTCTTCAATTCTTTCGCTAGTTGATGCGTCCTTGAATGTTGTATTTATAGGCAAAGGAATGCTATGGGTCATCTTCTTTTGAAAGTAATAAACCCACGTTTCTGCACGTTTTCTGCATAAGGTATGTGCCAGGAACAGAATAGTCGAATGAAGACTCAGACCAGTTTGTTATTTTCATTAAACCTGTATTCCTGGTACATTTAATGAAAATAGTCGACTAGAGCAACAGAATTAGTAGACTAACTGATGAATAACAAAAAACAACAGTTTATCATTATTCAATTGATTAATCATTTACAGGTAATCTAACATCTCTAGTAAATCTAAATCATTTCAGAAACATTAACCACACATCCAGCACAATATAATCACAATCATCAACAGAAATATGTGTGTGGATGATTATTATAAACTGCTTGAATCTCTGTTGCTTAAGGCCAACTTGAATGAAGAAACAAATGAGGCCAAGGTAGCTAGGTTTGTGAGTGGGTTAAGGAGGGATATTCAGGACTTGGTAGAATTATATGAATACTCCTCAATTGAGAATGTTTTGCATTTGGCCCTCAAAATTGAAACACAATTGAAAAGAAAAAAGGGCCCAAGGAGGAGTAGTTCACATAATGACTACTATAGTTCTTATTGGAAGGATACAAGCAAAGAAAAACATGATAGGAATCCTTCCAAATCCCACCATGACTCCACTCCTAGGGACCAAACGGCTAGGGACACTCCTAACTCCTCCTCCCACCCCCAAAGGTCAAGTTCCATTAAATGTTTTAAATGTTTGGGGTATGGGCACATTGCTTCTAATTGCCCAACCAAGAGAACCATGACCCTACGGGAGAATGGAGAAGTTGAGAGTGAACATTCTTCTCCCCTTTCCCCTTCAAGAGAGAACTCCTCCCACTCTTCCTCTAGTGATAAAGAGGTTAAGCCTTGTGAGGAGATTTGTTGATAGTGAGGCGCATGTTGGGACAAGTTCAAAAGGAACTTGATAACTCCCAAAGAGAAAATATTTTCCACACCAGGTGCCTTATTAACAACAACCTTTGCTCACTCATCATTGATGGAGGAAGTTGTGTCAATGTGGCTAGCATAAGGGTGGTAGAACAACTTAGTTTACCTACCATTCCTCATGCCAAGCCCTACAAGCTCTCATGGCTTAGTGAGGAGGGTGAGATTGAGGTAAATAAACAAGTCCTTGTTAACTTCTCAATAGGGACTTATGAGGATGAGGTACTTTGTGATGTTGTACCTATGGAAGCAACCTACATTCTTCTAGGTAGGCCATGGAAATTTGATAAACAAACCTTCCATGATGGCCTTACCAACAAATTTTCTTTTAGCTTCCATGGTAAGAAGATCACATTAGCACCCCTCTCCCCTCAAGAAGTTAGTGAGGACCAAAAGAAAATGAAAAAAAAGAAAAGAAGAAAAGAAGGAAAAAGAAGAAGCAAGCAAGGAGGCCAAGAAGAAGGGCATCATGACCTCCCACAAGGGGTTAAGAAGGTAATGCTTGCCAATAAACCCATGTATGTAGCTTACCCTACCTTAGAGTCATCTCCATCTTTTCATGAACCCTCAAGTTGTTCTAGGGGATTGGAATTAGTCTTGGATGACTTCAAAGATATTTTTCAAAAGCCTCTTAAGGGGTTACCATCTCTAAGAGGCATTGAACACCAAATTGATTTCATTCTGGGGTCATCCTTGCCTAATAGGCCAACCTATAGAACTAACCTTGAGGAATCTAAGGAGATTCAAAAGCAAGTAGAGGAATTAATGGATAAAGGGTGGGTGCAAAATAGCATGAGTCCATGTGCTATGCCAGTGATTCTTGTCCCCAAAAAGGATGGGAGTTGGCGCATGTGCATAGATTGTAGGGCTATAAACAACATAACCATCAAGTATAGGCACCCTATCCCAAGACTTGATGACTTGCTAGATGAGCTACATGGTGCCACCACTTCCCACTCTCCCTTTGAGGTTGTGTATGGGTTCAATCCCTTAACACCTCTTGACCTCCTCCCTCTCCCAACTCATGACGCATGGACTAGCCAAGATGGGTTGGAAAGATCCAAGGTGATCAAAGACTTGCATGCTCAAGTCAAAACTCAAATTGAGAGGAAGGTTGGTCAATACCAAAAGCCTGCCAATAAGGGAAGGAAGGAAGTCATCTTCCAACCTGGGGATTGGGTATGGCTTCACTTGAGAAAGGAGAGGTTCCCTACCCGAAGGAAGTCTAAACTCAACCCAAGGGGTGATGGACCTTTCCAAGTTGATAGGAGAATCAATAAAAATACAATGAGTTAGATTTACCAGCCGAGTATAATGTCAATACCATATTTAATGTTGGTGATCTTACTCCTTTTGGTGTTGGTTTTACAAATTCGTGGTCGAATTCTCTCCAAGAGGGTAAGGATGATGAACCCTTGGCCACCAATAAAGGAGAGGAGTGTTCTAGGAGGATCACAAGAAGCATGATGAGAAGAGACACTTCCTCCTCACCCTCTTTCTTTAGTCTTTTTAGCATTTCTAGTTTGTCTTAAAATTTCCTAGACTTATGTTTCTTTGCTATTTTTTGTAGGATTGCTTTTGGAACACCCTTTTTTCTACGAGCTGAGCCTTGTTGGGCAAAGGAAGCACATGGGCTCAAGGCCCATGAGGTAGGACGTCCAAAGGAGTGGAGAAGGTCAACATTTGACCTTCTAGAAGGTGCTTGTGTGGGTTTGGAGGCCAAGCTTAGACCTAGCTTCTAGAATTTTGTATCTTGCCCACCAAGAGTGGAATATGCCTAGCATATTTTCTATTGTAATTCCCTCTAGGTCGCCAACCCTTGCCTATATAAGGAGGTCTCCCCACCACTTGTAAAGGGTTGAATTTTGGGAGTAAAAATTATAGAGCATTAGCTTTGAGCTTGTGTGTGTTCTTGGGAGTGTTCTTCCCCTTCTTGTGTCTTATCTTGAGCCTTAGCTCAAGTGGCGGCAATTCACCACTTATCTTGGGTTGGTCCATCCCCCAAGTGGCGTGAATGCATTCCATTCCCCTTCCCCTTTCTATCATCTCTTCTTCCATTACTTTCTATGTTCTTTACATTCTTGTCATTTAATTTTCCAGCACCTATATTCAAGCTTATTACTTGTTTCTTGTTATCTTGTTTAATTTCTTGTCTTCCCTTCTTGCTTGAGCTCTTGTGAAGTGAACCTTCACACTTAGATAACCTTTGGGATTATCTTCGTGTCCAATGGGAATCTTCCTTGTTGCTTTCTTCTCTTTGTCTTTCTATCAAACACCTTATATGCTAAATATTAAATATTAAAGATGGTAAGATGGGGTGTACACGAACTGAGACAAGTTTTAATTTTTTTTGGAATTTTATGAACATGTTTAAGACTAAACTTAAATATATTTTTAATTTTTTAATTATTTGTTAAAATTATATTTTATTTTTATATAAATTTTAGATTTATTTTATTCTTATATTTTATAAATTATATATATATATATTATTTTCTTATTTTTTAATTTTTTATTCTATTATTATATGTTTCATAAATTTATTTTATTTTTTATTATTTTTTTAAGATATTTTTATTTATTATTGAGAATTATTTATATTATTTTATAAAATATAAAAATGAAATTATCAAAAATTTGTCTTACAAACAAAATATAATTTTAATAAATAATTTAATGACTAAAAATATATTTAATCCTTGAATTTAAATTATATTTTGTTTTTATTTTTATTTTTTTACTACTTTTGAATACTTCTTGTTTAGGTGTGCATGAAGGTGAGACAAATTTAATTATTTTTTGGAGTTTTTATATACATCTTTTAAGTTTAAACTATCTTTTATGTGTATTCTTACTAATTTCTATCTGCATTTTTAACTAGTTGTCCATGTCTCTAGTAGTTATTATTATATTTTAGCTAATTTTTTATACATTGAAAAAAATCCTAATTTGCTGGTAATTATTTTATAATTTCTAGAAAAGACAGTCTTGATATAGAAAAAAAAATAGAAAGAGTAGGAGAATGAAGAGAAGAGAAATAGAAAATTATGCACAACTCATTAAATGAATTGTAGTGTACTAGCCATAAGGGTTACAAAAATGTAAAACATATGGACAAAATTAAAAATATTCAAAATATTCAAAATACTCATTCTCAAAACTACATTAAGTTAATAGAAAGCTAAAAGTGTTTTCAATTTTTAGAATTAAACCTTATTGATTGGATCATAATATAGGTTTGTGTATTTGTTCTGTTAAATTTTTTTAAAGCAATTATCCAACTTGCTTCAAAATTATTTGGAAAAAGACTATAAATATATGATTCAATCGTTTCTTGTATTTTCTTTTAACCTTTCAATTAGTTAGAAAATTGTAAAATGAATTCTCACTAATATTGATACGAGCATGAAGATGACAACTGTAGTTTTAGGATTTCTAAATTTAATTTTTAATATTTTGTAATTTGGATTTAATTTTCTTTGTGGGCCTCTATTGGTTAGGCTTTGTATTTTTGTTCTTTTTCCTGTTTTGGGCCTAATTAGTTAATGTGCCTTGTATTAGGTCCATTAGTATAAATAGGATTCTCATAACTCTTTGTACTCATAATTCAGATTTTAAGGAGTTGAGACTTTGGCTCTGTGTGAATTCTCTCTTGGTTCTCGAGTAGAACTTTAGATTCTTATCTGTGAATTTTCGAATTCAGAGTGGCGAATCCTCACTGGACTTATGAGTCAGAAATGATTGTGGCGTCTTCTCCATCCCTAATCCCTTTCCACATTTTTTATTTTTGATCTTTGATCTTGGAGAAAATTTGTCGAAACGATCCGTTCATCCTGATTTTTGGGTAGACTCGCGTGATTTGGTAATCAGAGCTAGATTCTGACTTTTTTGCAACTTTTTCGTAACATTTCCATTTTTTTTGTTTGCAGCGTTTCCGTAAGGGTTTTTTCGAAATTTGTTTTTTCCAGTTGGTTTTTTTCCGAAGCACTAGTTCCTTTCCAGATCCTTTCCGTGAAGTATTTTTTGGGTGAAATTATTGGTTCTTAGTGTGTCGTTTTCAAACAGTGAACTGAAACAGAAGGATACACATTTTTTTTGGGCATTCTAGAAGATTGAAGCAATCGATGTTTCTAGAGACAGCAACTGGGTGTTGATTGGTGCAATCAGTTTTCGAAAACGAAGAAGTTGAGTTTCGCAAGTAAAGGACCTTCGTTAGCAGCACTGGCACAGAGAATGCATCACCGTTGTTGAACTGAGGAGAATGCTTTTTTTAGGTGGGGTACCAACTGTTTGATGAAATTACAAATTTATTGGAGAAATCGAAATTGTGAAATCAGTTAAAGATTTGAAGTGTTGGAGCAGAGTTGGTGTCGTAAGACTACAAAATTGGTGTTGGGCTATCTTCAAGCAGTTGGTCTGCAAGCATTTAATCCTTGGTATCCTGTCTTTAGAATTTGTCAAACGTCATAAGCAAATTCAAACAATGCAAATTTCTTTTTTATTATGATTTTAATTTAGTGGAATCATGTTTGCTGCATAAAGTGGTTGGCATAGTGTAAAATTAATTTGGCAGAGTTTGAGAGTTATGGTGATTTGAGTTTAGCAGTGCTACTTTGGAGTATTCACGTGCCTTATCAGTGCAGAATTAGCTAAAGAGAATTGTAGTGCAATGGCGTGAATGAATTTTTGTGGGGATGAATTGTCTTTTCAATTCAATGAAGCATTGCCAATTATGATATGCAAGAGAAATTGGAAACAGTAAGTGTCAAACTTCCTTTTGGGTGATCATTGGAATTTGTCACTTTGGTTTGTAGTGGGGTCCACGACATGGGCAAAGGATACTTGAATTGAATGCATGTACGTTGTGCTTAAGCAATTGTAGGATTTTAGTTGAAGCAAAAATTAAATGCTCACGGGACCCGTGTTGATTTGATTTGATGATGCTTAGATGAATGTCTATACGTGGGACCCAATTGGTACTTTTGATCCAATTGGTGTTAATGTGAATTAGGGAGAATTGCAAACTTGTGGGGTCCACAGTTGTGGAATGAATTTAGTTTTCAGTGGTTCGTATGCATGAAATTGAGAGTTGTTCATGGTGTTAATTAGAAGCTGCAGAAGCTACAAATCTGGTGGATTTATCTAGTATACTGGTTGCTAATATGATGCACATCCTGGTGCTTAAATCTGGTTTGACCATTCTTATTTTCTTGTGTCATTTTTTTATTTCTAGCTTTGAGTTGAGTCATATGTCTATAAATTTTCTTTGAGTTTTATTTTTCTTGGATTCTTGTTTGTGAAACATAGTATTGGGAGTTGAATTGTTGGAAACTCTTGATTGTTTGAGATTGAATTTTGAGATTACACAATTAGGAGCTAAGTGTAGCATCTATGTTTTGAGCATTCTTTTAAAACTTGAGTTTAAGTCTTGAGAAACTTATAAGCACAACGTAAGGAAATTGCATAAGAGTGGGTGAATGCCTAACTAGCTTTCATTCATCTCAAGTATGATAAGCCAAAAAAAAAGTGTTAAAGTGCACATTTCATATTTCTCTTGAGACTTAGATTTAATTTTAATT
This sequence comes from Lablab purpureus, assembly GCA_030347555.1. Lineage (NCBI taxonomy): Eukaryota > Viridiplantae > Streptophyta > Magnoliopsida > Fabales > Fabaceae > Lablab > Lablab purpureus. The sequence goes on along the minus strand of CM059262.1, from coordinate 23,876,742 downwards.
GAGTTCTCTATTGGATGTCCAAATTAGTTCCATTTATCTAGGTAGTCTTGATTCATTTCTTACAACTTGATTTTCTAATTGTTTAGCTTACTTGCTTTGTTTTACGTTTCTAGTGGTAATTCTAAATATACTATTTAGATTACCCTTGTCTTTAAAGTTCTTTTCTCTTTGTCACGTTCTTAGTTTTGTCACATCTTACTTCCCTTTGGTTTAGCTCATTTCTTGATTTTGTGCTTTTTAGTTTGTCTTTCTAAATTTCTTGGTTTTGTCATAGAGTTTTCTATTTTCTTGACCTCTTGAGTTCAATGTGGATTTGTTATATCTTTCACTTTGAATGTATAATTCTTGATAAGTTGACTGGAAGTTCTCCTTAAGAACTAAAGAGAAATTTGAGTGAAGAGAGTGAAAATAGTTTTTCAAGAGTAATACACGAGTGACTGAGTGCAAACACTTAGTGAGTGGTGAGGTCCATATTTTTATGTTAATTGTGCTAACCGTTTCTTTATGATTTTCTTGTTTTGTTTCTAACATTTACTTGCAGTCATGGGGTTGACTATAGAATATTTGAATTCAAGACTCATTCCAATAGTACAACAACTGGAAAGAAAAGTTTATGAGCATAAAAGGCTAAAGAAGGCGGAGCATAAATGTAACAACGCATCAAGTTCAAGGATAAAAATAAGTTCTATTAGATGCTCCAAATGTGAAGGCTATGGGCATGTTTCTCTTGAATGTCCTAATTGGAAGTCAAAACCCATAAATGATCAAGATCTTAAAGACTATTACCAGTGGTTGCGAGAGAGAGAGAAAAGAAATCATTACAAAAATTAGAGAGAATAGAAAGAGAGCTTAGAGAAGAGAGAGAACAAATGAGGGAGCTTATGGAAAAGGGAAAAAGATTTGTAGAAAGTGAAAATGATTTTATAAGAAGAGAGAAAGAGTTTGGGGAAAAAGTGAAGGAAATACTTAGGAAAAGAGAGAAGGAAATTCTTAGGAAAAGAGAGGAGAAAATTGAAAAGGAAGAAAAAGAAAAGTTTGATCAAAAGATTAGAGAATTGAAAGTAAAGACTGAGGAAGGAAGTAGAAAATTTGATGAATTGTTAGAGAAGGCAAAAAGAATAATAGAAAGAAAGGAGAAAGAAAAGATAGAAAGAGAAGAGAAAGAAAAGAGAGCAAAGGAAAAAGAGACTAATGATAATATTTGTTCTTATTCTGACTCTATAATTATTTGTGTGGATTCTCCTTTGCAGGAAATTACTAGTGATGAGCTTTCAAGTGATTCATGCAGTATTAGAGAGAAGAACATATGGGCTTCCACTACATCTTTGGAATTGTCTGATGTGTATCATGAGCGAATTAAAAATCCTTGTGAATTGTCTGTTGCTTTTGATATGCATACTATTGTTTTAGGTGGTGATGCCAAGTCCTTGAATGATGAGATGCATACATATCCTGTAGACTTGAATGTTCATGATCATCTTTTCTCTATGTGTGTGAGTTATCAGCAGGTTGATGATGAGATTAAGCATAATCATGTTAGATCTTTAATCTTGTTACGTGAACTGAAAGGCACACTAGATACCATATATTTGTATTGGATTTATGTATTTGACATGCTTATGATTAGTCGTTTGATGTTCTTATTGTTTGATGTGTTTTACAGGTTGGTTTATGATCCTGGAGGAAGATATTTACTACACTTTGATAATAAGAGATTGGACTCTCATGAGCTCCACATCTCCATTTAGATAGTTTTTCTCGTCTTTGTTTAGATGATGTTAAAATTGAGTTCTTTTAGTCTTATGTTTGTAAGTTTGCTTGTAGGTACAAAGAGCTAAATTCGTGGATGAATTCTCTCCAACCTGGGGAGGATGACACGAGCATGAAGATGACATCTGTAGTTTTAAGATTTCTAAATTTAATTTTTAATATTTTTTAATTTGGATTTAATTTTCTTTGTGGGCCTTTATTGGTTGGGCTTTGTATTTTTGTTCTTTTTCCTGTTTTGGGCCTAATTAGTTAATGGGCCTTGTATTAGGTCCATTAGTATAAATAGGATTCTCATAACTCTTTGTATCTTGGTTCTCGAGTAGAACTTTAGATTCTTATATGTGAATTTTCGAATTTAGAGTGGCGAATCCTCACTGGACTTATCAGTCATAAATGATTGTGGCGTCTTCTCCGTCCCTAATCCCTTTTCGCATTTTCGATTTTTGATCTTTGATTTTGGAGAAAATTTGTCAGAACGATCCGTTTATCACATTTTTTGGGTAGACTCAGCGTCAAATATGAAGGTCCATTATTTTTTACAACCATTATATACTCTATTTAAATTTCGTAATATTATTTTTTACTATTATATTTGTTAATTCATTTGAGCATAATGTTTTATTATTAAAATAAGATTACCAAGCGGTTTTTTTATAAAAATATTCACTACCAAATTTTATGTGTATATATAGCAATGTCTCTATTTATGTAAACAAAAGAAATCTATTGCTGTACAGTTAAAATAGAGAATAGTTTTGTATATCCTTGATATGGAGTAAATAATTTTTCTAATTTTTAAGAAATATTTTAAAATTGTTCTGAAAATGAATAGATAATGATTTTTTTTAGTTTAAAATTTTTATTCAATAATTATAATCCAGTATGTATAGAAGTAATTGTGAATGTTCAGTAATTAAAAAATTATTTTCAAATGTTTAACATAAAAAAGTTATTTTCATATGTATTTATTTAACCTTTTTCCTTTTATTTTTTATTTTAATTATCATCTTATTTTTAATTTTTATTTTATCAATTAAATATCACATTTCAAAAATTAATAATAATATTTATTTTTTATCATTATTATTTTTGTTTAACAACTTATTTTTAACTAACACTAATTAACGTAACAAATGCTTGACATATATTTAACTATATATTATTCGTAAATAATTTTAAATTTAATTTAAAATATTTCAAGATATAAAATAAAATTAATAATATAATATACAATATGAAAAATATAATAATATAAATTTAAAATTATAATTAAAATAGTTAACCTACAAATAAAAAGAATAATTATATCATTTAAGCATTTAAATTTAGTAAATATATCATTTAAAAATAATTGATAACTATAGTTATGTAATAAAACTATACTAATTCAACAAAATCTTAAAGTATATTTACTAATAAACATATTTAAAAATATTAATTACAAATAATGAAAATTCAAATACACTAACAATTAATATTTAAACAATTATATAATCATATTTATTAATTTTTTTTATAATTTTTGTTATAATTTTTTAATTTAAAATATCAACAAATTTCAGTAATTTTTTAAATTAAAAGTATATTTTTTTATTTTTAAAGTATTTAAAAATTTAATTATATTTTTTATTTATATGTCTTATAAGAAAATAGAGATTTAAAACATATGAAGGATTTCATACAGCTCATATAATAAAAGTGTTTTATCAAATTTTTCTTTTATAATTTCATTTTATTATCCCACTTTAGCTTATTAAAATTTAGAGTTTAGAGTTTTAATATTATTTTTTTAATATTTTTTTATTTAAATGTATGTCAATACTTCCAAACTATTGAAATTAGATGAACATTATTTCTCTTCAAACACCTCATTACATTATTTTTCTCTCGCCATCAGATTTTATAATCCATGTATCTACACTTCCTTCTACCTCTTTCTCTTACCAAGTTTCTGAGATATTCTTAGCATCCACAAATCAATTTTATTATAACTATTATATACTTTAGATTCATTTAATATTACATGCATGTTTAAAAAGCAAATGAATGAAAATTGAATCTTCTAATCTAATGCTCACACTTTCTAATTAGATTGGATTAAATGAGGTTAGAGGCAGGGGATGATAAGAGAATGAATACTCAGGAGTAAAATATGTAATATGGATAATATCTGCTAATACTTATTATTTACTAATTATTATTAATAAAATTTATTTAAATATTTTTTGAAAAATAAATTCTACAAAATAAAGTTATTTATAAAAAAATATTAATATTGTTAAGATTATTTAGAATTTAATTTTATTTATATATTTTTTTTATTTACAAAATTTGAATATTTTAAAAAATATAAATTTATTTACACAAATATTCTAATTTATTTAAATTATATTTTAAAATAAGTTTTTATCTTATTTTAAAATAAAAAATAAATTTAAAAAATCTATAAATATTCACGTATAAAAAATTTAAAATTATTTTTTTAACATATACCCAACAAATAATAAAATAGATCTTTAAAAAAATAAATAGAGAATAAATATTATCGCATCTAACCTGTTCTCATTCCTAATTTGTTGTTACCTTTAAAATTATTAAAGTCAAATTATTAACACTCTTGATATTCATTCACGCTTATAAACTCTCCAGCCCAATTTAGTAGAACCTACTGGGTGGTGTAGAGAAGTCTAGAAGGTTTTCGAATTATCTGAAAGAAACTTCACAAAGCAATTTAGATTTCTGGAACATATCAGATTGACCTTTGATTTCATTTAAATACCTTGTGTGTCCTTTCAGAAACAACATACAAGAAATTCTTTATCTGCTAACAATTTAAACAGCATTTTGCAGAGTTCGAACATCAGCCCAGTAAAGAAGAGAAAATGTCACTCATCCCAAGTTTCTTTCATGGTCGAAGGAGTAACATTCACGATCATTTCTCCCTTGACGTATGGGACCCCTTCAAGAATTTTCCTTTCCCCTCTTCACTTTCTGTGGAGAGTTCTGCATTTGTGAACATCCGAGTGGATTGGAAGGAGACCCAGAAGCGCACGTGTTCAAGGCTGACATTCCAAGGCTGAAGAAGGAGCAAGTGAAGGTGGAGATCGAAGATGACAACAATCTTCAGATAAGCGGAGAGAAGAACGTCGAGAAAGAAGATAAGAATGATAAATGGCACCGTGTTGAGCGTAGCAGTGGTAAGTTCTTGAGGAAGTTCCGATTGTCAGAAAATACTAAAGTGAATCAAGTGAAGGCTTCCATTGAAAATGGGGTTCTTACTGTCACTATTCCGAAAGCAGAGGTCAAGAAGCCTGATGTTAAAGCTGTCCAAATTTCTGGTTAAAACCCAACCTACATAAAATCTGTGTTTCGCTTTGCTCAGTTTGAAGAGTCTTGTGTTTTTGTCAGGTGTGTGTGCTTAAAACAAGGATTTTTTGTATGTACTGTGAATCATAAATACATCATATAATGTAATAAATTGTACATGTTGAAGTGTTATTTGGTTTGTTTGTGAGTAACATTAATGTGTATTAAAGTGTCTTGTATAGAAAGATACCATTCATGTAAATAATTCCAACTCCATGAATAATTTTTTTTTCTTTCTTTTTCAAAACTAGTAGCTTGAGTAATTCAGAATTTTTCATGTAATTCCTTTTTACTATAAAAGAAGATTTTAGTATAGTATATCGCTTCTCTTGGTGTAAAATCTTTCACCATTAATCTCTTCTTAAATTTTTATTTATTACTTCCATTCAATTATCTTCAAATTTTTTAACATATCCAAAAACAACGTTTGTGCGTTGTTCTTTTAAAGATTATATAAACTACTATTACGAGTAACCTTCTCTCAAAACTTTTAAGTTTTAAATTTTTTTATTTTTTCAGTTTCAATAAAAATATAATAGATAAAATTAACATTTGTGTTGGTTTAAATGTCCTTTTCTTTTATCAATTGTATCTTCACTTTCCTAAGTGAGAAATAGAAAATTGATACTTATCATTTGATATTTTATCTAATAACAAATATTTAATAAAATAATTAGTTTTAATGGAGCTGAAGATGTAATTAATCTATATCTATATTTATATATAAATGAGAGTACCACGTAAGTATAGGCCTAAAAAATCTTTTAATTTTTTCTTTCTTTCTTAGTAAACATTACACGTGGAACATCTCTCTCTTTCTAATTTTTTCACTTCTATATTTCTATATTTATATACAAATGAGAGTAGCATACAAGTAAAGGCCCAAAAAAATCTCTCAAATTTTTTTTATTACAAATAGTAAATATTACACGTAGCTTTCACACATTCTTCTATGTCATACACGTTTCTTTCTCTTCTCTTCCATAAATACTTCTCCCTACACACATTTCTCTCTTTCTCCTTTTGATTTATTTTTTCACACTATGTTTTACATGTCTTACATACAGACATATTTTCTCTCTCTTCCATAAATGCTTCTTTCTATAAACATCTCTCTCACCAACACTTTTCAGTCACACTATTCATCTTCTCTCAAATCCTTCTCTTCATCTTCTCTTAACACCTCAAAACGCACATGCCTCTCCCTTCTTCACCTCTTCTTTTTTCATCACAGTTGGCCTCAGACATATCGCTCACGGTTTCATCTTCACAATGTTGCAATCTTTACAATGTTGTGAAAACTCTTATCGCTCCTCACACACATCTGTTCCTTCTTCACCTCTTTTTCTTCTTCATCACATTTTCCTTAGACATACCTCTCACAGTTTCATCTTCACAATGTTGCGAAAACTATAAATGCTCCTCACACATGCCTCTCCGTTCTCCATCTCTTTTTCTTCTTTCATCAAATCTAGCTGTTTTTTCTACACGCCTCTCCTTTCTTCATCTTTGTTTCTTCTCTAATCAGATCTTCCTATTTTTTCTTCATTTATGTTTTTCTAGACAACACAGTTTGTAATGCTTGCTTCAAACATCTCGCTATTTTTTCGACACGGTCTAAGATGATTTATGCTCTTTTAGGGTTACGTTTCTTCTTAACACCTCTACTTTTCTGTTCTTCATACCTTTTTTGTGTTTGCTATTCTTTGTCACTCTATTTTTTCTTTCTACTTTTTAATATTTGCTGGTAGTCTTCAAATGTGGATTCCTCAAGCTAAATCTAGGGTTATGTTTGGTCTAAGGTGATTTATTCTCTTTCAGGGTTACACTTCTTTTTAACGCCTCTTCTCCTGAGCACCCTTGCTTTTTCTGTTTTTAAAGTCTCAAGCTTTTTATTTTTGCTGTTCTTTGTCAACATTTTTTATGTTTGTTTTTTGATGTTTCTATTTTTTATGTTTGCAGGTAGTCTTCAAAGGTGGATTCCTCAAGCTAAATCTAGGATTACTTTTGGTATGTTAGGTTCTTCTTCAAATGCGATTTATGTTTTTTTATCAACTCTTTTTTTGGTAAATGTTGAACATTTTTGTATAATTTGTTTTCTGCTCTTTAAACAAAAGTTTAATTTGGTCTGCTAAATAACCTTCTTCTTCAAAGGTGATTTCTGCTCTTCTAGGGTTACTTTTCTTCAAAAAAAAATTGGTAAATGTTGTGTTTGTGTATTCTTTGCCTAAACCATGTTTTGTTTCAATAGCTTGTAAATTATGTTTTTGTTCTTTTCTTTAATTTTTTCTGTTTTGTTTCATGTTCTTTCATGTTGCCACAAAAATAATGTTGAATGGTTTCTATTTAATTTGATTTATACTCTTTACTAAAATTTTGTTTGTGTTTTTTTTGCCTAAATTGTTTGCCTAAACCATGTTCTATTTTATTAGACTGTAAATGATGTTTTTTGTTCTTTCTTTTTAATTTTTTTGCTCTGTTTCATGTTCAATTTGCCTAAACGATTTCAGTAGTTCTTTTTCTATTAATTAGTTACATTCGAAAACCTATTTTAGGCTAAATCTGTTTTTTGGATCAAAATAGAAATGAATCTCTCAAAGGTGTCATCGCCGGATCTAGAGTCTGATAAAAATGACAAGTGATGAGTTGTATGGAATGTTATGCCATCTTGCTTAGGTTGTATGATTTGCTAAATATTTTTGTTGTTGTTTTAGGTAGGAAAGTGAGTAGTGGTACTGGTTTTGTAGTGAAATTATGACAGGTGTTCTTTGCTAACTCAGGGGAGTGGTGGGATAATAGGATGACAAATGTGAATTGTTAATCAATTTGTGAATTTAGAAAAGTTGCATGCTCGGTTGTGTTAGCATATTTCAAGACCAAGTGTTAATGAAGTCTTCCAGAGTTTTAATGAAGTCTTAAAGTTTTGATGATGAAGATTTAAAGTAATCCAATCAACATTAAAGACTTGTGCCATCTCACAAAGGAAGGTTGCTTGGTAGAAAAGGAAAGGCATAAAGAGTGTTTAAAGCTTTCAAGAGAGAAGATTGATGAAGATTTTCTCAAGAGCTCAAGTTTCAAGTGTAGAAGGTTCTGTTTTGGGTGTTGGATGAAAAGAGTACGTCATAAATCCCATTCAAGACCTTCCGAAACAAGAGAGCAAGTTGTTTTCTCGCAAAAATGTTTTTCTACGCTTTTACTCGATTATGATACGTAGATAATCGATTATTTCACTTAAAATTTGAATTAAAATTGTTTAACGAACTAAATAATCGATTAAGTGTTTTTGATAATTGATTATATTGATTCTGAGTTAATATAATCGATTATGGCCTTAATCTAATCTATTATATCAGGTTAAATGAGTTTTCCAGTTTTCAAATATGATATAATCGATTAAGCTTTTTATATAATCGATTAAATGAGTCGTTTTTGCGAATTCAATACTAAATCAACCTAAGAATGGAAACTTTGGAGCATTTTCGAATTATAAAATGAAAGAGAATGTCTTAGGTTCAACACATCTGATAAAACACAAACATTCAAAGTGTCCTTGCGCCTTAGCTTTTCAAAACCGCTTTCTTTCTCTCTCAAGTTTGATCAAGTCTTTGGAATTGGTGATCTTTGTGCTTAAGCTTTCTATCCAGCACTATTATCAGGTGTATTCTTTTTACTGTTTTTACAAATGGGAAAATTCATCCCTTGGATCTGTTCTAAGGGAGGTGTGTTCATCTCTTGTGTGTCAAGAGAGGTGGGTTTCATCCTCAGTGTGTCTGGGAAGGAGTTTCATCCTTAGTGTGTCTAAGGAGGTGTTTCCTTTATCTTTATTTGTTATTGCATGAATTAGTGTTTGTAATTTCAATTAAAGATAGTGGGGTGATCATCACGCATTTGTGGTGGTTGGGAACTGGACGTAGGATTGGCTTAATCCGAACCAGTATAAATCTCTATGTTCTTTCTCTTTCTCTATCTCTTTTTATTGTGGATCATATTAACAATTGCAACTCAAAATTCAAAATCTAGAAATTTATTTTAAAGAGAAAAAGTTTATTAAAAATCCAATTCACCCCCTCTTGGTTTTTACACTGCCGTCTTTATTTAACAGGTTGTTATGCTATTTTCTTGTATTATGGTATTCAATAAGTTTCAAAGGTTTTAAAATATTGGGTGTAACTACAACTGACATTTATTGTATCTTTATTTTTTTTGGAATATTATGGTGAAACCAAAATTGTGACTGAAATTTTAAACTTTTTTTGCAACTATTGTGTGGCTATTGATTATTGCTAATTTACTGTTTTATATGTAGAGTTATTTTAAAAAGACAAATATTTTCTTTACTCTCGCGCTGAAGTGAGATATTTGGTGGTACACCAAACTGTCTGTTCCAACTACCTTTTCTATACATAAATCATATTATATATTACATATCATATACAACATATTAGTTACATTTGGAAATTCTTAAATGTTTTAATGAATCATAAATTCTGAAAATCTCAAATGCTTGAATGACTGTCATTTGTTGAACATTGTTAAACCTACTTTTTTAAAACATCTAATCAAATGTTTTGTATGATTGTTATTATGTAATTATATGAGTGTCTGATAATTTGCTAGGACGTTATGCAAGTGTTTATATCATTTTAATGAAATAAACACTAAATGTACATTGTGGTGCTTCTTAAGAAGCAGTTATGACTTGATTTTGTGGTCTGGTAATGAATCCCTGAAAGGTGTCATCGCCAGATCTACAGTCTGTATGACAAGTGATGAGTTCTATGGAATGTATGTCATCTTTCTTAGGCTGTATGATTTACTGAATATTTTTGTTGTTGTTTCAGGTATGAAAGTGAGCAGTGGTACTGGTTCGGTAGTCAAATTATGCAGGTGTTCTTTGCTAACTCAGGGGAGTGGTGGAATAATAGGATGACAAAGATAAATTATTAATCAATTGGTGAATTTAGAAAAATTGCATGCTTGGTTGTTATGTTATCTTCTTGTGTTATGGTATTCAATGATTGTTTCAAAGGTTTTAAAAGATTACCTGTAACTACAACTGACATTAATTGTATCTTTATTTTTTCTGGAATATCCTAGTGAAACCAAAATTGTAACTAAAATTTTAAACCTTCTTTACTATTGATTACTGTCAATTTACTATGTAGTTATTTTAGAAAGATAAATATAGTTGTTTTGTTATTTCTATGTGTTGATTAACAACTAAATAAAATTATGTTCTAATATATATATTGAAGATTTTTTTTAATAGTGTCTGAATGATGTATTAATCACACGCGTAATTATACAGTAATAAGTATTAATTGAAAACACTGAACTTATTTTTAAAGTTTTTCCTTTAATCTAACTTAGAACAGTTTTTTTTTTTAAATATTTTTTATTTTTAGGTGGAAAATTGTTTTTAATTAGTTTAAATGGAAAACTTTTAATATGTTAATGTTTTCAATAATACTTAAAAATATCAATGAGAAAATATTTTGATTAAAGTATTTAAAGTTTTTATGTATATAATGTTTATTCTTTTAATTAATTAAGAAAATCATGATGATAAAGATAATATTGTTTTAAAGTATTTAAAGTTATCTTTTCTCTCAAAATAAAAGATTTTTCATCAAATAAATGATAAAAAAATAATTTTTTATTCAAATATGTTTTATATTTATAAATAATAACTTGACATTAATGTGTCACATGAAAATAAGTACTAAAAATAAAATTTTAATATTTTTGAGGAATCAAATTTAAAAACATTAAAAATTAACCTTAAAATTAAATTTAAATATTTTATTCAAACTATACTTAAATTTATTTTCTTTTAACATTTTATATATTTTCTTTTCTTATGGTTTAGGGCTTTTATATATATATATATCACTTCTTAGTTAGTAATATAGTAAAAGTTTTGAGAGTGGAGTTTGATTCTTTCCATATTTTATCCTACTACTATTTTATAAAAAAAACCAAAAATTAAATAAAATATTTGTAAATTAAAATTATTTTTTATATAAACTAATTTCTATTATATTTCATATATAACTTTTTTAAATTGGGGTACTTACCTTGTACTTGTGAAAAATTTAATTTTAAAGTATAAAAATTTATTTTATATTTTTTCATGCAAAAGTATTTTTAAAATATTATTCAATTATATTGTGATTTTTTATTTGAGATTTATTTTCTTGATTTTAAATAATGTTGTACTTGTGCAAACATAACCTTAATGGTGCATGTTACATAGAAAGTTGTGCATGTTATATAGAAAAATGTCTATAAAAAGAATTATTCTTTTTGGAATATAAGACTTCAGTTTTATTTAAAGATAAATTTGAAAATGGATAAAAAATAGAAAATTTACTAATACAATATAGGTGTTCCTTCTGTATTTCATTTAGAATTTTATCTCTAAGACAGATGCTCTCTTAACTTTTTCTAAGTTTGGTGATTAACTAAAACTATATTGTTTTGAAGAATCAAATCTAAAAGCATTAATATTAAACTTAAAATTAAATTTATATAATTTATTCAAATTATACTTAAAACTTATTTTCTTTAACATTTTATATATTCTATTTCCTTATATATTCAAAGCTTTTTGTTCAGTTTTATTCTTTTAATACTTAATTAAGTTTTATCATATTACCGCTTTAAACACTTAAAAAAATGAGAGAATGAAAAAAAATTAATTAAATTATTTATAAATTAAAATTATCTTTTAGATAAACTAATTTGTATTATTTTTTACATATAACTTCTCTAAATTGTGGTGGTTAATTTATGCTTGTGTAAAATTTAATTTTAAAGTATAAAAAATTTATTCCATGTTGTTTTAGGTAAAGATATTTAAAAATAAACTATGCAATTATTTTGTAATTTTTTCTTTGAGATTTTTTTTTTAATTTCGAATCATGTTGTGTTTATGTAAAACACAACCCTAATCATATTTATTCTCGGTTAGGTGTTTATAAGAAGAATTATTTTATTAGAGTATAAGAATTAAATATAGCAATATTATAATTGTTTTTTTGTTATTTCTAAGTATAATTATAAAAGAAAGATTAACAAATGAACAAATATGTTCAAATATGAAATCATATGTATAACCCATTAAATTAAGTTATGTGTGAATCCTATAAATTTCATTACTTTAAATTACTATTTAAATTTATTACATTTGTAAAAATATAATTTTCAATTTATGTGTTATTTTCAAATTCAGAATAACATAATTATTCTTTAATTAATTATATTCTCATTTTTACTTAATAGTTAATTAATTTATTTATACTTGTGCATATTATTTATAAAGTTAAAATGAAAATGATAACATTAGAATAGAGAAAATTTGTTGTTTTGTTATTTTTATGTGTTGATTAGAAACTAAATAAAAATATATTCTAATATATATTGAAGATTTTTTTAATATTGTGTGAATAATGTATTAATCACATGCATAATTATAAAGTGGTAAGTATTAATTGAAAATATTGAATTTACTTTTAAAGTTTTTCCTTTAATCTAACTTAGAACAGGTTTTTTTTTGTTGTAAAAAAATATTGTTTATTTTTTAGGTGGAAAATTGTTTTTAATTAGTTTAAATGAAAAACTTTTAATATATTAATGTTTTCAATAATACTTAAAAATATTAATGAGAAAATATTTTGATTAAAGTATTTAAAGTTTTTATGTATATAATGTTTATTCTTTTAATTAATTAAGAAAATCATCATGATAAAGATAATATTATTTTAAAGTATTTAAAGTTGTCTTTTCTCTCAAAATAAAAGATTTTTCATCTAATAAATAATAAAAAATAACTTTTTGTTAAAATGTGTTTTATATTTATAAATAATAACTTGACATTAATGTGTCACATGAAAATAAGTACTAGAAATAAAGTTTTAATATTTTTGAGGAATCAAATTTAAAAACATTAAAAATTAACCTTAAAATTAAATTTAAACATTTTATTCAAACTATACTTAAATTATTTTCTTTATAATATTTTATATATTTTCTTTTCTTTGAGTTTAGGGTTTATATATATATATATATATATATATATATATATATCACTTCTTAGTTAGTAATATAGCCAAAGTTTTGAGAGTGGAGTTTGATTCTTTCCATATTTTATGCTACTACTATTTTATAAAAAAAGCCAAAAATTAAATAAAATATTTGTAAATTAAAATCATTTTTTATATAAACTAATTTATATTATATTTCATATATAACTTTTTTAAATTGGGGTACTTAACTTGTACTTGTGAAAAATTTAATTTTAGAGTATGAAAAATTTATTTTATATTTTTTCATGTAAAAGTATTTTTAAAATATTATTCAATTATATTGTGATTTTTTATTTGACATTTACTTTTCAATTTTGAATAATGTTGTGCTTGTGCAAACACAACCTTAGTTGTGCATATTACATAGAAAGTTGTGCATGTTACATAGAAAAATGTCTATAAGAAGAATTATCCTTTTTCAAATATAAGACTTCAGTTTTTTTTAAGGATAAATTGTGACTAAAATTTTAAACCTTCTTTGTTGTTGATTACTACCAATTTCTATTTTATGTATGAAGTTATTTTAGAAAGACAAATATTTTATTTCACTCTCGATGAAGTGAGATATGTTGTGTTACACCAAACTATCTATTCCAGCCATCTTTTCTACACATAAATCATATTATATATCATGTATCACATATCATATATATCGTATTAAATTCTTAAATGTTTCAATGAATGTCATCCTCTAATAAAGTCAAATTCTAAAATTCTCTCAAATGTTTCGATGATTGTCATTTTGTTGGACATTGTTAAACCTGTTTTTCTCTATACTGTATAGGATGTTTGATAGTACTAAGCCACCTTCCCAAGGTTTGATTCAGCTATCTGAGTCTTATAAAAATAGCATGGAGGATGTCTTTCCAAACTCACTCCTAAAAATTCAATCCAAGGTCTGAAGGATTGCAAGGAGGTATGATATTTAAATTATTTCTATTGTTTGCATTTTAATTCATGTCTAAATTGTGATCAATGAGCAATCCTAATTTTATTGTACCAACAAGAAGTAACATATGTTTTTTTGGGTACAATCAAACATTTACTTGGGGATAATGTGTAGTAGTATACTGCATGCATATGCAATAAAGCACTATTCCCAGACTCCAAGATGCTTTTTTGTGAAAATTGCAACAAACACGTGTTGAAAGTGATGCCTAGGTAATTAATATATATATTGTTTTAATGTTTTTAATATACCCTTTGTTATATGTATAAGATCAAGGTTTGCGTAATTAATGAAATCAATTCAACTACATTTGTGTTTTTTGATAGGGATGTTAGAACACTCTTAAAAAAGTCATGCAATGAGATTTTTGAATCTTAGGACAAGGTTCTTTTCTTCGTGACCAAAATTCGGTTTCTTTATTTGTCTACAAGTTTAATCTTTGTTTGCTTATTGAATGGTTATACACTAGAACAATGATGGTCATATTCCAAACAAGTTTGCTATCTTTAATGGATCAGACAGTCCTATTTAAGGTTGAGTGTAAGAATAAAAAAATTTAGATTTGACCAATCAGTCAGAGTTAAAAAAGTATGTATAGATGAAACTATCATTAAGAAGTTTAATGATGGTTGAATCAAATCTTTTGTAAGCACCTTGCTTTGTGTTATTGAGATAGTTTTTTTATGTTTTTAATTGACATTCATCTACATACTAATGTTATTGGTGTTCGTTTCAAGGACACATTCTGAAAATTATTGTGATATGGACATAATGAAGAGTGTAACCAATTATGCAAGATGTGTGAACATTGATGAGGTTGTGTTCTTTTTTAATACATATGTGTTGTCACTCGTTGTATTCTTTTAGAACATTTGTTAAGTAAGTTCTCAGATACATCAAATGGATCAGAATCACAAGTTGGTATCACATCTCATAAAAAAGAGATTTGAGGTATAGTGCATGATTTGGGGTTTGAAGACATTATAAAAACATTAAGGTCGAAAAGGTTCTGGAACATCATTAACACTGTAATTATTTTCTGTAATGTTGTTTTGGAATGTTTAAGAACAAGTCGTTAGTTGTACTAATTTTGGTGTTTTGAAATATTTAACGAGGAGATATTGGTTGCACTCTATATTTCATTCATGATTCATATGGATAAGTGTATTTTGTGACTTGGAACTGTATGAAAGTCCCAATTTTTTAAATGTGATAAATGGTTTATATTCCAGTTTTGCCTCAAATTATGATATACTTTGTTATTTGCAGAGTCTTTATATTTCAGTTTTTTTTTTATATGTATGGAAAGTATCTTTTATGATTTTGTGTTTGGAAGTTGTATTCATATGTCATTATTTTAGTATGATCAATTGTTTATAATGTAGTGTTGTAAAAAATTATGATAGAATTTACTATTTGTTGGAATTATGATGAGACCTCTTCTATGCTTTGTCCATTTATAAATTTAATTTAATATTGATTTACAGAATCAATGTTTAGGATGGTTTAAAATTATATATTTTTTATTAATTCTTAAGGATTGTTTAAGATTTTATTTTACAAACACACATTTATATATATATATATATATGTTAAAAATAAATCTATATAAAAATATTAAAATTTTAATAAAAAAAAAACTCACAATTAATTATTAGGTAAAGAGAAAATTTCATGTAATTTATAAAAAAAATAAATTATTACAATTAAAATAACTTTTTACAATTATTTTTATTAATTTTTTATGAATTTTCTCATATTATAATGCATAAGCATAAATTATATATTTTAAAAAATAGAGATAAAAATATATCTAATTTAATCTTCAAATATAATATTAATTTATTAAAATTTATTATTAATTATATAAAGTAAAAAGTGAGAATAAATAATATACATAAATAATTATTATTTAATTAATATAGTGATTATTTGATTTGAACTATATTATATCTTATATATTTTTTAGTAATTTTAGTTTTTATTCGATAATTTATATACATTTTACAAAATTATAGAATGAAATTAAGTTTAACTTATAAAAAAACTGTATTACAAATATTAAAATTATTTATGGAATCAAATAAAAAAATTATATTTAACTTAATAATTTTGTTAAAAAAACGTTAAAAGAATTTTTATGTAGTTAATATACTTTTAAGTATTTATCCAGAGAATTTAAATTAATTTTATTATTATTTTCTTATAAAATTTATGTTAAAAAATACTTTTAGAGAAATAATTATTTGTTTTGTATTGATTATTTAATTGATTGAAATTTTATTTTACAAACATGAATTATATATATGTATTAAAAATAAATTTATAAAATAAATATATTAAAATTTTATTAAACAATAAAGAGAGGCACACTTAATTAATGATAGGTTAATATTTTATCTTTAATTACATTAATATTTTAATTAATAGAAAATATTTTAGTGAGTATTTTTAGAAAAAATATGCAAAATTTTTAAATTTAATTTATTGAATAAATTTTTTTAAACATTCAATAAAAAGTTACTTCTATAAAGGTACTTAGAAAAAGTATTTTTAATCTGTCACAAAGTATTTAAATTAAAAAATTGTATTCAAATAAAAAATAAATTTTTATTCTATATTTTATGATTTTAATTATATATTTACAAAATAGTATGTGAAAAAATTATTTATAGAAAAATAAAAAAATTTAATTATAATTTATAAAAATAGAACATGAATATAATGTTTAAAATATTAAAGAAGTAAGATTGTCCAAATACCTCAACAAAAAGTATGAAAATTAAAAAAGGATTAAAATATTAATTGATTTATATTTGTTATTCGTGGATCTAGCAAGTTATATAATATAAGAATAATATTAATATTGATAATTTTAAAGGGTTGCGTTGATCATGATAACATACCAATAAGGTTGTTATGCTTTTGGGTTATTGATAAATAAAAATTTCATTTATGGAATATAAGAAGTAAGACAACTTGCTTCAAGAAAGGAACTTAGAAGGTTATTTGTTACGTTGTTAGTGCTTAATACAATGTCCAAACAAAATGTAGTTTCAAATTCTACTTGAAAGTTGTTGTTATTAGATGACTTTTTATACAAAAAGAAAGAGTAGTTCAATCTATCATAGAATTATTGATGTTAAAAGACAAGTCCTTCAAAAATTATGTTTATCTACCTCAATCTAATATTTCACATAAATTACTATTCCAAAATTTTTATTACTAAGGATTTGAACTATAATAAACAAGACATGACATAGGTACATCATTACTCTTGCAATTACTCATTGATGAGAAATTACATGTGTATGAAGATTTCAGGACAACATTGATTTCACAGAAATAGAAAATTGATACTTATCATTTGATATTTGATCTAATAACAAATATTTAATAAAATAATTAGTTTTAATGGAGCTGCAGATGTAATTAATCTATATCTATATTTATATACAAATGAGAGTACCACATAAGTATAGGTCCAAAAAATCTTTTAATTTTTTTTTCTTTTTTACTACAAATAGTAAACATTACACATGGCATTCATACGTTCTTCCATGTCATACACGTTTCTTTCTCTTCCATAAATACTTCTCCCTACACACATCTCTCTCTTTCTAATTTTTTCACTTCTACATCTACATTTATATACAAATAAGAGTAGCACACAAGTAAAGGCCCAAAAAAGTCTCTTAAATTTTTTATTACAAATAGTAAATATTACAAGTAGCATGCGCACATTCTTCCATGTCATAGACGTTTCTTTCTCTTCTCTTCCATAAATACTTCTCCCTACACACATCTCTCTCTTTCTAACTTTTTTCACAAGTTTTTCATGTCTCACATACACACATATTTTCTCTCTCTTCCATAAATGCTTCTTTCTATACACATCTCTCTCCTTCCAATTTTTTCACTCATGTCTTTTCACACCCCACACAGACACGTTTCTTAAATATGAATTTCAAATTGCATCTGGCTTCTCTCACCAACACTTTTCAGTCACACACTTCATCTTCTCTCAAACCCTTCTCTTCATCTTCTCTTAACAGCTCTAAACGCATGTGCCTCTCCCTTCTTCACCTCTTCCTTTTTCATCACATTTGGCCTCAGACATACCTCTCACCCTTTCATCTTCACAATGTTGCAATCTTCACAATGTTGTGAAAACCCTTAACGCTCCTCACACACATCTGTTCCTTCTTCACCTATTTTTTCTTAGACATACCTCTCACAGCTCCTCACACATGCCTCTCCGTTCTCCATCTCTTTTTCTTCTTTCATCAAATCTAGCTGTTTTTTCTACACGCCTCTCCTTTCTTCATCTTTTTTTCTTCTTTAATCAGATCTTCCTATTTTTTCTTCATTCGTGTTTTTCTAGACAACACAATCTGTAATGCTTGCTTCAGACATCTTGCTATTTTTTCTACACGGTCTAAGGTGATTTATGCTCTTTTAGGGTTACGTTTCTTCTTAACACCTCTACTTTTCTGTTCTTCATGCCTTTTTTATGTTTGTTGTTCTTTGTCACTATTTTTTCTTTCTATTTTTTAATATTTGCAGGTAGTCTTCAAAGGTGGATTCCTTAAGCTAAATCTAGGGTTATGTCTAGTCTAAGGTGATTTATGCTCTTTTAGGGTTACACTTCTTTTTAACACCTCTTCTCCTGAGCACCCTTGCTTTTTTGTTTTTAAAGCCTCAAGCTTTTTATTTTTGCTGTTCTTTGTCAACATTTTTTATGTTTGTTTTTTTATGTTTCTATATTTTCTTTCTATTTTTTATGTTTGCAGGTAATCTTCAAAGGCGGATTCCTCAAGCTAAATCTAGGGTTACGTTTGGTTTGCTAGGTTCTTCTTCAAATGTGATTTATGCTTTTTTATTAACTCTGTTTTTGGTAAATGTTGACCATTTTTGTATAATTTGTTTTCTGCTCTTTAAACAAGACTTTAATTTGGTATGCTAAATAACCTTCTTCTTCAAAGGTGATTTATGCTCTTCTAGGGTTACTTTCCTTCAACTTTTTTCTGGTAAATGTCCTGTTTATGTATTCTTTTCCTAAAACATGTTTTGTTTCAATAGCGTGTAAATTATGTTTTTGTTCTTTTTTCTTAATCTTTTCCATTTTGTTTCATGTTCTTTCGTGTTGCCACAAAAATAAATGTTGAATAGTTTCTATTAAATGATTTATGCTCTTTACTAAAATTTTGTTTATGTTTGTGTTTTCTTTGTTTAAACCATGTTCTGTTTTAGTAGACTGTAAATGATGTTTTTTTCTCCTTGAGGGTTACACTTCTTTTTAACACCTCTTCTTTTGAACATCCCCTGCTTTTCTGTTTTTAAAGTCTCAAGCTTTTTATTTTTGTTGTTCTTTATCAACATTTTTTATGTTTGTTTTTTTATGTTTCTATTTTTGATGTTTGTAGGTAGTCTTCAAAGGTGGATTCCTCAAGCTAAATCTAGGGTTACGTTTCGTCTGTTATGTTCTTCTTCAATTGCGATTTATGTTTTTTTATCAACTCTTTTTTTGGTAAATGTTGAACATTTTTGTATCATTTGTTTTCTGCTCTTTAAACAAAACTTTAATTTGGTCTGTTAAATAACCTTCTTCTTCAAAGGTGATTTATGCTCTTCTAAGGTTACTTTTCTGGTAAATGTCGTGTTTGTGTATTCTTTGCCTAAACCATGTTTTGTTTCAATAGCGTGTAAATTATGTTTTTGTTCTTTTTTTTAATTTTTTCTGTTTTGTTTCATGTTCTTTCATGTTGCCACAAAAATAATGTTGAATGTTTCTATTTAATTTGATTTCTGCTCTTTAATAAAATTTTGTTTGTGTTTGTGTTTTCTTTGCCTAAATTGTTTGCCTAAACCATGTTCTGTTTTAGTAGACTGTAAATGATGTTTTTTGTTCTTTCTTTTTAATTTTTTTACTCTGTTTCATGTTCAATTTGCCTAAACGATTTCAGCAGTTCTTTTTCTATTAATTAGTTACATTCGAAAACCTATTTTAGGCTAAATCTGTATTTTGGATCAAAATAGAAATGAATCTCTCAAAGGTGTCATCGCCGGATCTAAAGTCTGATGAAAATGACAAGTGATGAGTTCTATGGAATGTTATGTCATCTTGCTTTGGTTGTATGATTTGCTAAATATTTTTATTGTTGTTTCAGATAGGAAAGTGAGCAGTGGCACTGGTTCTGTAGTGAAATTATGGTAGATGTTCTTTGCTAACTCAGGCGAGTGGTGGGATAATAGGATGACAAATGTGAATTGTTAATCAATTTGTGAATTTAGAAAAGTTGCATGCTAGTTTGTTATGTTATTTCTTGTATTATGGTATTCAATAATTGTTTCAAAGGTTTTAAAATATTGGGTGTAACTACAACTGACATTTATTGTATCTTATATTTTTTTAGAATATTATGGTGAAACCAAAATTGTGACTGAAATTTTAAACTTTTTTTGCATCTATTGTGTGGCTATTGATTATTGCTAATTTACTATTTTATATGTAGAGTTATTTTAGAAAGACAAATATTTTCTTTACTCTCGTGCTGAGGTGAGATATTTGGTGGTACAACAAACTGTTTGTTCCAGCTACCTTTTCTACACATAAATCATATTATATATTATATATCACATATCATATACATCATATTAGTTACATTTGGAAACCTGTTTTTTTCTGACAATCAAATTATTAAATGCTTCAATGAATCTTAAATTCTGAAAATCTCAAATGCTTCAATGACTGTCATTTGTTGAACATGGTTAAACCTGCTTTTTTAAAACATGTAATCAAATGTTTTTTATGATTGTTATTATTAAT
The DNA here is from genome assembly GCA_030347555.1 of Lablab purpureus. NCBI lineage: Eukaryota > Viridiplantae > Streptophyta > Magnoliopsida > Fabales > Fabaceae > Lablab > Lablab purpureus. The sequence goes on along the minus strand of CM059262.1, from coordinate 23,855,741 downwards.
TATATGAGTGTCTGATAATTTGCTAGGACATTATACAAGTGTTTATATCATTTTAATGAAATAAACACTAAATGTACATTGTGGTGCTTCTTAAGAAGCAATTATGACTTGATTTTGTGGTCTGGTAATAAATCTCTCAAAGGTGTCATCGCCATATCTAGAGTCTGATAAAAATGACAAGTGGTCATCTTCCTTAGGTTGTATGATTTGCTAAATATTTTTGTTATTGTTTTAGGTATGAAAGTGAGCAGTGGTACTGGTTTGGTAGTCAAGTTATGCAAGTGTTCTTTGCTAACTCAGGGGAGTTGTGGGATAATAGGATGACAAAGGTGAATTGTTAATCAATTTGTGAATTTAAAAAAATTGCATGCTTGGTTGTTATGCTATCTTCTTGTGTTATGGTATTCAATGATTGTTTTAAAGGTTTTAAAATATTGTTTGTAACTACAACTGACATTAAGTGTATCTTTTATTTTTTCTGGAATAGCACGGTGAAGTCAAAATTCTGACTAAAATTTTAAACCTTCTTTGCTATTGATTACTACCAATTTACTATTTTATATATGGAGTTATTTTAGAAAGACAAATATTTTATTTCACTCTCGATGAAGTGAATTATAAAAGAAAGATTAGCAACTGAACAAATATGCTCAAATATAAAATCACATGTATAACCCATTAAATTAAGTTATGTGTGAATCCTATAAATTCCATTATTTCAAATTACTATTTTAATTTATTAAATTTGTAAAAATATAATTTTCAATTTATGTGTTATTTTCAAATTCAGAATAATATAATTATTCTTTAATTAATTATATTCTCATTTTCACATAATAGTTAATTAATTTATTTATACTTGTGCATATTGTTTATGAAGTTAAAATGAAAATTGAAAACATTATAATAGAATAGAGAAAATTTGTTGTTTTGTTATTTCTATGTGTTGATTAGCAACTAAATTCTAATATATATATTGAAGATATTTTTTAATATTGTGTAAATAATGTATTAATCCCATGCGTAATTATACAGTGATAAGCATTAATTGAAAACATTGAAATTATTTTTAAAGTTTTTTCTTTAATCTAACTTAGAACAAGTTGTTTTTTGTTGTAAGAAAACATTGTTTATTTTTTAGGTGGAAAATTGTTTTTAATTAGTTTAAATGGAAATTTTTTGATATGTTAATGTTTTCAATAATACTTAAAATATTAATGAGAACATATTTTGATTAAAGAATTTAAATTTTGCATGTATCTAATGTTTATTCTTTTAATTAATTAAGAAAATCATCATGATAAAGATAATATTGTTTTAAAGTATTTAAAGTTCTCTTTTCTCTCAAAATAAAAGATTTTTCATCAAATAATTGTTAAAAAATAATTTTTTATTCAAATATGTTTTATATCTATAAATAATAACTTGACATTAATGTGTCACATGAAAATAAATACTATAAATAAAGTTTTAATATTTTTGAGGAATCAAATTTAAAAACATTAAAAATTAACCTTAAAATTAAATTTAAATAATTATTTCAAACTATACTTAAACTTACTTTCTTTAACCTTTTATATATTTTCTTTTCTTAGGGTTTAGGGATTTTATATATATATATATATACATATATATATATATATATACATATATATATATACATATATATATATACATATATATATATACATATATATATATACATATATATATATACATATATATATATACATATATATATATATATATATATATATATATATATATATGACTTCTTAGTTAGTAATATAGTCAAAGTTCTAAGAGTGAAGTTTGATTCTTTCCATATTTCATCCTATTACTATAAAAATAAAAAATTAAATAAAATATTTGTAAATTAAAATTATTTTTTATATAAACTAATTTATATTATATTTCATATATAACTTTTTTAAATTGGGGTACTTAACTTGTACTTGTGAAAAATTTAATTTTGAAGTGTGAAAAATTTATTTTACAATTTTCATGTTAAAGTATTTTTAAAATATTATTCAATTACATATAAAGTTGTGCATGTTACAAAGAAAATTGTCTATAAGAAGAATTATCCTTTTTGAAATATAAGACTTCAGTTTTATTTAAAGATATATTTGAAAATGGATAAAAAATAAAAAATTTGCTAATACAATATAGGTGTTCCTTCTTTATTTCATTAAGAATTTTATCGCCAAGAGACATTCCCTCTTAACTTTTTCTAAGTTTGGTGATTAACTAAAACTATATTGTATTTTTATAATATATTTATAAAGAAGTAGCAAGTTGAAAACGAAATCTAATTTACCATAATCTTGATTACTAGTTTAGTTTCTAGTAAGGATTCCATTTTTTCTCTTAGAGTACTTGTAAAAAGGATATGTTGATAATAGAGTATTTGAAATTTGATGAATTAATTTATATTCCAAAGTGTTAAAGGAAGTTATTTTTAAAGTAGACATGCTACCTTTAAGTTGAGTTAATGTCAATATCCTATTAATAACTTTATTGTTGAGATGTGTCAAGAATATGGCAATTGAGTTGATAGGTATAACTTTACATATGCTTTTTGGAAAAATATAAAATTTCTTATATCACTATACAAAATCCTTCTTCATCCACGCGAAAGCCATATTTCTTTGTTCTTCACCCTTTTTCTCCAATAACATTTGCGTGCAACGCTATTTCCAGTAATCTTGAGAATGGTCCATTCCATCGTTGTGACTCATTTAATGTGGTGAAGGTCTCTATCTAATTGTATTGGGACTTTTGCAGTTACATTGTGTGATTGAGGTTAATGCTCATCAGGTTATAAACTGAAAATTGATAACATTAGAATAGAGAAAAAAAATATTGTTATTTCTACTTATAATCTTATAATCATAAAAGAAAGATTAGCAACTGAATAAATATGTTCAAATATATATATATATATATATGTATATATATATATATAAATAAAGTTATAAAAAATTAACTAGTCCATATAAAAAATTATATTCAACATTAAAAAAGTTAAATATCTATTTTAATGCTTTCAATTACTAAAACTTATTCTAAAATAAATCAAAAATTAAATTTATTTTAAACATGTACAAAACCTGTTGAGATATGTTGACCATCTGCTTAACACATATACACAATATTACATGTATAGAATAATAACTTCAAATTTTTCATAAATATGTCATTAATGTGTCATGTGGAAATAAAACTAAAAATAAAGTTTCCATAATTTTGAAGAATCAAATCTAAAAGCATTAATATTAAACTTAAAATTAAATTTAAATAATTTATTCAAATTATACTTAAAGTTATTTTCTTTAACATTTTATATATTCTATTTCCTTATATATTCAAAGCTTTTCGTTGAGTTTGATTCTTTCAATACTTAATTAAGTTTTATCATATTACCACTTTAAACATTTTTAAAAAAGAAAGAAAGATGAAAAGTTAATTAAATTATTTATAAATTAAAATTATCTTTTACATAAACTAATTTGTATGATTTTTGACATATAACTTCTCTAAATTGTGGTAGTTAACTTATGCTTGTGTAAAATTTAATTTTAAAGTATAGAAAATTTATTTCATGTTGTTTTAGGTAAAGAAGTTTAAAAATAAATTATCCAATTATTTTGTAATTTTTTTTTAGATTTATTTTCTTAATTTTAAATAATAGGTTAGGTGTTTATAAGAAGAATTATTTTATTAGAGTATAAGAATTAAATATAGCAATATTTATAATTGTCTTTTTATTATTTGTAAGTATAATTATAAGAGAAAGATTAACCACGGAACAAATATGCTCGAAATCATATGTATAACCTATTAAATTAAGTTATGTGTGAATCCTATAAATTTCATTATTTCAAATTACTATTTAAATTTATTATATTTGTAAAAATATAATTATTGTTATTTGCAAATTCAGAATAACATAATTATTCTTTAATTAATTATATTCTCATTTTTACTTAATAGTTAATTAATTTATTTATATTTGTTGTTTTATTATTTCTATGTATTGATTAGAAATAAATAAAAATGTGTTCTGAAGATTTTTTTAATATTGTGTGAATAATGTATTAATCACCTGCATAATTATAAAGTGATAAATATTAATTGAAAACATTAAACTTATTTTTAAAGTTTTTTCTTTAATCTAACTTAGAACCGTTTTTTTTTTAAAAAAAACATTGTTTATTTTTTAGGAGGAAAATTGTTTTTAATTAGTTTAAATGGAAAACTTTTAATATGTTAATGTTTTCAATAATACTTAAAAATATTAATGAGAAAATATTTTGATTAAAGTATTTAAAGTTTTTATGTATATAATGTTTATTCTTTTAATTAATTAAGAAAATCATGATAATAAAGATAATATTGTTTTAAAATATTTAAAGTTATCTTTTCTCTCAAAATAAAAGATTTTTCATCAAATAAATGATAAAAATGATAAAATATTTGTAAATTAAAATTATTTTTTATATAAACTAATTTATATTATATTTCATATATAACTTTTTTAAATTGGGGTACTTAACTTGTACTTGTGAAAAATTTAATTTTAAAGTATGAAAAATTTATTTTATATTTTTTCATGTAAAAGTATTTTTAAAATATTATTTAATTATATTGTGATTTTTTATTTGAGATTTATTTTTTCAATTTTGAATAATGTTGTAATTGTGCAAACACAATCTTAGTTGTGCATGTTACATAGAAAGTTGTGTATGTTACATAGAAAAATGTCTATAAGAAGAATTATCCTTTTTGGAATATAAGACTTCAGTTTTATTTAAAGATAAATTTGAAAATGGATAAAAAATAGAAAATTTGTTAATACAATATAGATGTTCCTTTTTATTTCATTAAGAATTTTATCTCTAAGACACATTCTCTCTTAACTTTTTCTAATTTAGGTGATTAATTAAAACTATATTGTATTGTTATAATATAATTATAAAGAGGTAGCAAGTTGATAACGAAATCTAATTTACCATATTCTTGATCTTGATTACTAGTTTAGTTTCTAGTAAGGATTCCATTTTTTCTCTTAGAGTATTTGTAAAAGGGATATGTTGATAATATAGTATTTGAAATTTGATGAATTAATTTATATTCCAAAGTGTTAAAGGAAGTTATTTTTAAAGTAGACATACTACCTTTAAGTTTACGAGTTAATGTTAACATCCTATTAATAGCTTTATTGTTGAGATGTGTCAAGAATATGGCAATTGAGTTGATAGGTGTAACGACCCAAGAAATCGCTACTTTTATTATACTTAGTATGTAAATGTAACTTGTATTAACTGATAATAAAACACATTATATATAAAATTTGTATTTGTATTCAATACAAAAGGGAATCTCTACTAGTACAAAATTCTATTATAAGAAATAAAAACATATATAAATATATGTGTATAACTACTATTTCATCTTCCAATATAATCCTGGGACTCCGAAGCATCCTGCTCACCTATTAAGGTATCTGCTCCCGTGTAGCAAAACACGATCATCGCAGGCCAAACAATCGGCAATTGTAGGGTAAGCTAATCATTAAAAAATATAACAACACAGAATAATAACACCATGTAGTATTCATCATCATATCATTCTCATGCACATTCATCATAGAACATACTTAAATGCTTTGAAATTTAATACATCTTTAATAATTGAAAAATAACAACACAAATCATATTATCATGTAATACACATACTCACAACACTCTCATGCACATTCAACATGTCCTAAAAGAAAACATCTTCCGGAAAACACGGCTACTATGCCTGAACTCAAAGACTAACACCTGTGGGTCACATTGTGGTCGGCTACTGTACCGGCACAATAAAACTCTGACCACCCTACTCACAGGGTAGGACTACTGTCAACCCTACTCTTGCCCTGACCTACCTTAATGTAGCCTCAGAGTAGGTCTTCAGCATCCCCTCATCGGCTCCTCACCACCTGGCATCTTAGTCTACGTGATTGGGACTACCAGTGGAACCTGGAATCTCATTGAATCCGCTCTAGCATAGCTCATCACCTAAAATGCAAGTTGTACCTCCCCGGGTATCAACACATATCGGTAGATTATGGGCACCAACCTTAGGCTCTACTTGGCCTCACACAAACATATCGGTAGATTATGGGCACCAACCCCAGGCTCTACTCGGCCTCACACAAACATATTGGTAGATTATGGGCACCAACCCCAGGCTCTACTCGACCCCACACAAACATATCGGTAGATTATGGGCACCAACCCCAGGCTCTACTCGGCCCCACACACAAACATATCGGTAGATTATGGGAACCAACCCCAGGCTCTACTCGGCCCCACACAAACATATCGGTAGATTATGGGCACCAACCCCAGGCTCTACTCGACCCCACACACAAACATATCGGTAGATTATGGGCACCAACCCCAGGCTCTACTCGGTCCCACACACAAACATATCAGTAGATTATGGGCACCAACCCCAGGCTCTACTCGGCCCCACACACAAACATATCGGTAGATTATGGGCACCAACCCCAGGCTCTACTCGGCCCCACACACAAACATATCGGTAGATTATGGGCACCAACCCCAGGCTCTACTCGGCCCCACACAAACATATCGGTAGATTATGGGCACCAACCCCAGGCTCTACTCGACCCCACACACAAACATATCGGTAGATTATGGGCACCAACCCCAGGCTCTACTCGACCCCACACAAACATATCGGTAGATTATGGGCACCAACCCCAGGCTCTACTCGGCCCCACAAACAAACATATCGGTAGATTATGGGCACCAACCCTAGTCTCTACTCGGCCCCACACACAAACATATCGGTAGATTATGGGCACCAACCCCAGGCTCTACTCGGTCCCACACAAACATATTGGTAGATTATGGGCACCAACCCCAGGCTCTACTCGGCCCCACACACAAACATATCGGTAGATTATGGGCACCAACCCCATGCTCTACTCGGCCCCACACACAAACATATCGGTAGATTATGGGCACCAACCCCAGGCTCTACTCGGCCGCACACAAACATATTGGTAGATTATGGGCACCAACCCCAGGCTCTACTCGGCCCCACACAAACATATCGGTAGATTATGGGCACCAACCCCAGGCTCTACTCGGCCTCACACAAAAACATCATAAACAATACAAAAAAAAAGGTTTTTCACACATTACACTCAATACCAAAATAATATACAAAACATACTAATTATATATATATAGCATTAATTTTCTTAATATCAATTTATATATTTTTGAATATTAACTTCCCTAACCTGTATTTTTGTTTATTCCTTGCTCGGATGGAAAAATTGCAATCCTAGTCCTTAGCTCATCTTTTATCTCAAAATCCTGGATAACATTTCCCCATAAAGAGAATTGATTGAGAAAAATCTTCAAAAACCATAAACTTTCCAAAAGAAAATTCTCAAGAATAAACGGACTTAGACTTACCCGTTCACAAAACTAATCGGGTAGAACTTTTTCTTACACTTCCTATTGCTTCTTCTGGATTTAGAAACCATTAGGATTTCAGTATCTAAACCTTAGGGAGAGTGTAGAGAGGGAAATAGAGAGAATAGAAAGAATAGAGGTAGGGAGAATAGAAAGAATAGAGGTAGAGAGAATAGAGGTATGTGAAAACAAACTACCCAACTAGCCCCTTTTTATTTTATATTGTATTATCTTTATAATCTGACATCTTTATAATATATAATATATAAAATCTTTATAATCTCATATCTGTATAATCAAATATCTTTATAATCTAATATCTTTATAACTGAATATTTTTATAACATAATATCTTTATAATATAATATTTTTATAACTAAATATCTTTATAATCTAATATTTTTATAACTAAACATCTTTATAATATAATATCTTTATGATATAATATTTTTATAACATAATATCTTTATAATATAATATTTTTATAACTAAATATCTTTATAATATAATATGTTTATATTCTAATATCTTTATAATTTAAAATATTGGGGTGTTATAATAGGTATAACTTTCCATATGCTTTTTGGAAAAATATAAAATTCCTTATATCACTATACAAAATCCTTCCTCATCCAAACGAAAGTCATATTTCTTTGTTCTTCACCCCTTTTTCTCCAATGACATTTGCGTGCAACACTATTTCCAATGACCTTGAGCATGGTCCATTCCGGCAGTTACATTGTGTGATTGAAGTTAATGCTCATCAGGTTATAAACTGAAAATTGATAACATTATAATAGAGAAAAAAAAATATTGTTATTTCTACTTATAATCTTATAATCATAATAGAAAGATTAGCAACTGAATAAATATGTTCAAATATATATATATATATATATATAAATAAAGTTATAAAAAATTAGCTAGTCCTATAAAAAAATTATATTCAACTTTTTAAAAACTAAATATTTATTTTAATGCTTTCAATTACTAAAGTTTATTCTAAAATAAATCAAAAATTAAATTTATTTTAAACATGTACAAAACCTGTTGAGATATATTGACCATCTGCTTAACACATATACACAATATTACATGTATAGAATAATAACTTCAAATTTTTCTTAAACATGTCATTAATGTGTCATGTGGAAATAAAACTAAAAATAAAGTTTCATGGTTTTAAAGAATCAAATCTAAAAGCATTAATATTAATATTAAACTTAAAATTAAAATAATATAATTTATTCAAATTATACTTAAACTTATTTTCTTTAACATTTTATATATTCTATTTCCTTATATATTCAAAGCTTTTCGTTGAGTTTGATTCTTTCAATACTTAATTAAGTTTTATCATATTACCACTTTCAACACTTAAAAAGATAGAGAATGAAGAAAAAATAATTAAATTATTTATAAATTAAAATTATTTTTTACATAAACTAATTATTATTATTTTTTACATATAACTTCTCTAAATTGTGGTAGTTAACTTATGCTTGTGTAAAATTTAACTTTAAAGTATAGAAAATTTATTCCATGTTATTTTAGGTAAAGATGTTTAAAAATTAACTATCCAATTATTTTGTAATTTTTTCTTTGAGATTTATTTTCTTAATTTTGAATAATGTTGTGTTTATGTAAAACACAACCCTAATTATATATATTCCTTGTTAGGTGTTGATAAGAAGAATTATTTTATTAGAGTATAAGAATTAAATATAGCAATATTTATAATTGTTTTTTTTTTATTTCTAAGTATAATTATAAAAGAAAGATTAACAACTGAACAAATATGCTCACATATGAAATCATATGTATAACCCATTAAATTAAGTTATGTGTGAATCCTATAAATTTCATTATTTCAAATTACTATTTAAATTTATTAAATTTGTAAAAATATAATTTTCAATTTATGTGTTATTTTTATGTAAAACACAACCCTAATTATATATATTCCTTGTTAGGTGTTGATAAGAAGAATTATTTTATTAGAGTATAAGAATTAAATATAGCAATATTTATAATTGTTTTTTTTTTATTTCTAAGTATAATTATAAAAGAAAGATTAACAACTGAACAAATATGCTCACATATGAAATCATATGTATAACCCATTAAATTAAGTTATGTGTGAATCCTATAAATTTCATTATTTCAAATTACTATTTAAATTTATTAAATTTGTAAAAATATAATTTTCAATTTATGTGTTATTTTCAAATTCAGAATAACATAATTATCCTTTAATTAATTATATTCTCATTTTTACTTAATAGTTAATTAATTTATTTATACTTGTGCATATTGTTTATAAAGTTAAAATGAAAATGATAACATAATAGAGAAAATTTGTTGTTTTGTTATTTCTATATGTTGATTAGAAACTAAATAAAAATATGTTCTAATATATATATTGAAATTTTTTAATATTGTGTGAATAATGTATTAATCACATGCATAATTATAAGGTGGTAAGTATTAATTGAAAATATTGAACTTACTTTTAAAGTTTTCCTTTAATCTAACTTGATAAAGGTTCATTTTAATATTTAGCACATAAGGTGTTTGATGGAATGTTAATTAGGAGGAAAGCCTCAAGGAAGATTCCCACTGGACACGAAGATAATCCCGGAGGTTATCTAAGTGTGAATTCTACAAGGAGCTCAAGAGGAGAAGAGAATGACAAAATATAAAAACCAGCCAACACAATTTAAGACAAGGCTTGAATCATAAAGACATAAGAGTAAATGACATGAAAGTAAAGTGCTGGAAATTAAAGAGCATGAAAGTAAAGAACATGAAACAATGGAGGAAGAGATTGAGAGAGGGGGAGGGGAGTGGAGTGCTACATGCCACTTGGGGAATGGTCCAACCCAAGATGAGTGGTGTTAGCCGCCACTTGAGCCAAGGCTCAAGATAAGACTCCAAGAGGGGGAAGAACACCCAAGAACACAACACAAGCTCTAGGCTATGCAACAATGCTCTCTATTTCATTAATGTTCAACCCTTTTACAAGAATGAGAGGCCTCCTTATATAGAGTTGGGGTGGGGACTTAGAGAGAATTACATTGGAAAAGATTCCTAAGCATATTCTACTCTTGGTGGCCAAGACTCACACATTCTAGAAGGTAGGGCACAAAAAAAGGTTTCCAATGATTGGGATGATGAGAGGACGTTTTCCAAGGGTTCTAGAAGGTCAAGATTGACTTCTTCACCCCCCTTGGATGTCCCAAACTTGGGCCTCAAGCCCAAGTGCTCCTTTGCTCCAAACAAGGCTCTACTTGTAGAAAAAGGGGTGTCAAAAGCAATCCTGCAAAACCCAGAAAAAGCATGAGTTTAGAAAATATTTAACAACTAATAGAAATGCTAAAAAGGCTAAATAAAAGGGGAGAGGAGGAAGTGTCCCTTCTCATCATGCTTCTATTAATCCTCCTTCGACACTCCTCTTCTTTATTTGTGATAAGGGGCTCATCATAACTTAAAGCAGGTTTTTTTTTTGTAAAAAAACATTGTTTATTTTTTAGGTGGAAAATTATTTTTAATTAGTTTAAATGAAAAACTTTTAATATGTTAATGTTTTCCATAATACTTAAAAATATTAATGAGAAAATATTTTGATTAAAGTATTTAAAGTTTTTATGTATATAATGTTTATTCTTTTAATTAATTAAGAAAATCATCATGATAAAGATAATATTATTTTAAAGTATTTAAATCTTTTCTCTCAAAATAAAATATTTTTCATCAAATAAATGATAAAAATTTTTTTTTTGTTAAAATATGTTTTATATTTATAAATAATAACTTGACATTAATGTGTCACATGAAAATAAATACTAGAAATAAAGTTTTAATATTTTTGAGGAATCAAATTTAAAAACATTAAAAATTAACCTTAAAATTAAATTTAAATATTTTATTCAAACTATACTTAAACTTATTTTCTTTAATATTTAATATATTTTCTTTTCTTTGAGTTTAGGGTTTATATATATATATATATATCAATTCTTAGTTAGTAAATAGCCAAAGTTTGGAGAGTGGAGTTTGATTCTTTCCATATTTTATCCTACTACTATTTTATAAAAAAATACCAAAAATTAAATAAAATATTTGTAAATTAAAATTATTTTTTATATAAAATAACTTATATTATATTTCATATATATCTTTTTTAAATTTGGGTACTTAACTTCTACTTGTGAAAAATTTAATTTTAAAATATGAAAAATTTATTTTATATTTTTTCATGTAAAAATATTTTTAAAATATTATTCAATTATATTGTGATTTTTTATTTGACATTTATTTCTCGATTTTGAATAATGTTGTGTTTGTGCAAACACAACCTTAGTTGTGCATATTACATAGAAAGTTGTGCGTGTTACATAGAAAAATGTCTATAAGAAGAATTATCCTTTTTGGAATATAAGACTTCAGTTTTTTTTTAAAGATAAATTGTGACTCAAATTTTAAACCTTCTTTGTTATTTAATGTATGGAGTTATTTTAGAAAGATAAATATTTTATTTCGATGAAGTGAGATATGTTGTGTTACACCAAACTGTCTATTCCAGCCACCTTTTCTACACATAAATCATATTATATATCATATATCACATATCATATATATCATATTAAATTCTTAAATGCTTCAATGAATGTCATCCTCTAATAAAGTCAAATTCTAAAATTCTCTCAAATATTTTGATGATTGTCATTTGTTGGACATTATTAAACCTGTTTTTCTCTATACTGTATAGGATGTTTGATAGTACTAAGTCACCTCACCTTCCCAAGGTTTGATTCAGCTATCTGAGTCTTATAAAAATAGCATGGAGGATGACTAATTCATGTCTAAATTGTGATCAATGAGCAGTCCTAATTTTATTGTACCAACAGGAAGTAACATATGTTGTTTTGGGTACTATCAAACATTTACTTGGAGATAATGTGTAGTAGTATACTGCATGCATATGCAATAAAGCACTATTCCCAGACTCCAAGATGTTTTTTTGTGAAAATTACAACTAACACGTGTTGAAAGTGATGCCTAGGTAATTAATATATATATTGTTTTAATGTTTTTAATATACCCTTGTTATATGTATAAGATCAAGGTTTGCGTAATTAATGAAATCAATTCAACTACATTTGTGTTTTTTGATAGGGATGTTAGAACACTCTTGAAAAAGTCATGCAATGAGATTTTTGAATCTTAGGACAAGGTTCTGTTCTTCGTGACCAAATTTCGGTTTCTTTATTTGTCTACAAGTTTAATCTTTGTTTGCTTATTGAATGGTTATACACTAAAACAATGATGGTCATATTCCAAACAAGTTTGCTATCTTTAATGGATTAGACAATCCTATTTAAGGTTGAGTGTAAGAATAAAAAAAAATTAGATTTGACCAATCATTCAGAGTTAAGAAAGTATGTATATATGAAACTATCATTAAGAAATTTAGTGATGGTTGAATCAAATCTTCTGTAAGCACCTCGCTTTGTGTTATTGAGATAGTTTTTTTATGTTTTTAATTGACATTCATCTACATACTAACGTTATTGGTGTTCGTTTCAAGGACACATTCTGAAAATTATTGTGATATGGGCAGAATGAAGAGTGTAACCAATGATGCAAGATGTGTAAACATTGATGAGGTTGTGTTCTTTTTTAATACATCTGTGTTGTCACTCATTGTATTCTTTTAGAACATTTGTTAAGTAAGTTCTCAAATGCATCAGAATCACAAGTAGGTATCACATCTCAGAAAAGAAGAGATTTGAGGTATAGTGCATGATCTGCCTTTGAAGACATTATAAAAACATTAAGGTCGAAAAGGTTCTAGGACATCATTAACACTGTAATTATTTTCCGTAATGTTGTTTTGGAATGTTTAAGAACAAGTCATTAGTTTTACTAATTTTGGTGTTTTGAAATATTTAAGGAGGAGTTATTGGTTGCACTCTATATTTCATTCATGATTCATATGGACAAGTGTGTATTTTATGACTTCGAGTTGTATGAAAGTCCCAATTTTTTAAATATGATAAATGGTTTATATTCCAGTTTTGCCTCAAATTATGTATGGAAAGTATCTTTTATGATTTTGTGTTTGGAAGTTGTATTCATATGTCATTCTTTTAGTATGATCAATGGTTTATAATGTAGTGTTGTCTAAAATTATGATAGAATTTACTATTTGTTGGAATTATGATGAGACTTCTTCTATGCTTTGTCCATTTATAAATTTAATTTAATATTGATTTACAAAATCATTGTTTAGAATGGTTTATAGTTTAATATTTCTTATTAATTCTTAAGGATTGTTTAAGATTTTATTTAACAAACACACACATTTATTTATATATATATATATGTGTGTGTTAAAAATAAATCTATATAAAAATATTAAAATTTTAATAAAAATTAAAAAAATTCACAATTAATTATTAAGTAAAGAGAAAATTTCATGTAATTTATAAAAAAATATTAAATTATTATAATTAAAATAACTTTTTACAATTATTTTTATTAATTTTTTATGAATTTTCTCATATTATAATGCATAAGCATAAATTATATATTTTAAAAAATAGAGATAAAAATATGTCTAATTTAATCTTCAAATATAATATTAATTTATTAAAATTTATTATTAATTATCAATAAAAAGTGAGAATAAATAATATGCATAAATAATTATTATTTAATTAATATAGTGACTATTTGATTTAAACTATACTATATCTTATATATTTTTTAGTAATTTTCATTTTTATTCGATAATTTATATACATTTTACAAAATTATAGAATGAAATTAAGTTTAACTTATAAAAAAACTATATTACAAATATTAAAATTATTTATGGAATCAAATAAAAAAATTATATTTAACTTAATAATTTTGTGAAAATAAGTTAAAACAATTTTTATGTAGTTAATATACTTTTAAGTATTTATCCCGAGAATTTAGATCAATTTTATTATTATTTTCTTATAAAATTTATGTTTAAAAATACTTTTAGAGAAATAATTATTTTTTTTGTATTGATTACTTAATCGATTGAAATTTTATTTTACAAACATGAGTTATATATATGTATTAAAAATAAATTTATAAAATAAATATATTAAAATTTTTAAAACAATAAAGAGAGGCACACTTAATTAATGATGGGTTAATATTTTATCTTTGATTACATTAATATTTTAATTAATAGAAAATATTTTAGTGAGTATTTTTAGAAAAATATGTAAAATTTTTAAATTTAATTTATTGAATAAAATGTTTTAAACATTCAATAAAAAGTTACTTCTATAAAGGTACTTAGAAAAAGTATTTTTAATTTGTGACAAAGTATTTAAATTAAAAAATTGTATTCAAATAAAAAATAAATTTTTATTCTATATTTTATGATTTTAATTATATATTTACAAAATAGTATGTGAAAAAATTATTTATAAAAAAATAGAAAAATTTAATTATAATTTATAAAAATCGAACACAAATATAATGTTTAAAATATTAAAGAAGTAAAATTGTCCAAATACTTCAACAAAAAATATGGAAATTAAGAAGGGTTAAAATATTAATAGATTTATATTTGTTCTTCCTAGATCGAGCAAGTTATATAATATAAGGATAATATTGATATTGATAATTTTAAAAGGTTGTGTTGATCATGATAACATACCAATAAGGTTGCTATGCTTTTGGGTTATTGATAAATAAAAAATTCATTTATGGAATATAAGAAGTAAGACAACTTACTTCAAGAAAGGAACTTAGAAGGTTATTTGTTACGTTATTAGTGCTTAATACAATGTCCAAACAAAATGTAGTTTCAAATTCTACTTGGAAGTTGTTGTTATTAGATGAGCTTTTATACAAAAAAAAGAGAGTATTTCAATCTATCAAATATTAAATTTATTAGTATTTCAAATTTAATCATATAATTCAATGTTTATATCATGGAATTTTTTTATGTAGAACTTGAAATTGGAGAAGAAGAGTTACATAATCTTTGTCTTCTGTAAGAGAATTATTGATGTTGAAAGACAAGTCCTTCAAAAATTATGTTTATCAACCTCAATCTAATATTTCACATAAATTACTATTCCAAAATTTTTATTACTAAGGATTTGAACTACAATGAACAAGACATTGCATAGGTACATCATTACTCTTGCAATTACTCATTGATGAGAAACTACATGTGTATGAAGATTTCACGACAACATTGATTTCACAAGATGATTTTTTTCTACATGGTTACAATGTTATAAAAAAAATATTTATGAGGAAAACATTGTTTGTTGTTATTAGATCTAAGGGAATGATTTTATCGAAAGTAGCTTCAAGTGAAATTACTTCTTTGTTACTTAGTGCAGGAAAGACAACTCATTCCACATTTTGTATACCATTACTAATAAATGAGGAATCAAATAGCAACATAGCTTAAATTTCGTGTTAAACTTTTGATGGAAACAAAATTGATTATATGGGATGAAACACTAATGATGGATAAATTATGCTCTGAAGCATTTAATAAAACTTCGAGAATTATTATGAAAAGTATAATAAGAACAATAGTAAGAAACCATTTGGTAGTAAAGTTGTTTTTTTGGAAAACTATTTTTCAGTCAAACTTTTTTTGTTGTAAGAAAAGATCAAGATATCATGTTGTGAAGTCATCAATTAACTACTATGATTTATGAATAAATTGTAAAGTTTTAAATCTTTCATAGAATATGAGATTGAAAATTATCAAATCTAATGAAAGTTCAAGACATATAAAATATTTTGTTGATTGAATTATCAACGTTGGATGTGGAGACATGAATTTAAATAGAAATGTTGAATGCGATATTGATATACCACAAGATCTTTTAATTCATAATTGTGAATTAATTTTACTATCATTTGTTGAGTTTATGTATATTGAATTTTGAATAATATGGTGTTTCTTGGACTTTTTGATGATGGAGCAATACTTTGTCCTACAACTGAGTTTGTGGAAGTTAATGATTTCATTTTATTTTATTTTTAATACTCAGTGAAGAAAGCCAGTTAGATGAAGACCAAGAAATTCAAAGTGATTGAATTATGTTAGAGTTCTTAAATAAAATTAAATAATCAAGTATTCCCAATTGAAAGTTGGTGGACCTCTAATTAAACAACAATGCAAATGAATAATTTTGGCAAAAATGATATTGTCAATACATGAAAAAACATTGGTGATATACTATTAATACCAAATAGATTTGGTTCTTGCTGTGTTTTGCAATAACAATAAATAAGAGTCAAAATCAATCTTTCTAGTTGAACTTTATTTACACATGGTCAATTATAAATTGTTGTTTCTATATTAAAAATAAAGAAATAATTAAAATATCTAACTAGGATGAAAATGGAAATATAATCACTACAACTAAAAATTTAGTATAATTTTTTTTAAAATATTTACATTTAATTTAATTATAATTTTAGAACTTTTTATTTTCATATACTAAAACTAAATTATTAATTATTACTTTATTTCAATTTAAATTCTTAATTTTAATTGATTCATACAATAAAAAATGTAAATAAGTTACATATATTTTCATTATAAAAATAAAATTACTATTATTAATTTTATAAAGTGAAATAATTATACTATATTTTAAGTATATTTTTATTAATTTAAATTTATACAATAAATATAGAATACTTTTTAAATAAAATCTTATTATTAATTTCATAAAATAAAATAATTATATTATATTTTAACTATATTTTTATCAATTCAAATTTATATAGTAAATATATAATACTTTTTTAAAAAAATCTCGTGCTTTGCACATGTATAGATAGTAGTAGTAATTATATAGATTACATCAATTATTCGATAAGGATAACTTAATAAATTATATTATAATTAAATTATAATATTTTAATAATAACAATAACAAAGTAGGTTAATCTTCTCTTTTGGTTCTCTTGACATTTTACCAACTAAAAATAAGTCGAGGCAAATTGATTGACATAAAAATTGTGAGTTAGAAAGTTTGACCTACTCTGCATAGTTACAGATTTACGAGTATGCAGGTTGACTCATAAAATTTTAAAAAAATATAAAAAATTTCTATAATTTTTTAATTCTAAACTTAAATATAATATAGAACCAAAGATTGAATGTAAATATAACAATCATAAAATAGATAATAGAAACTAATTATTTATTATTTATTACAAATAATTAAAGAAACACGCTATAAAAAAATATATTAAATTAGACCTTGAAATAAAATTTAAATTTGTATTTGTAAATATATGATATTGATGAAATATTGAATGAAAATATTTAATATACATAATACTACATTATAATAAAAAATTTAAAAAAATAGTGCAAGCTGTTGGACGAGTGGGTTAACCCACACTTTGGCCCACACGAGCTATGAGTTATGTAGGGTGAGTCTATGAAGGCTAGTGAGCTAAAATATTCAACTCGTTTCACACTTTTTGCCAGAACAATGGGCTAGTACGTGTGATTCGTCATGCATTATCATCCCTATTAAACGATACAACAATACATTATTATATAGAAAATGTATTACCATGGTATAAGATTTGTTTCTTTATGAAAATAGTAATTGATGTATATTCCTTCTTTCATTTTTTATATTTCTTTTAATATAATTGAAAGTATAGTGTGAGATTATGTAAATACATTCACATTCAAACATCAATCCTTCATATAAGATGGTGTTATAATATGGAACTTATTATATTTTACAATAAGTAACACTACTTAAGTGTTGACACTCAAGTTCTAAAATATAAAAACACATCAAATACTACCAAACTTAATAAAATAAAAAACTGAAGTCAATATAATATAATTAACCAAATTAATGTCTAATTTATTTTTTCACAAATTAATCATGATATGATAACTGAATTTTTGGTGAAAGAAAAGTTACTGACTAAATTAATCACTTTATAATTTATTAATTTAAATGATAATATAAAAATTTTGTTACCAAAGAAGATCAAGTCAAGTCTCTTTGAAGGTATATCGAGTTTTGATGTGTTCTCAAGCAAACCAGATTGAAGGTTGAAAAGATCGAAGAGTTGAAGTGTTGAAGTATCGGTGGAGCTTAGATCGAAGTTGGAGTTCTGTTGGTGTTGGTTGTGTCGTATTATTCTGGAATAAGAGAAATCGAAACCAACAAACTGATCCAACATTCTTTCACTCGTGATAGTTTTTAAAGAGTAAAACTGTTTTTAACAAATCGATCGATATAACATATTCGATGGTTTTTAACACAATCAATTATGTTGTTTTCAAACAAATCTTTTCAAACATTTTTTCGAAAAGTATTTTGAATTTCAAATTGGCATTTAAAATCATAAATGTTTTCAATTATTATACAGATCTTATGTTTTCAGATTTCATAAAAAGATTTTAAATGTGTGAACATTTCATAAATAGTTTTTAATACTGTGAAAGGTTTTCTCAGATTTCATTCTCTATATAAAGAGGAAAAATACAAGTTGATACACACAGAGCTAAAAACTCAAGCACAAAATCATTTGTTTACACTCTCTGGTCTACAACATTCTTTATCACTTGTGAAAGGAGCTAACGATCATTAACGTTGTTTTGGATTCTATCTTTCCAGGTGATACTGTTTCAGTATTAGTTTACATATATCTGTCAACACCATTGTTGATGTAGTGGTTCATCCCTGGTAAGTTTTCAAGGGAGGTGTTTTCATCTCTTGTGGGTTTCAAGAGAGGTGTTCAGTCTTTAGATTTTCTTTTACAAGTTCAATTGTAATATTGATTGTAATAGTTTTTCTAAAGATAGTGTTTGGTAGTCATTCTCGAATTGAGGTGACTGGGCACTGGACGTAGGGTTGGCTATACCCGAACCAGTATAAATCCTTATGTTTTTCTCTTCCCTTATCCTTTTATTTTGTTTACTGCTTCCGCTCCGTTTAACGTTTTTCAGGTTAATCGAAAAAGGGTAAACATCTTAATTACATCAATTCACCCCCCTCTTGATGTTTTTTGTCTAACAAATTTTGCCTTCTATAATTGTACAAATTTAAACGTATTTCCTCATATTTTTTAATTTTTTATAGGTTTTTTATTTTTGTTTGTATATACATCTTTAGTTTTGAAAAATAAAGAAAAAGTTATAATGTCAATACTTTGAATGATAAAATATTTTTAATAAATGAATATGATATCGAATGAGTATATTAAAAAAAAGAAACTATTTTTATTTATTGAAATGTTAAATATATTTTAGAAAATGTTGGGATAAATTGTTTATTCTGGTTTTAATATTCTATTATGTTTTATTTGCTTGCTGTTAATAAATTCCTAAATTGTAGGGATATGAGTTAGATTGAACTAGTCAGTCCCATGTTTTAGGGATTATTAGACGTGGGTTGTTTTTCCCTTTCTATAAGCTTTATTTAGTTGTAAATGGTTTATATAAACCTCAATATATCAATAAAGAAGATGTGTCATTCTTTTGCAAGATTAGTAAGTATTAGTATAGTACCTTACAAAGTTGGTATCAAAGCCTCAAAAGAGGCCTGATAGAGTGTAAACAAAAAGAGTGTATAGTTTTGTATAGGCCTTCATCCCAAAATTTGACAAAGATTATGATCATTGGAGTCTCCTCATGGAGAATCAACTCAAATCCAAGGACTATTGGAACGTGGTTGAGTCAGGCTACGAAGAGCTGCCAGAAGACCAAACCTTGTTAGTAGTTCAGAAGAAGACATTAGAAGAAATGAAATTGAAGGATTTAAAAGCCAAAAACTATTTTTCCAAGCCTTTGACAACTCGATTATGAAACTATTACTCAGCAAGAGATTTCCAAACAGCTATAGGACTCAATGAAGGTTAAATATCAAGGCAACACTAGGGTGTAGAGAGCTCAACTCCAGTGCCTCAGGAGAACCTTTGAGCTCCTCAAGATGAAGATGAGAGAAACGGTCATTGAATACATCACATGAGTCATGGTAGTGGCCGTTGATATGCAAAACTGCAAAGAAGACATGACAAATGCTAAGATCATGGAGAAAATCTTATGCACGCTTACAGAGAATTTTGACTATATTGTGTGTTCCATTGAAGAAGCCACGAATACTGACCAACTTACACTTGATGCACTCCAAAGCTCCTTGGGTGTTCATGAACAAAAGTTATTAAGGTGAAAAGAGGGAGATGATCAATCTTTAAAAATTGCATGAGGAGAAACCTAGTGGAAGAGGATGTGGTCATGGGTCAGGAAGAGGTAGTGGCACTGCAGGAGGACGAGGCTGTTGGACTTGAAGACTTGATTTCAAGTGGATTTGATGTCTCCAACCACCTTTAATGATGAAGATGTTGGTGCTTGAAGAATGAAGATTTTGTCTTAGGAATAGAGAGTCTTAGGTTGTGTGGTAAGATGCATTTCAATCTATCTTGGTCTTAGTCTTGGAGTTTAAAATGTTTTGAAATGTTTTAAAAAGGTTTTAAAATGATTTCAAAGGTTTAACTGTTTTTTAACTGGTTAAAAATCTGATTTCAACTAGTTAAACTGTTCTTCGTTTTTCAAGGCTTTGTATTTGGGAAATTTTAGCTAACTGTTTTCGAAATTTAAACCAGTTAAAATCCTGGTAGGTTTGTTTCAGGAATTCCAGTTTTCTGGAATAGCTAGTTAAAACGAGATTTCAACCGACTGATTTCAAGTTCCAGAAAAAGGGTGCTCACCTGGAAAATGGGTTTTAATGAAAACAACCGGCTAAAACGCGATTTCAACCGAGCTATTTCTCGAGAATCGGTTTTAACAGTTTTCTATATATATCTTGAAACTCAAAGAACTAAGTGACGAAACATTTTCTAAAGAACCCATTGGGCAAGAACGTTCCTATTACACTCTAAAACATTTTGCTAATCACTCCAAGACGATCAAGATTCAATTGAGTGCGAATCAAATCAAGAAGTGCATGCTCTGTTTTTCGTTCTTGCTGGTGCTCTGTTTTTCGTTTCTGCATTGAAGAACTCCAGGTTTATTCAATCTTTTTGTGTGTGTTGGTTAGCTGCGTGTTCGTATCTTAATCAGGGTGATTAAGAGATCTTGTAATAGGGTTTTACAGGTGTTTAGAAGTCTTGTAGGGTTCAAGACTTGGTGCAGCTTCTGGTTTCGGTTTTGCATGTAGTGTTCATGTAAAAGCTGGTTTTTAGTGAATTGATTGAATTTGTTTGTTTAGGAAACTGGATGTAGCCTTTGTTGAAAGGTGAACCAGTATAAATCTGCTGTGTTGTTCTTCTTCCCTTTAACTCTTTCCATTCGGTAATTGAAGTTTGAATTGAAATTGAATTTGGTATATGATCAATTGATTAAGAGCATTTCAAGAACCTATAAAAACTGGTTTAAATCTTCAATTCGAATCTGGTTTTTCATAATTGGGCATTGGGTTTCGAAAATCTTTGAAAGTTTAATTCACCCCCCCTCTTAAACTCAGCCATTTATTCCAACAATTGGTATCAAGAGCTGGTTCTTGAAAAATATTCAAGTTTTCTGAAAAATTTCAAACATGGTCGAAGGAAAATTGCCTTTTGCGGAGGGTGCTTCTATAAACAGGCCACCTATGTTTTACGGGGTAAACTATCCATTTTGGAAAGTGAGAATGAAGATTTTCATTGAATCAATTGATATAAGGATTTGGAATGCTATAGTCAATGGACTGTATATCCCTAAAGATGAGAAACCATGGGAAAGTTTAAATGCTGATGAACAAAAGAAAGTGCAATATGATTGTAAAGCAAAGAACATCATTACATCTGCACTTAATCTTGATGAATTCTTTCGTGTTTCACAGTGTTCCAATGCTAAAGAGATGTGGGAAGTGTTGGAGGTTACTCATGAAGGAACAGTGATGTTAAGAGAGCAAGAAAGCATACTTTAATCCAAGAATATGAGATGTTCAGAATGCTTCCAGGAGAAACTGTTTCGAGATGTGCAAAAGAGGTTTACACACATTATAAACCATCCGATCGGCCTTGGAAAAGTGTTTGAGAAAGAGGAGCTGAACATCAAAGTGCTTGAAATGTTTGGATCGAAGTTGGCAACCCAAAGTTACGAGCAATTTCGAATCAAGGACTTGTCAACAATGAGTGTTGCTGCACTTTTTGGAAAGCTAAGGGAACATGAGCTTGAGTTGAATAGACTTGCTGAACAAGAAGACAATGACAAGAAAAAGAAAGGGCTTGCCTTGAAGACTTTGGTTCACAAAGAGGAGAATAGTGAGGATGAAGGACATGGAGGAAGTGATGCAGAAAATATGAACCTCTTAGTTAGAAAGTTCAACAAGTTCTTGAAATACAAGAACAAAGACTACAAGAACAAGAGGTATAATAAAAAATCTGATTTAGCTTCTTCTAACTTTACTTGTTTTGGTTGTGGAAAACGAGGGACATATTAAGAGTTGAATGTCCATCCTCACAAAACAAAGAGAGAAATGGAGAAAAGAAGCATGAAAGATCATTCAAAACCAAGAAGGCTTACATAGCATGGGATGAGAATGATATATCCTCTAGTGATTCTTCAAGTGATGATGAAAGAGCCAATCTTTGTCTTATGGCTAATTGTGATACAGCAAGTAGTGTAAGTTCCTCCACTACTCAAAATGGTCTTCCTTATGATCAGCTGCTGCAAAATTTTCTGGAATTGCATGAAGAGGCTAATAGGGTTGCTTGTTCAAACAATAGGCTTAAAGGTATGAACAATTGGCTAGAGAACAAGGTGAAAGAGCTAGAGAAAGAGCTGGAAAATTCAAAAACTGATTTTGAAAATCTGGAAATGATTTACAAGGTTTCAAGTTGCAATGATGAACATGCTGGAAAAATCTGCACAAAATGCAGAACTTTAGAAAATCAAATTGAGTATTTGAACAAATCTTTAGCTAAATTCACCATGGGAAGAGCCAACTTGGACACACTTTTAGAATTTAAAAATTGTGTAACGAATAAAGCTGGACTTGGATTTAAAAATGGTTTTCAAAAGAAACAACAACCTTATAGAAATTTCTTTTCACATAGAAAACCGTCCAAGCACTTCATCCATTACTTGCTTCTATTGTATGAACAAGGGACATACTTCAAAATCATGCAAAATCAGAAAATTTGGTGTTCCTAGTGGTCAATTTATTTGGAAGCCAAAATGTGGTAGAAAGGTTATTAACTTTGTTGGACCCAAATTGATGTGGGTACCAAATTCTCTCCATTGATTGTGTTTTGCGGGTGTTCTTGAAGGCCAAGGAATCATTGTGGTATCTAGACGGTGGCTGTTCAAGGCACATGTGTGGTGACAAAGGAAGTTTGTCAAACTCACCTTGAAAAATGGAGGTTTTGTCACATATGGAGATAATAATAAAGGGAAAATTCTTGGAAGTGGTGATGTTGGTAACATTTCTTCAATCCTTATTGAAAGCGTGTTATATGTTGAAGGTTTGAAGCATAATCTTCTTAGTATTAGCCAACTATGTGATAAAGGTTTTAGAATCACTTTTGAATCAAATCATTGCAAGATCCTTGAGAAAAATTCTGATAAAATCTGCATGTTAGGCAAGAGAATTGAAAACATTTATATGCTTGATCTTGATCATATGTGTGCAACTAATTTTACATGTCTCATGTCTAAGGAAGATAGTTCATGGCTTTGGCATAGGAGAGCTGCACATATTAACATGAACCATTTGGAAAAACTGTTTTCAAAAGAACTTGTATTAGGGTTACCTAAACTGAAATTTGAGAAAGATAAAATCATCATGCATGCCAAAAGGGTAAACAAACCAAAGTTTCTTTTAATCTGAAAAATTATGTGTCAACAACAAAACCTTTGGAGCTGCTTGCATTTGGATTTGTTTGGTCCATCTAGAACAATGAGTATTGGTGGAAACTATTATGCTTTGGTTATTGTTGATGACTATTCTAGGTTTACTTGGACTTTGTTTTTGAAAAATAAAAGTGATGCATTTCATGCTTTTAAGAAACTTGTCAAGGTTTTACAAAATGAAAACAGCTGCGACATAAGTACTCTTAGAAGTGATCATGGAGGGAATTTGAAAATGAAAAGTTCAATCATTTTTGTGAAAAATATGGGATTAAGCATAACTTTTCAGCACCTAGGACTCCTCAACAAAATGGTGTTGTTGAGAGGAAAAATAGATCACTTGAGGAACTAGCTAGGACAATGCTTAATGAATCAAACATCCCTAAATATTTTTGGGCGGATGCAGTAAATACTGCATGTTACATAATAAATAGGGTTTTGATAAGACCTATTTTGAAGAAAACCCCTTATGAATTGTACAAAGGGAGAAAACCCAACATAGCACATCTTAGAGTGTTTGGCTGCAAGTGTTTTGTTTTAAATAATGGCAAAGAAAAACTTGGCAAATTTGATGCTAAAGCTGATGATGAATTGTTTTTAGGCTATTCTTTACATAGCAAAGCATATAGGATCTTCAACAAGAGATTAGCTATCATTGAGGAATCAATACATGTTGTTTTTGATGAGACTAATGTGCAAAATGGAGGTGCAGTGAGTGGTGCAGGTGCAGGTGAAGAGAACTTAATTGAAGGTGTATCAACTGGACATGTAGAAGCTGAAAAAGCTGCTGCGAGTGGTATTTTAGCTGGTGAAAATAAAAAGAACTGGCTGAAATCCGGCACCGAATTAAATTCTGCAGAAAATGATCTACCTAAAGAATGGAGGGTGCCTCGCAATCTGTCCATTGGAAATGTGATAGGAGATGTTCAAAGAGGTGTTTCTACAAGAAGGTCTATGCATGATACATGTTTAACTGCTGCATTTGTTTCCCAAGTTGAACCTAAATGTGTTGATGATGCTTTATTGGATGAAAACTGGATTTTGGCAATGCAAGATGAACTGAACCAATTTAAAAGGAATGAGGTTTGGGAACTAGTCCCTTGCACACCTAACATGAATATAATTGGCACAAAGTGGGTGTTTAAAAATAAAATGAATGATCAAGGAGTAATAACTAGAAACAAAGCTAGGCTTGTAGCTAAAGGGTATAACCAAGAGGAAGGAATAGATTATGAGGAAACATATGCTCCTGTTGCTAGGTTAGAAGCTGTTAGGTTATTACTTGCTTTCTCATGCATGATTAGATTCAAACTTCATCAAATGGATGTGAAAAGTGCATTTTTGAATGGATATATAAATGAAGAAATTTATGTTTCACAACCATCTGGATTTGTTGATCACAAATTGCCTAACCATGTATATAAGCTCAAAAAGGCTCTTTATGGACTCAAGCAAGCTCCAAGACAATGGTATGAAAGGTTAAGTAACTTTCTTATCTCTCAAAACTTTGAAAGGGGCCAAGTTGATAAAACCTTGTTCATTAGAAAGTCTTTGGACAGACATTATCTTGGTGCGAGGTTTATGTGGATGATATAATCTTTGGATCCACTAATGAGAAGCTTTGTGAAGAATTTGTTGCAGCTATGCAGGGGGAGTTTGAAATGTCAATGATGGGTGATCTAAACTTCTTCTTAGGCTTACAAGTCAAGCAATTAGATCATGGAACATTCCTCAATCAGTCAAAATATTGCAAAGAGTCAGTTAAAGAAATATGAGATGGACAGTTGCAAAGAATCAAGCACACCCATGGCTACCAGCAGCTATCTTGATGCGGATGAAAGTGGTAAACCTTTTGATTCCACTAAGTATAGAGGTTTGATTGGTTCACTATTATATCTAACTGCTAGTAGGCCTGATATAATGTTTAGTGTATGCATGTGTGCTAGGTTTCAATCTAATCCCAAAGAATCACATTTCGCAATTGCCAAAAGAATCTTGAAATATCTAAAAGGAACTATTAATGTTGGTTTGTGGTATCCTAAAGGTGCTTCTTTTAATCTAGTGGGCTATTCGGATGCAGAGACTTTCTTTGGATGTAAACTTGATAGAAAAAGCACTAGTGGAACTTGTCATCTACTAGGAAGTAGTCTAGTATCATGGCATAGCAAAAAGCAAGCTAGTGTGGCTTTGTCTACTGCTGAAGCTAAGTATGTTGCAGCTGGGAGCTGTTGTGCTCAAACTCTTTGGTTAAAACAACAGCTTTTTGATTATGGTTTGAAACTAGATCACATTCCTATTAGGTGTGACAATACAAGTGCTATCAACTTAACAAAGAATCCTATTTTGCACTCTAGAAGCGAAACATATAGAAATAAGGCACCATTTCATTAGGGATCATGTTCAAAAGGTGATTGCATAATTGAATTTGTTGACTCTAATAACCAACTTGCTGATATATTTACCAAACCACTCCCAAAAGATAAGTTTTTCCAATTAAGAAATGAGTTGGGTGTCCTTGATGTTTCAAATGTGATGTAATTCCTGTATATGATTCATTTCTGCTGTTAATCATCTTTGTGTTTGTGTGTTTGAATGCTTAAATCTGCATAATTCTTGATTGATTGCGGTTAAATTTGCATATTGGATGTTATAAGTGTAATCTGCAATGTTATTCGAGGATTTTAGTTAGTTGTTTCGGGCTTTTAATCGGTTGTTTTGCATAATTTGAGGCTGCAGTGGATGTGCGATAATATACATCTCTGTTTTAGTCGAGTTAATCCGTTGATTCGATCGATTAAAATCATTTATCCGCATTAAATCGATATCGAGATTTACGTTTTAATCAGTTGTTTTTCATAAATCAACTGACTAAAATTGCCTGTCACCATGCAAAGTTTAAAATTTGAGCGAATTTACTGTTAAACTGCATTGATTCACATATAATTGGTGCATTTAAGTTGATTAATTGAGAATTGTGCATTTAAACATGATAGATAAAGGCGATTCAAAGAATCTTGACTGCTTGTTTTGTCTTGTAGTGCCTTTGCTTTACTTTTTAGCTAGTTTCTCTCTCCGGATACGTGTTGCATTCAACCAATCGAATTCTTTGGTCAATATTGTGCTCTGCTGCATATCTCTGTCCCATATATTCCAAGCTGAATGCAATTGATTCCCTCTTTGATTGAATAAAACATTAATTTGTTAAAAATTTGAAAATCTGAAATGTTAAATACATGTCGTTGTGCATTGCTTCATTGTTATTCACCTTGCCAGTGTAAAATCTGCATAATCCATTCTCTATACTCTATTTCTCTGCACTTTATCTTTTACGAAATGGCATCTTCAAGCAACCCAAGGAAGAGATCAAAAAGGTTGGGTCATCCAAAAATAAGGAACCAGAAATTCCAGCAACTCATACTTATAGACATGGGTCTATAGAAGCTTGGTTCGAAGGTGATGAAGAGAGGATTGAGAAGTTTCAATCCCATATCGAGTAGGAAGGCTGTAAACTCACCCAAAGTGCTCGGTTTTCGGTGGTTGGAAGATGAAAGACTGACCGACATTATAGCCATGATTCAACATCGGGATCTGCAGAAATTTACTGGAATTAAATGGGTTCATATACCCAGATTTGGTGAAAGTATTTTACACAAATCTCAAACATGATGGATCTGTTTTAACTTCCAAAGTGAAAGGAACAGAAATGATCATAAACAATTACTGTTTGGAAAAGAGTAGGGGCTTCAAAGCTGACGGCATTGTGGTTAGCGAGGGTTTGTGTGGTTCCTTGGAAGACTTTAACAAGGTGCGGACCTACAAAGAGTGTTTGAGGAATCCTCGAGGATCCGTTCGTGGATTTCGAGGTTGGTGGACTTACCTTGACAGACAAGGGTGCTTACATTTATCATCACATGGATAATCACTCCAAGGGGAAGCAATCATGCTACATTGAATGAAGGTGATCTTCTTCTAATTTTTTGTTTGATGAAATCTGTGAGAATTAACTGGATTCATATCATCAAAGATCACATGATGAAGTCCAAAAGGCTGCCTGATTATCGTCTTCCATATGCTGTGATAATTTCCAAATTCCTTGAGTATTTTGGTGTGGACATTAGAGGTGAACAGAAAATCAGTATAGGGCGAACCCACCAGCTGGACAATGGCTTTCTCTTTAAGTTTGGCTTTACCAAAAGCAATGGAGCTTGGACTGCTGCACAGGACGCTGTCAATGCAGGGCCAAATGCTGCTGGAACTTCTTGATGCATGCCTAAGAGGCATTGTATGTGTTGTAGGATCTCTCAAACATGTGTAGAAGCATAGGAAATCAAAATAACATGAAGATTATCATAGAAGAACATGAAAACCGAAATTCCCCCAAATGTTAGGGTTCCAATCGGTGCAAAATCTTTAAAACTTGAAAAGAAATCAATTCAACCGATTAAAATGAAGAACACATGCATAGGAAGGCATAGAATGAATTAAACTTGAATTTAATCGGTGCAAATGGCTAGAATTGATCCATATAGGTGCAGCACATGAAGAACAAAACAAGAACATGAAAAGGAAAACATGGAAGAAGACAAGAGAATGAAGAACACGCCACTTTCATAAAGAAAGATAAGTGCAAAGGACAATCACCACTTGAATTATGGAAAACTCAAGATAAGATTCTAGAAATGAGGCTTACCTCTTGAACTTCAAAGAGAATTAGCTCTTGCTCTCAATTAATCTTCAAAGTTATGTTACAAATGAGACCCACACCCTTATATAGAAAGGGGAAAACGAAAATGCATGCACATGGGTGGAATTCTAAAGGTTAGGCCATGTTTGGAAGATGCTCCAAAGCTTCCCAAACAAGGCCCTTATTTTTTTATACTATCCATGTGTCCAAACAAGTAGCCTCTTATTTCTATTTCAAAGAAAGAAACTAAACTAACTCTATTTTTATTTACAAGGAAATTACAAGAGCTATTAATATTTTTATTCTCTTCTTCAAGCTTCTTGTACATTCTCCTTGTTTTTCTTCCTTCCTTTTCTTCAAAATTCTTTGTAAACTTTTCTTTCATATTTTCCTTTTCTTATTTTGTTGTGGTGACTCCTCCTTGCATGGGTTGAGGTTTTTCATGAATTGAGATCACATCATTCTCCCCTCTTGAAAAGAATTCGTCCTCGAATTTTGGGGTACCTACATCATACAAAGATAAGTCATTCACATTGAAACTATTGCTATTACTTACTATACCTAGCAAAGAAAATATTACAAGTATTATTTTGCAAGAATAAAAAATACTAATAGTATTTACATACTTGTTTACCTTTTAGTATTCCTGGATCAAATACAAATCAATGCATTCTCAATGTTATGAAATATTTTTCAAAATCTTTTGATTTTCCTAAACTTTTGTTATTTTCACTTAAAAAAATTTCATTTGAATTATAAAGGACAAAGTTTCTATGCAAACCATTTTTACAACAATAAAAGCATGCAATTTTCCCATAAAGTCTAGCACACATGGTAGAATGTCCATTCAAGTCCTTAGAATATACAAAAATATTAGAAACATTTTTATAGTCATTTTCTTCCATGTTTGTGCTTTTGTCTTCTATTATCTTCTCTTCCTCTCCCCATTGTTTTTGCCATTGTTCTTTAATATGCAAATCTTCACTAGGCAACAAAACAAAAGGAGACAAGTTAGTAAATTTTTTTAAAGAAGAATTAGAATCAGGAAATGAAGGAGAAAAAGAGTTCAAAGTTGTGCAATCCCCCTTTAAGGATTCATTCTCAATCATGTGTGAAGGGGGTGTTATAAGAGACTCTTCCTCTTCTCTAATTTTTTCTAGCCTTTCCTTTTCTTCTTTTTTTTCTCTTTCTTTCTCCTCTTTTTCTTTTCTTTCTTTCTCCTCTTTTTCTTTTCTTTCTTTCTCTTCTTTTTCTTTTCCTTCTTTCTCCTCTTTTTCTTTTATTTCTTTCTCCTCTTTGTCTTTTCTTTCTTTCTCTTCTTTGATTTTCTTCTCATGTGCACATTTGCTTTCTTTTTGCTCATGATTTTCAACTCTAGAAACAATAAGCTCACGACTTGCACCTTTATTTACTTGTTCACTTAATTCTTCATCCCCTTTCAAGACCATTTTCCTTTTGGTAGGACATTCGGAAGCAATGTGTCCATGCTCCAAACATTTGTAACATTTAATGGAACTTGATCTTGAAGAAGATGAAGGATTGGAAGGAGTAGATCTAACATTTAAATTGGAGTTGGAATAGGAAGACGTACCTTGGCTCTCGGATTTTTTCCTATTATCATCCCACATTGTTTTACCTTTGTCTTTCCAAGAGCCTTGTGCATTGTTGGAATATAGCTTCCTTTGATTCTCTCTCCTTTGAATTTGTTTCTCCACTTTAGTGGCTTGATTCACTAGTTGTTCCAATGTGTTATACTCTTGTAATTCTATCACATCTTGAATTTCTTTATGGAGACCATTGAGAAATCTAGCCATTGTAGCCTCCAAGCTTTCTTCAATTTTGACCTTAGCCATGGTAGACTCCAAATCCTTGAAGTAGTCTTTAACACTTCTTGTTCCTTGTACAAGCCTTTGAAGCTTAAGATACAATTCTTTCTTATAATAAGAAGGAACAAATTTATCTCTCATGCACATTTGAAGATTATGCCATGAAGTAATGGCTAACCTCCTACCACTAAGGACTTCTTTTTTTATTTGATTCCACCACACTAAAGCATATTGTTCAAATTCAAGAGTAATGAGTTTAACTTGTGTAAGATTTTCAAAAGTATAAACACTTAAAATTTGTTCAACTTGAGATTCCCACTCAAAATACAATTCCGGATTAATATCACCAACAAATTTGGGAAATCTAACATTATTTTTTACAACTCTTTCTTGATATACATCTCTTCCTCCTCTTCCATCACTTTCAACTTGAGGAGTTCTTCTTCTTCTTTCATATGGTTGCAAGTTGAGTTGGGTTACTTGCCTTGTAAGTTCTTCTACCTTTGCATAAATTTGTGCATACCTTGAAGACATTGTAGGAGAATTTACTTGGCTGGACACAAAAGAAAATTAACAAAACAACAACTAACAAAGAGAATTTGGTTAGATGAGTTAGGTAAAAGAAAACAAATATGAGCTCTCAATTTTTTTTTCAAGTGTATTTTGCTCTCAATCTCATAAAATTCCTCTCAACTCTTGGCACTCAAGCTCTCATTCCATTCTCAAGGTAATTCATCAAGTCAAAGAATCCACTTAGTTATCAATTCAAGTGAAAGATGAAATGATTGGCCAAAGCACTTAGAATTTCAAGAAAATTATGACAACTTCAAGACAAAACTTTAGGAATTTTTGAAGACCAAAAACTAGAAAGGGTAAAAACAAGAATAGGACAACAAAAGAGTAACTATCATGTGACAATTTGGAACAAATTAAAACAAGAAAAGCACCAAGAAAATTGGAAAGATTACTCAACAAAATTTAGCACAAATTCTAGTCAAGATTTCAAGTGAAAAGAAGTTCACTAACATCCACAAAAGTTAGGACTAATTTGTCAAACCAATGACTAAAAAATCAATCAATGTGTATGGGCAAGGAAACTTGATTTTCTTTTTGGTTTTTTTTTATGCACAAGTATTTGGCCAAGGCTTGTTTGTATTTGGCCTTGATGTTTCTTTTTGTTCTAAATTGTGCTTTTATATCCAATGCCTAAACACATCCACCAAGAGTTAGTCTCACAAAGTTTGAACACTTAGCCCCTAATGTTTGGAGTCCAAATGATCAATTCTAATCACAAGAAGTCCTAAAGAGAAATTGAAACTAAACACATCAAGTAATACAAGAATTAGATGGTAAAGAAAACTTGACAAACATATGACTCAAAAATAATAAAAGGATGACTCAAACTAGTGGCAACCAAAGATTAATGAATGTCATTTTGTCAAACACTTCATATGCCTCAATTAACAACAATTCATTAATCAAGATTAACCAAGAATTTATGACTATACAACCAAACAAAAACAGATTTACAAAACTGTTTTTTTTTCTTTTTGCTGCAGTTTTTTTTTTCAGAAAAAAATCAGATCCATGTTCTTGATGTTCTAGACTCAAATACATCATGTTTGAAGCCTTAGAGCTCTGATACCAAATGATGCATGCCTAAGAGGCATTGTATGTGTTGTAGGATCTCTCAAACATGTGTAGAAGCATAGGAAATCAAAATAACATGAAGATTATCATAGAAGAACATGAAAACCGAAATTCCCCCAAATGTTAGGGTTCCAATCGGTGCAAAATCTTTAAAACTTGAAAAGAAATCAATTCAACCGATTAAAATGAAGAACACATGCATAGGAAGGCATAGAATGAATTAAACTTGAATTTAATCAGTGCAAATGGCTAGAATTGATCCATATAGGTGCAGCACATGAAGAACAAAACAAGAACATGAAAAGGAAAACATGGAAGAAGACAAGAGAATGAAGAACACGCCACTTTCATAAAGAAAGATAAGTGCAAAGGACAATCACCACTTGAATTATGGAAAACTCAAGATAAGATTCTAGAAATGAGGCTTACCTCTTGAACTTCAAAGAGAATTAGCTCTTGCTCTCAATTAATCTTCAAAGTTATGTTACAAATGAGACCCACACCCTTATATAGAAAGGGAAAAACGAAAATGCATGCACATGGGTGGAATTCTAAAAGGTTAGGCCATGTTTGGAAGATGCTCCAAAGCTTCCCAAACAAGGCCCTTATTTTTTTATACTATCCATGTGTCCAAACAAGTAGCCTCTTATTTCTATTTCAAAGAAAGAAACTAAACTAACTCTATTTTTATTTACAAGGAAATTACAAGAGCTATTAATATTTTTATTCTCTTCTTCAAGCTTCTTGTACATTCTCCTTATTTTTCTTCCTTCCTTTTCTTCAAAATTCTTTGTAAACTTTTCTTTCATATTTTCCTTTTCTTATTTTGTTGTGGTGACTCCTCCTTGCATGGGTTGAGGTTTTTCATGAATTGAGATCACATCACTTCTGCTGGTGCTGGAGATGAAACTGATGAAGCTGGAAATTCTGAACCTGGTGCAGAAGGCTACTCCATGATGGGAGATATTGTACCTTATGTTCCTCCAGTTGACCGTGGACCTCCACTTTCATTGTTTGAACAAACAGTGTTACAAAGATTTGATTCGATCCAATCTCATCAACAATATCATCACAACTACTGCATGAATAGGTTTGGGCGTATTGATCAAAGCATTGAAGATTTACATGCCCAACTTGCACAAATAAATATGGGTTCTTATGCTACTCCTAGTGATGATAGTGGAGAAGATAATGACTGATCTCTCCTGCTGAAGTTTCTGCTATGCGGTCATTGCTGTTGTTGGTCATATGGTCTTGTACTGCATATTGTCTGTCTTGTTGCTGCTGTTGGAGCTCAAGCTGCTGCTGCTTGCCTTTTTCTTTTAAATTTTGTTTTGTTCATGTGCTGTTAGTTAGTTGTTGCTGCTGTTTCTAATTGGGTTATAATGCCCATGTATGTTGGACAATCTTATTCGCTACATATGCTATGTTATTTCTCTTGTGCTATTTGATGATTCCAAAGGGGGAGAAATTGTTGAATGCATTTGAAGGCACATGAAGAGCAAGTGCAAGTGAAAGGGGGAGAAAGGGGGAGAATCTGAATCTACTGCTGCGAATCTGAAGAAGAATACTGCTGCTGCTATTTTCTGCTACCTTGATTGCTGTTCTCGCTGTATATTGCTTCGCTGTATTTACTGTATATGTATTTACTGCTGCTGTATGCTGTATTTTTGCTGCTGTATTTTTCGAATTTTTGTTTTTTGCAGGACTCCTACATTCTTCAAAGACAATGAATGCATCAAGTGGTTGTCATCATCAAATAGGGGGAGTTTGTTGGACTTGAAGACTTGATTTCAAGTGGATTTGATGTCTCCAACCACCTTTAATGATGAAGATGTTGGTGCTTGAAGAATGAAGATTTTGTCTTAGGATTAGAGAGTCTTAGGTTGTGTGGTAAGATGCATTTCAATCTATCTTGGTCTTAGTCTTGGAGTTTAAAATGTTTTGAAATGTTTTTAAAAAGGTTTTAAAATGATTTCAAAGGTTTAACTGATTTTTAACTGGTTAAAAATCTGATTTCAACTAGTTAAACTGTTCTTCGTTTTTCAAGGCTTTGTATTTGGGAAATTTTAGCTAACTGTTTTCGAAATTTAAACCAGTTAAAATCCTGGTAGGTTTGTTTCAGGAATTCCAGTTTTCTGGAATAGCTAGTTAAAACGACATTTCAACTGACTGATTTCCAGTTCCAGAAAAAGGGTGCTCACTGGAAAATGGGTTTTAATGAAAACAACCGGCTAAAACGCGATTTCAACCGACTATTTCCTACGAGAATCGGTTTTAACAGTTTTCTATATATATCTTGAAACTCAAAGAACTAAGTGACGAAACATTTTCTAAAGAACCCATTGGGCAAGAACGTTCCTATTACACTCTAAAACATTTTGCTAATCACTCCAAGACGATCAAGATTCAATTGAGTGCGAATCAAATCAAGAAGTGCATGCTCTGTTTTTCGTTCTTCGCTGGTGCTCTGTTTTTCGTTTCGCATTGAAGAACTCCAGGTTTATTCAATCTTTTGTGTGTGTTGGTTAGTCTGCGTGTTCGTATCTTAATCGGGGTGATTAAGAGATCTTGTAATAGGGTTTTACAGGTGTTTAGAAGTCTTGTAGGGTTCAAGACTTGGTGCAGCTTTCTGGTTTCGGTTTTGCATGTAGTGTTCATGTAAAAACTGGTTTTTAGTGAATTGATTGAATTTGTTTGTTTAGGAAACTGGATGTAGCCTTTGTTGAAAGGTGAACCAGTATAAATCTGCTGTGTTGTTCTTCTTCCCTTTAACTCTTTCCATTCGGTAATTGAAGTTTGAATTGAAATTGAATTTGGTATATGATCAATTGATTAAGAGCATTTCAAGAACCTATAAAAACTGGTTTAAATCTTCAATTTGAATCTGGTTTTTCATAATTGGGCATTGGGTTTCGAAAATCTTTGAAAGTTTAATTCACCCCCCCTCTTAAACTCAGCCATTTATTCCAACAGAGGCCGAGGAAGAGCATTCAATAAAGCAACCATTGAGTGCTTCAAATGCCATCAATTGGGACATTTTCAGTATGAATGTCCTAAATGGGAGAAAGCAACAACAAACTATACAAAACTGGATGAAGAAGAGGAGCTTATATTGATGGCATATGTGCATGGAAATAATGCAAAGGTAGAGGATGTTTGGTTTCCCGACAGTGGTTGTAACAATCACATGACTGGTAATCAGAAGTGGTTTCATACGATAGATGAAGGTTTTTCACATTCAGTAAAATTGGAAAATGGCGCAAGTATGGCAATACAAGGCAAGGGGGATATCGAACTGGAGATACAAGGAAAAACACAGGTAATAAGTGATATGCTCCATATTCCTGAGTTACACACTAATTTACTAAGTGTTGGTCAATTACAAGAGAGGGGTGTAGCTATTCTAATTCAGAATGGAGAATGTTGAGTTTATCATCAAAGGAAAGGTCTCATTATATCTACCCCTATGACGACAAATAGAATGGTCTATGTTGTAGCTTCCACTATGGTGTCAAATTGTTTGCATGTGAACTCACATGAACTTGCTCAATTGTGGCACTGAAGGTATGACCACTTAAGTTTCAAAGGGCTAAAAACCTTACAATTTGAGAAAAATGGTGAAAGGTTTGCCTCAATTCCAGTCCCCTACAAATGTCTGTATTGATTGCCTAGAAGGAAAGCAAACCCGAGAACCAATACCAAAGAAAAGTAGTTAGAAAGCCTCACAACATCTTGAGTTAATACATGCAAATTAGTGTCGACCAATTTCACCTATTTCCAACTCTGGAAAACGATACTTTCTCCGTTGTATTGATGATTTCAATTGCAAGATGTGGACCTACTTTTTAAATAACAAGTCAGAAACTTTTGCAATATTCAACAGTTTCAAAAAGCTTGTGGAGAAGGAAACATATGTATCCATGTGATGCCTTTGTACTGATCGTGGTGGAGAGTTTACTTCACTTGAATTCAATGATTTTTGCATAAGGGAGGGAATTAAAAGACAACTCACTGCAGCATACACACCCCAATAGAATGGGGTCGTAGCCAGAACAAAATAGTAATGAACATGGTGAGGAGCATTCTTTCAGCCAAAAATATCCCAAAGAATTTCTAGCCAGAAGCAGCCAATATGTCTAGGTATGTACTGAATACGAGTCCTACTACAGCTGTTCTAGGATTCACACAAGAAGAAAAGTGGAGTGGAATTAAGCCAACAGTCAATCACTTCAAAATCTTTGGCTGCATTGGACATGTTCATATCCCAGATGTCCAACAAGTTAAGCTTGATGCTAAGAGTCAGAAGTGTGTGTTTTTTTGTGTAAGTGATAAATCAAAGGCCTATCGCATGTATAA
Source organism: Lablab purpureus (assembly GCA_030347555.1). Taxonomy (NCBI): domain Eukaryota; kingdom Viridiplantae; phylum Streptophyta; class Magnoliopsida; order Fabales; family Fabaceae; genus Lablab; species Lablab purpureus. Next base: position 23,818,817 of record CM059262.1, on the reverse strand, counting down.
TCCCATCACCAGAAAAATTGTAATCAGTAGGGATGTGATTTTTGAAGAAGAAGCAAGCTGGGATTAGGAAAATAATATTGAAAAAGATCGAATTGTTATGCTTGAACAAGATGAAGAAGGCGGAGAGCAAGAAGATAAAATTGGACCAGAGGAAGGCAATGAACTAATCTCAGTGGCTGATGAAAGATCAAGCAATACACCTCCATCCATCATAATTGAAGAACAAGATCATACTCTGGCTAGAGTACAACATAGATTACCTCCTGCTTGGATGTGGAGTGGGGATTATGTCAGTGCAGATGGCTATTCGGATTTAGAATATGAAATGAAAAACATGGTAGTTTTCATGACCAGTGAGGATCTACTTGACTTTAATGAAGTTGTAAGGCACTCCAAATGGAGAAAACCAACACAAGCAGAGATTGATGCGATAGAAAGAAATCACACATGGGATTTCGTCAACCTACCCACAGGAATGAAGAAGATTGGGGTTAAATGGGTGTTCAAGACAAAAATGAATGAGAAAGGTGAGGTAGACAAGTACAAGGCACAACTAGTTGCTAAAGGGTATTCACAACAGTTTGGTACTGACTATAATGAAGTGTATGCACCTGTGGCAAAGTGGGATACTATTCGAAGCATTATTGCACTCGCAGCTCAAAAAAGTTTATGTATCTATCAACTTGATGTGAAAAGTGCATTTCTACATGGAGAATTGAATGAAACAGTATATATGGAGCAACCACCTGGGTTTGTGAAATTAGGGGACGAGGAGAAAGTCTATAAACTCAAGAAAGCACTTTATGGGCTTAAACAAGCTCCAAGGGCATGGTACAACAAAATAGAAGGCTATTTTCTCAAGAAAAGATTCGAAAAATGTGATTTCGGACATGTTCTATTTCTCAAAAACGAAGAAGGAAGTAAGGTGTTAATTGTTAGTTTATATGTGGATGATCTTTGTTTTTACTGGAAATTGTAAAAAGATAATGATTCAATTTAGGGAGTCAATGAAGCGTGAGTTTGATATGAGTGATCTAGGAACTCTAAAATATTTCCTAACGGTTGAGATTCTGCAGTGCAGTGAAGGAATTTATATTTCTCAAAGGAAGTTTGCTAGAGAAATTCTTGAAAAATTTGGAATGAGAAGTTGTAATTTTGTGAACAATCCAATTGGGCCTGGAGTAAGACCAACCAAGGATAAGGATGGCATGAAGGTTAATGCAACAGAGTATAAGCCGACGGTTGGCTGTCTGATGTACTTAACAGTCACTAGACCTGATTTAATGTATGTAGTATGTTTAGCAAGCAAATTCACGGCTAATCCCACAAAACTTCATATACAAATCATAGAGAGGGTCCTGTGTTATGTGAAGGGAACACTGGAGTTTAGAATCCTTTATAAATGAAGAGGTAATGCAGAGCTGCTAGCCTACACAGACAACGACTATGCAGGTGACTTAGAGGACTGTAAGAATACGTTTGGATACATATTTTTGTTAAGTGGTGGAACTATAACTTGGAGTTCTAAGAAACAACATGTAGTCACTTTATCAACCACAGAAGCAGAATACATAGTTGTAGCTTATTGTGCAACTCAAAGTATTTGGTTAAAGCGAGTTCTTAATAAGCTTGGTCAAACTAAATATACATATGTTACAATTTATTGTGTTAACAAATTTACTATCAGCTTTCATCAGTTGTAAAAAGATTTATATAAAACTCAATATCAATAAAAAGAGTGTGTCATTTTTCTGCAAGATTAGTAAACATCACTATAGTACCTTTACAAAAATTAAAGCATGTTAAAAAGTGAAACGAAGTTAAAAAAAAATTAAAGTAAAAGTGGAATTTTAAAGGAATAGGAATATTTTGTGTTTAAAAAATAAAAAATATGAAACCAGTGGAGTCATATTAAGACTATTATAAATATTTTCAATGAATATAAGTAGACATATAATATATATGTGATAATTGATTCAAAATAGTTCACTTTCAAGAAAACAAAAGCTTGAAAAATAAAGTTAACTCTGGCCCATTTCAAATTATTCGGGCTTCATAGCTTTCTAATAATCCAGCCCAATTGATTTCAACTCACAAAATACTACTTTCTAGAACGTACTTGTCAGTGAGAAAAAAATTCTAGAAGATTTTCGAATTTTTGGAATGATTCTTCAAACTTAGCAAACCAATGAATATTAAGCAAAATGGTGTATGAAACATATGAGATTGACCCTTGATTTCATTTAAATACCTCGTGTGTCCTAACAGACAGCAACATCCAAGCAATTGTTATCTGCAAATAATTCACACAATATTTTGCAAAATTCAGAACTTCATCAGCTAAGTAAAGAAGAGAAAATGTCATTGATCCCAAGTTTCTTCGGTGGTCGAAGGAGCAACGTTTTCGACCCTTTCTCTCTTGACATGTGAGACCCCTTCAAGGATTTCCATTTTCCATCTCCGCTTTCTATGGAAAGTTCTGCATTTGTGAACACCCGAGTGGATTGGAAGGAGACCCCAGAAGCGCACGTGTTCAAGGCTAACATTCCAGGGCTAAAGAAGGAGCAAGTGAAGGTGGAGATCGAAGATGACAACATTCTTCAGATAAGCGAAGAGAGTAACGCTGAGAAAGAAGAGAAGAACGACAAGTGACATTGTGTTGAGCATAGTAGTGGTAAGTTCTTGAGGAAGTTTCGATTGCCAAAAAATGCTAAAGTGGATCAAGTGAAGGCTTCCATAGAAAATGGGGTTCTCACTGTCACCATTCCGAAGGAAGAGGTCAAGAAGCCTGATGTTAAAGTCGTTCAAATTTGTGGTTAAAAACCCATGTACTTAAAATCTGTGTTTGTCCTTTGCTTAGTTTGAAGAATCTTGTGCTTGCGTCTTGTGTGTGCACCTAAAACAAGTATATTTTACATGTACTGTGAATTATAAGGACGAACACACAATGTAATAAATTGTACCTGTTGAAGTGTTATTTGGTCTTGTGGTGATTGATATTAAAGTGTTATTTTTATTTTATCAATTAAATATCACACTTCAAAAATTAATAATAATATTTATTTTTTATCATTATTATTTTTGTTTAACAACTTATTTTTAACTAACACTAATTAACGTAACAAATGCTTGACATATATTTAACTATATATTATTCGTAAATAATTTTAAATTTAATTTAAAATATAAAATAAAATTAATAATATAATATACAATATGAAAATATAATAATAGAAATTTAAAATTATAATTAAAATAGTTAACCTACAAATAAAAAGAATAATTATATCATTTAAGCATTTAAGCATTTAAATTTAGTAAATATGTCATTTAAAAATAATTGATAACTATAGTTATGTAATAAAACTATACTAATTCAACAAAATCTTAAAGTATATTTACTAATAAACATATTTAAAAATATTAATTACAAATGATGCAAATTCAAATACACTAACAATTAATATTTAAACAATTATATAATCATATTTATTAAATTTTTTTATATTTTTTGTTATAATTTTTTAATTTAAAATATCAACAAATTTCAGTAATTTTTTTAAATTAAAAGTATATTTTATTTTATTTTTAAAGTATTTAAAAATTTAATTATATTTTTTTATTTATATGTCTTATAAGAAAATAGAGATTTAAAACATATAAAGGATTTCATACAGCTCAATTTGTATAGTTTGTTTTCTGTTCTTTAAATAAGGTATGCTAAATAACCTTCTTCTTCAAAGGTGATTTATGTTCTTCTAGGGTTACTTTTCTTCAACATTTTTTTTCTGGTAAATGTCATGTTTATGTATTTTTTGCTTAAACCATGTTTTGTTTTAATATTCTGTAAATTATGTTTTTATTTTTTTTAATCTTTTCCGTTTTGTTTCATGTTCTTTCTGTTGCCGCAAAAATAAATGTTGAATAGTTTCTATTAAATGATTTCTGCTCTTTACTAAAATTTTGTTTGTGTTTGTGTTTTCTTTGCCTAAACCATGTTCTGTTTTAGTAAACTATAAATGATGTTTTTTTGCTCTTTGAGGGTTACACTTCTTTTTATAGCCTCTTCTTTTGAACACCCCTTGCTTTTCTGTTTTTAAAGCCTCAAGCTTTTTATTTTTGTTGTTCTTTGTCAACATTTTTTATGTTTGTTTTTTGATGTTTCTATTTTTTCTTTCTATTTGTGATGTTTGCAAGTAGTCTTCAAAGGTGGATTCCTCAAGCTAAATCTAGGGTTACGTTTGGTCTGTTAGGTTTTTCTTCAAATGCGATTTATGTTTTTTTATCAACTCTTTTTTTTGGTAAATGTTGAATATTTTTATATAATTTGTTTTCTGCTCTTTAAACAAAACTTTAATTTGGTCTGCTAAATAACCTTCTTCTTCAAAGGTGATTTTTGGTCTTCTAAGGTTACTTTTCTTCAAAAAAAAATTTCTGGTAAATGTTGTGTTTGTGTATTCTTTGCCTAAACCATGTTTTGTTTCAATAGCGTGTAAATTATGTTTTTGTTCTTTTTTTTAATTTTTTCTGTTTTGTTTCATGTTCTTTCATGTTGCCACAAAAATAATGTTGAATGGTTTCTATTTAATTTGATTTCTGCTCTTTACTAAAATTTTGTTTGTGTTTGTGTTTTCTTTGTCTAAATTGTTTGCCTAAACCATGTTCTGTTTTAGTAGACTGTAAATGATGTTTTTTGTTCTTTCTTTTTAATTTTTTTGCTCTGTTTCATGTTCAATTTGCCTAAACGATTTCAGTAGTTCTTTTTCTATTAATTAGTTACATTTGAAAACCTATTTTAGGCTAAATCTGTTTTTTGGATCAAAATAGAAATGAATCTCTCAAAGGTGTCATTGCCGAATATAGAGTCTGATGAAAATGACAAGTGATGAGTTCTATGGAATGTTATGTCATCTTGCTTAGGTTGTATGATTTGCTAAATATTTTTGTTGTTGTTTCAGGTAGGAAAGTGAGCAGTGGTACTGGTTTTGTAGTGAAATTATGGCAGGTGTTCTTTGCTAACTCAGGGGAGTGGTGGGATAAAAAGATGACAAATGTGAATTGTTAATCAATTTGTGAATTTAGAAAAGAATTCTTTATAGACTTTTCTTGAAACTTTAAAAGAATTCTTTGTAGACTTTTCTTGATCCTTTCTACTCTGATCTTTGGCTATTCTTTCAGTATTCTCTCGTGCTTTGAGTCTTCTTCCTTGAGACTGTATTTATAGACCAAGAGAAGAGGTTCAAGACGCGCTTTGCTGTTTTCTGCATAAAAGGAAACCTGGAACGAAATAGTTGACTAAACAACAATTTTCATTAAAACCATATTCCTGATACATAAATGAAAATAGTTGACTAATATAGCAGATTTATTTGACTAATTGATGATTAATAAAAATAGCAGGCTATTATATCACAATTAGCTAACTATTAACAGATAATCTAACATCTTTTCTAAGCTGCATAATCATCAATCATTCATCAAAGTTCCAGCAACATCCTTAAACATCATCAAATCCAAAATCATCAACAGTGGTGCTTCTTAAGAAATAGTTATGACTTGATTTTGTGGTCTGGTAATGAATCTCTCAAAGGTGTCATCGCCAGATCTAGAGTCTGATAAAAATGACAAGTGATGAGTTCTATGGAATGTTATGTCATCTTCCTTAGGTTGTATGATTTGCTAAGTATTTTTGTTTTTGTTTCAGGTATGAAAGTGAGCAGTGGTACTGGTTCGGTAGTCTAATTATGCAGGTGTTCTTTGCTAACTCAGGGGAGTGGTGGGATAATAGGATGACAAAGGTGAATTGTTAATCAATTTGTGAATTTAGAAAAATTCCATGCTTGGTTGTTATGTTATATTCTTGTGTTATGGTATTCAATGATTGTTTCAAAGGTTTTAAAAATATTGCCTGTACCTACAACTGACATTAATTGTATCTTTATTTTTTCTGAATATCACGGTGAAACCAAAATTGTGACTAAAATTTTAAACCTTCTTTGCTATTGATTATTGCCAATTTACTATTTTATATATGGAGTTATTTTAGAAAGACAAATATTTTATTTCACTTTGGATGAAGTGAATTATAAAAGAAAGATTAGCAACTGAACAAATATGCTCAAATATGAAATCATATGTATAACCCATTAAATTAAGTTATGTGTGAATCCTATAAATTTTACTATTTCAAATTACTATTTTAATTTCATGTTACAACGAAAAATGTCTATAAGAAGAATTATCCTTTTTGGAATATAAGACTTCAGTTTTATTTAAAGATAAATTTGAAAATGGATAAAAAATAGAAAATTTGCTAATACAATATAGGTGTTCCTTCTTTATTTCATTAAGAATTTTATCTCTAAGACACATTCTCTCTTAACTTTTTCTAAGTTTGGTGATTAACTAAAACTATATTGTATTGTTCTAATATAATTATAAAGGGGTAGCAAGTTGAAAATGAAATATAATTTACCATATTCTTGATCTTGATTACTAGTTTAGTTTAGTTTCTAGTAAGGATTCCATTTTTTCTCTTAGAGTACTTGTAAAAGGGATATGTTGATAATATAGTATTTGAAATTTGATGAATTAATTTATATTTCAAAGTGTTAAAGGAAGTTATTTTTAAAGTAGATATACTACCTTCAAGTATAGGAGTTAATGTTAACATCCTATTAATAGCTTTATTGTTGAGATGTGTCAAGAATATGGCAATTGAGTTGATAGGTATAACTTTTCATATGCTTTTTGGACAAATATAAAATTCCTTATATCACTATACAAAATCCTTCCTCATCCATGCGAAAGTCATATTTCTTTGTTCTTCATCCTTTTTCTCCAATGACATTTGCGTGCAAGGCTATTTCCAGTGACCTTGAGCATAGTCCATTCCGTCATTGTGACTCATTTAATGTGGTGAAAGTCTCTATCTAATTGTATTGGGACTTTTGCAGTTACATTGTGTGATTGAGGTTAATGCTCATCAGGTTATAAACTGAAAATTGATAACATTAGAATAGAGAAAAAAATATTGTTATTTCTACTTATAATCTTATAATCATAAAAGAAAGATTAGCAACTGAATAAATATGTTCATATATATATATATATATAAAAAATTAGTTAGTCCTCATAAAAAATTATATTCAACTTTTTAAAAATTAAATATTTATTTTAATGCTTTCAATTACTAAAGCTTATTCTAAAATAAATCAAAAATTAAATTTATTTTAAACATGTACAAAACCTGTTAAGATATGTTGACCATCTACATAACACATATACACAATATTACATGTATAGAATAATAACTTCAAATTTTTCTTAAACATGTCATTAATGTGTCATGTGGAAATAAAACTAAAAATAAAGTTTCCATAGTTTTGAAGAATCAAATCTAAAAGCATTAATATTAAACTTAAAATTAAGTTTAAATAATTTATTCAAATTATACTTAAACTTATTTTCTTTAACATTTTATATATTCTATTTCCTTATATATTCAAAGCTTTTTGTTGAGTTTGATTCTTTCAATACTTAATTAAATTTTATCATATTACCACTTTAAACACTTAGAAAAATGAGAGAACGAAGAAAAATTAATTAAATTATTTATAAATTAAAATTATCTTTTACATAAACTAATTTTGTATTATTTTTTACATATAACTTCTCTAAATTGTGGTAGTTAACTTATGCTTGTATAAAATTTAATTTTAAAGTATAGAAAATTTATTCCATGTTGTTTTAGGTAAAGATGTTTAAAAATAAACTATCCAATTATTTTGTAATTTTGTCTTTGAGATTTATGTTCTTAATTTTGAATAATGTTGTGTTTATGTAAAACACAACCCTAATTATATATATTTCCAGTTAGATGTTTATAAGAAGAATTATTTTGTTAGAGTATAAGAATTAAATATAGCAATATTTATAATTTTTTTTTTGTTATTTCTAAGTATAATTATAAAAAAATGATTAACAACTGAACAAATATACTCAAATATGAAATCATATGTATAACCCATTAAATTAAGTTATGTGTGAATCCTATAAATTTCATTATTTCAAATTACTATTTAAATTTATTAAATTTGTAAAAATATAATTTTCAATTTATGTATTATTTTCAAATTCAGAATAACATAATTATTCTTTAATTAATTATATTCTTATTTTTACTTAATAGTTAATTAATTTATTTATACTTGTGCATATTGTTTATAAAGTTAAAATGAAAATGATAACATTAGAATAGAGAAAATTTGTTGTTTTGTTATTTCTATGTGTTGATTAGAAACTAAATAAAAATATGTTCTAATATATATATTGAAGATTTTTTTAATATTGTATGAATATTGTATTAATCACATGCATAATTATAAAGTGGTAAGTATTAATTGAAAATATTGAACTTACTTTTAAAGTTTTTCCTTTAATCTAACTTAGAACATGTTTTTCTTTGTTGTAAAACAACATTGTTTATTTTTTAGGTGGAAAATTGTTTTTAATTAGTTTAAATGGAAAACTTTTAATATGTTAATGTTTTCAATAATACTTGAAAATATTAATGAGAAAATATTTTGATTAAAGTATTTAAAGTTTTTATGTATATAATGTTTATTCTTTTAATTAATTAAGAAAATCATGATAAAGATAATATTATTGTAAAGTATTTAATGTTCTCTTTTCTTTCAAAATAAAAGATTTTTCATCAAATAAATGATAAAAAATAATTTTTTTATTAAAATGTGTTTTATATCTATAAATAATAACTTGACATTAATGTGTCACATGAAAATAAGTAGTAGAAATAAAGTTTTAATATTTTTGAGGAATCAAATTTAAAAACATTAAAAATTAACTTTAAAATTAAATTTAAATATTTTATTCAAACTATACTTAAACTTATTTTCTTTAACATTTTATATATTCTTTTCTTTGAGTTTAGGGTTTATATATATATATATATATATATATATATATATATATATATATATATATATATATATATATATATATATATATATATATATATATATATATATATATATATATATATCACTTCTTAGTTAGTAATATAACCAAAGTTTTGAGAGTGGAGTTTGATTCTTTCCATATTTTATCCTACTACTATTTTATAAAAAAATAAGAAATTAAATAAAATATCTGTAAATTAAAATTATATTTTATATAAACTAATTTATATTATATTTCATATATAACTTTTTTAAATTGGGGTAATTAACTTGTACTTGTGAAAAATTTAATTTTAAAGTATGAAAAATTTATTTTATATTTTTTCATGTAAAAGTATTTTTAAAATATTATTTAATTATATTGTGATTTTTTATTTGACATTTATTTCTTGATTTTGAATAATGTTGTGTTTGTGCAAACACAACCTTAGTTGTGCATATTACATAGAAAGTTGTGCATGTTACATAAAAAAATGTCTATAAGAAGAATTATCTTTCTTGAAATATAAAGACTTCCTTTTTTTAAAGATAAATTGTGATTAAAATTTTGAACCTTCTTTACTATTGACTACTGCCAATTTACTATTTTATATATGGAGTTATTTTAGAAAGACAAATATTTTATGTCACTCTAGATGAAGTGAGATATCTTGTGTTACACCAAACTGTCTATTTCAGCCACCTTTTCTACACATAAATCATATTATATCTCATATATCACATCGTATATATCATATTAAATTCTTAAATGCTTCATTGAATGTCATCCTCTAATAAAGTCAATGATTGTCATTTGTTGGACATTGTTAAACCTGTTTTTCTCTATACTGTATAGGATGTTTGATAGTACTAAGTCACCTTCCCAAGGTTTGATTAAGCTATCTGAGTCTTATAAAAATAGCATGGCGGATGACTTTCCAAAACTCACTCCTAAATATTCAATCCAAGGTCTTAAGGATTGCAAGGAGGTATGATATTTATATTATTTCTATTGTTTGTATTTAATTCATGTCTAAATTGTGATCAATGAGCAGTCCTAATTTTATTGTACCAACAGGAAGTAACATATGTTGTTTTGGGTACTATCAAACATTTATTTGGGGATAATGTGTAGTAGTATACTGTATGCAATAAAGCACTATTCCCAGACTCCAAGATGTTTTTTTGTGAAAATTGCAACAAACACGTGTTGAAAGTGATAATGCCTAGGTAATTAATATATATATTGTTTTGATGTTTTTATATACCTCTGTTATATGTATAAGATCAAGGTTTGCCTAATTAATGAAATCAATTCAACCACATTTGTGTTTTTTGACAGGGATGTTAGAACACTCTTGAAAAGTCATGCAATGAGATTTTTGAATCTTAGGACAATGTTCTTTTCTTCGTGGCCAAATTTCGGTTTCTTTATTTGTCTACAAGTTTAATCTTTGTTTGCTTATTAAATGGTTATACATTAGAACAATGATGGTCATATTCCAAACAAGTTTGCTATCTTTAATGGATCAGACAATCCTATCTAAGGTTGAGTGTAAGAATAAAAAAAATTTAGATTTGACTAATCATTCAGAGTTAAAAAAGTATGTATAGATGAAACTATCATTAAGAAGTTTAGTGATGGTTGAATCAAATCTTCTGTAAGTACCTTGCTTTGTGTTATTGAGATAGTTTTTTTATGTTTTTAATTGACATTCATCTACATACTAACGTTATTGGTGTTCGTTTCAAGGACAAATTCTGAAAATTATTGTGATATGGGCAGAATGAAGAGTGTAACCAATGATGCAAGATGTGTGAACTTTGATGAGGTTGTGTTCTTTTTCAATACATCTGTGTTGTCACTCATTGTATTCTTTTAGTGGATTTGTTAAGTAAGTTCTCAAATGCATCAAATGGATCAAAATCACAAGTAGGTATCACATCTAAGAAAAGAGAGATTTGAGGTTGTGCATGATCTACCTTTGAAGACATTATAAAAACATTAAGGTCGAAAAGGTTCTGGGATATCATTAACACTATAATTATTTTCCTTAATGTTGTTTTGTAATGTTTAAGAACAAGTCATTAGTTGTACTAATTTTGGTGTTTTGAAATATTTAATGAGGAGTTATTGGTTGTACTCTATATTTCATTCATGATTCATATGGACAAGTGTATTGTATGACTTGGAGTTGTATTAAAGTCCCAATTTTTTAAATATGATAAATGGTTTATATTCCAGTTTTGCCTCAAATTATGATATACTTTCTTATTTGCAGAGTGTTTATATTTCAGTTTTTTTTATGTGTATGGAAAGTATCTTTTATGATTTTGTGTTTGGAAGTTGTATTCATATGTCTTTTTTTAGTATGATCAATGGTTTATAATGTAGTGTTGTCTAAAATTATGATAGAATTTACTATTTGTTGAAATTATGATGAGACTTCTTCTATGCTTTGTCCATTTATAAATTTAATTTAATATTGATTTACTGAATAAATGTTTAGGATGGTTTAAAATTATATATTTCTTATTAATTCTTAAGGATTGTTTAAGATTTTATTTTACAAACACACACATTTATATATATATTTATGTTAAAAATAAATCATATAAAAATATTAAAATTTTAATAAAAAAAATAAAAAACTCACAATTAATTATTAGGTAAAGAGAAAATTTCATGTAATTTATAAAAAAATATTAAATTATTACAATTCAAATAACTTTTTACAATTATTTTAATTAATTTTTTATGAATTTTCTCATATTATAATGCATAAGCATAAATTATATATTTTAAAAAATAGAGATAAAAATATATCTAATTTAATCTTCAAATATAATATAAATTTATTAAAATTTATTATTAATTATATAAAATAAAAAGTGAGAATAAATAATATACATAAATAATTATTATTTAATTAATATAGTGATTATTTTATTTAAACTATACTATATCTTATATATTTTTAGTAATTTTAGTTTTTATTCGATCATTTATATACATTTTACAAAATTATAGAATGAAAGTAAGTTTACTTATAAAAAAAATATATTACAAATATTAAAATTATTTGTGGAATCAAATAAAAAAGTTATATTTAACTTAATAATTTTGTGAAAAAAAGTTAAAACAATTTTTATGTAGCTAATATACTTTTAAGTATTTATCCAGAGAATTTAAATTAATTTTATTATTATTTTCTTATAAAATTTATGTTTAAAAATACTTTTAGAGAAATAATTATTTGTTTTGTATTGATTATTTAACCGATTGAAATTTTATTTTACAAACATGAATTATATATATGTATTAAAATAAATTTATAAAATAAATATATTAAAATTTTATTAAAAATAAAGAGAGGCACACTTAATTAATGATAGGTTAATATTTTATCTTTACTTACATTAATATTTTAATTAATAGAAAATATTTTAGTGAGTATTTTTAGAAAAATATGCAAAAATTTTAAATTTAATTTATTGAATAAAATGTTTTAAACATTCAATAAAAAGTTACTTCTATAAAGGTACTTAAAAAAGTATTTTTAATTTGTGACGGTATTTAAATTAAAAAATTGTATTCAAATAAAAAATAAATTTTTATTCTATATTTTATAATTTTAATTATATATTTACAAAATAGTATGTGAAAGAATTATTTATAAAAAAATAAAAAAATTTAATTATAATTTATAAAAATAAAATACAAATATAATGTTAAAAATATTAAAGAAGTGATTGTCCAAATACCTCAACAAAAAGTATGGAAATTAAGAAAGGGTTAAAATATTAATAGATTTAAATTTGTTCTTCCTAAATCTAGCCAGTTATATAATATAAGGATAATATTGATATTGATAATGATAATTCTAAAGGGTTGCATTGATCATGATAACATACCAATAAGGTTGCTATGCTTTTGGGTTATTGATAAATGATGAGTAATTATTTTCCCTTATTTTCTTACCTTTCTGTACTTGTTTTTATCTCTGATTTGTGCTTAATTGTTTATATTTTGTACTAATTTCTATTAGGGCTATAATTGGACCAGAAATTCATATTTTAATTAATTTGAATTTTCTAAGTTTAATTATTCCAATTTTTATTTTCAGGGCAGTTTAAAATTATTTTGGGCTTGGAATTAATTCATGGACTTCAAGAGGAGCTGCCATGTCAGCTGCCACGTCACAACTTGGACCAGATTTGTTTTTTTTGGTTTTTAGGCCCAATGGGTCTAGGTTTTCGTGCCCATGCAAACGTGAGAGGGCAGCTACAAGTAGGGCAGCTGAGGGAGAGCGGAGGAGGAGAAATTTTTAGGAACCTTTTACGTTTTCGGCTAGAGATATACAGTAGAGTTTTGTTTTTGTTTTTCAGTTCACATTTTGTTTACTGTTTCACAATTCCAGTTTGTTCTTCAATCCATTTGCGTTTCTATTATGCTATTTTTGTTCTATGTTCGTTCTCTGTTTCTCCGCTGCATTTTTGTTTTCAATTTCAATTTTTGTTTTCAATTTCAATTTTCGTTTTCAATTTCAATTTTCGTTTTCAATTTCAGTTTTTGTTTTCAATTTCAGTTTACGTTTTCTGTAATGCATTTTCTATTTTCTGAGTTAATGGAAGGCTAAAACCCCAGGGTGGGGCTCTTGGGCATGCTGCACTCACTGATGGAGGTTCTGTGCATTTTTTTTTTGGCTTCATACATTTGATTCTCCACTGTGAAGTCTCTGTTCTGGAGGATGCTTAATCCTGCGGAAGGAGACCTTACAAGGTTCTCACATTTGCTTAATTTGTGTAGGGAAGTCTCAGGTTAACTTTCGCTTAGTTGGTTAATCTAGACCGAACAAGGATTAAACGGACTGATAATCTGTTGTGAACCAAGGATGTCAGAGTGCATTGTGTTCAAGAGTCTTGCCTATATTAATTACTGCAATTAATTTGTTGTTTGTCTGCTGTATTTTAATTAACTGTTATCTGTCCAAAAACCCCCCCATTGCATGTTCAATCTTTTGACAGTGAGAATTGGTCCTTGGGAGACGACCTAGGAGTCATTTGTAGTACTACATTTAATTGTTTTTATTTGACCAAGTACGGCATCGATCAAATTTGGTGCCGTTGTCGGGGACCAACGTCTCTGTCCAAAGGTTGTGTTTTGTGTTGCTGCATGTTTCAGTGTTGTGTTGTGTTCATTTCGTATTTTTTGTTTTGTTTTGTTTTGTAGCAACGTGTTTGGTTGTCTAAGTGTTTGGTAGTGTTTTTTTTTGTGGTGTTGTTAAGCGTTTCATTGCAGGTGTAGCAAAAGAAACAAGGGAATTTCAAATTGAGGAGCTACAGTTGCAGAATTGAAGCCCAAACCAGATGAATAGTAACCCGATTTTCCCAATTTTTGTTCTAATAGCTAGACTTGTTATTTTTGTTTGAATTTTTGTGTGCACACTTCTTTTGACCCATATTTTGTGTGAAAAATCCCAGAGGCACATATAGTGGCCCAGATTTTGATAACCGCAAATTGGTTTTGAGAAAACTTCAAACTGCCATAACTTTTGCCTCAGTTATCAGAATTGGACGTATTATATATGCATTTGGGGTAGAAAAGTGAGATCTACGCAATGGCCAATCGCAAATCAGATTGGGGCAAGTAAATCTCCAAAAAAAGGTCGTTTTCTATTTTATTTTTATTTTTGAAGCTTTATTGCTCTTATTTTTCATACTTTCTAGTAGTGGTTCATATAACTATCCTTTGAATTTTTCTCTGAAATTTGGTGTACTGTCTTTTCATGATTTTAGGGTGTTACTCACAAAATTTCAGCTCATTTGGACTTCGTTTGAGTATAGTTCCAGATTTACCTCTATGTATGCTTATGTGTGAAATGCAAGATAGTGCATGACTAGAGCCAATGCAGGACAGTTACAACCCTTTGATCCATAGGACCTTTCATAGATTAGTTAGGCACTCTAGGAATTTGTCTTTAGATTCTATATCATTAGATACCATTAGTTTAAGTAGTTCTGAGCATTCTCCCTCTGTGTTTGCAAACTTTAATTCTGTGCTTGCTGATTCTGATTCTAATTCTTCTGCTGACTTTCACACTGAGAACAATATGGCTCAGCCTCCACCTCGTGAGAGGACTCTTAGGGAGCTGGCGGCACCTGATTTCACTTATGAAAGCCTGTGCATTCAGTATCCTGATGAGGATGTTCCATATGTTCTAAAGACAGGATTAATACACACTACAAGAAATGGCGGGAATAGCCGCCAGAAATTAGCGTCGATCATCAGCGGACGCTATTAATGTCGGCTTATAAAACGCTACACGGACGCAAAAAAAAAAAAAAAGAAGAAGTTAGCGTCGGCCAAGACGCTAAATTTTTTAAAAATTTAATAAAGGTTAGCGTCGGCTTTTGCTACGCATGGCCGACGCTAGTTTTAATATATAAAACCTAATTTCCTCTTTGGACTCTTCTCTCTCGCGGCTTCCTCCTTCTCTTCACTGTGCGATCTTTTCCTCTCTCTTCCTCTCTCGCGGCTTCCTCCTTCTCTTCACTGTGCGATCTTTTCCTCTCTCTTCCTCTGCTTCGTCTGGATTATCAAGGTGGTGCGGTGGTGTTCGTGTGTGCCTCTGCGTCTGCGTTCCTCTGTTTCTCGCGCTCCTTGAAGGTAAGGGTTGGTTTTGATTTAGGGTTTCTCTTTGGTTGCTGTCAACATACATAGCTCACTTGAGTTTATGAAATTTCAACCCCTCATTAATGGAAAATCAAACTTAAACTCGGGAAAGGAGGTTGGTTGCATTGCAGCTGTCCACTGATCACAGCACTAGCATTGAAGAGGCAAGTTTCTAATTGGGCCACGCTCCCTGTTTCCATTCAGACTGTCACATAACAATACTTCTTGTCTTGTTTTTGTCTATTCTTATTCATCCTTCCTCTGATGATATATTTTCTACATTCTAACACACGGGTACAAGATTTCATGGCTAATTATAAGGCTTCAGTGACTTCAATTGTTCTTTATTTCCTTTGGTAGCTTTCTGGAATTTCATACTGTCATTCATCTATTTTTAATGATGCTGCATTGCCCTCCTCTTATGTGATGTGTGTGCTTGAGTGTTTGTCTGCTTGTCTTTTCGTATCCCAAAGATTAGGGATGAAATTGTCTCTTGCAGATTTGATCTAAATTCAGTATTCTGTTTTTCTATCTAGTGGCATGTTGCTTTTGACTTGGTAGCTTTCATTGATGGTTGACGTGATTGAATTTAGATTTTTTGCTTCATGCTTATTTGCAGTGTTCTTCTTAATAATAGAAATTTTGCCACTATTAGTTTTATTTCCTTTTCCTTCGGTCATGTTCTGATCAATTCGTATCGCTTGTCTGAAAATTAAAGCTTAATATTTTGCAGGAAGTTGTTAGAATTAAGAATGAGCATCCTGATGATACCCAATGTATTGTAAATGATAGAGTGAAAGGTCGTCTCAAGGTTACTAGAGCTTTTGGTGTTGGATTTTTGAAACAGGTGTGGTTCCTTTTAATTTTTAAATACTTTCTTGTAATAATATTTCATTACTGTCTACTTTTCACTGTCAGATATGAGATGAGTGACTTTGATATCCACTCTATGTAATAGGAACATTGATTGTCATTTTAGGCATTGAATAATCTATTTACGACATATTCAGCCTCCATAAAAATTTTCTTTGCACAGAATAGGTTAGGACTGAACGTCAACAAGAAAAGCTTATTATTTGAAGTTTAAATTATTTTGACTAACCTGCAGCAAATTTTTACATTTTATTTTAAGTCTGGACCCGGAGAACTAGTGCATAGCTTTTATGTGGATTCAATTTTTGTGATTGGTGTATAAATGTGTGGTTGGGTCGTCCTTACTTTTAGACTTGGTTTCAGAGTAAGCCAAACTTCCTACTCTGGCTCTGGAAGGGGCATTTCATTTCATGCTACCAGACTATTTTTAGTGCCTATGGCACTGCTGCACATGCTCATTCTCTTTTACACAAAATGGAATCTTGCTTGTTTGTGTGTTGTTTAAATTTAGTATGTTTCAAACTTATATAATTTAAATGTAAAGTTTGATAATATTGCCTAATTTCAGTGAAGCTTATTGTTACAAATTAGCATACACTTGAGTTGTTTTATTTTACAAGGCCTCATAACGAGAAAAAGGTTTTTCTGAAAAAAAATATTTGCATTTACTTACGACTGTATCTGATAATATTTTTCCATATGTTTATAGTAACCTCACTGTTTTTTTACAAATATAGCCTTATAATGGGAACATTAGAATATGTTTATAATATTTAATATAACTTATAAATTAGTTAATATATTATTTTATTTAAAGTTATATATTCAAATTTGAATAGATTATATTTGACTTAATTTTAATTAGTTTGTAAAGATATAAAATATTTAACATATTTTGAATACAGATTTATGCAGCTATATATTAATAACTTTATAAATTAAAAAATGTAAGGTTAGCTCCAAATCTGTTCCTGTTACTCTGTTCCTATTACCAGGGGAGGATTTAATTTTTCTCTTATTCGAGATGGATATACATACACGTCAATATGTACACTCACCACTTCATCCATATTGACACCATTTATTCCTGCATTGTTCACCTGCACAAGAGTTGGGAATTCTTAAAATTTGTTCATACTAAGCTAAAGGATATCAATTAACAGACTAGTTCTTATCTGCATTAATAGAAGTTCTTATATGATTTATAAGAGATGGAACATCTATATAAATAATTAATTTTACTTTATTTTTGTCATTAAGAAACTAATTTACGAAAGTTTTATCATATTATTTAATCAAATTTATTATATAACATCGGTTATTACTCATGAATTTATAAAAAATAACTTAATCAATATGTAGACTATTATATGGCCTGCACTCGTAGCTTTATATGAAATTATAGATAAATTCTATATATTATTCCCTCCAATTAAACACTGTAAATTTATAAAACTGGTTGCATTGAACTATGAAAATATGCTCAAAACCAGTTTAGTTTGATAATGTAATAATGAACATGCAGAGCTATGGAGCGTAGTTGGATGTATAATATGCTTGATCCTTCAAGGAGACTTAGACAGGAGTTTATCAATGGAGTCAACGAATTTGTTTCAAAGGCAATGGACCAACCTTGCTCTACTTTAGACGGGGGGATAAGGTGTCCTTGCATGAAGTGTAATTGTGAGAAAATTCTTAGACCATCAAATGTTAGGGCTCACTTGCTACAATATGGCTTTAAACCTAACTACACTGTATGGGTTGAACATGGAGAAGAGGGATCAAATGAGGGTAGCTTAAATTATGCATGCGATGAGGTCGGCAAATATGAATTACGCTAATCGGTTTGGCTCGATGGTCGAAATGGTATTTGATGCGTACATGCAAGTAGGCGATATAACGACTCATTATGACAACATAGAGAACCATAGTATGTCTCAAGGAGAGTTTCCTAATGCAGAAGCCCAAAGGTTTTATAATATGTTAGAATCTGCGAATAAACCAATTTATGAAGGAGCAACTGAGTCAACATTATCAGTAGCCATTAGGCTTCTAGCAGCTAGAACAAATTGTCATGCTACTGAAAAATGCTTAGACTATTTTGCACAATTGTTAGTTGATGTAGCTCCTAAAAATAGTTGTATCCCGAAGAACTACTACGAAGCCAAAAAAGTAGTATCGAGCCTTGGGTTGAAGGCTCAAAAGATTGATTGTTGTGAAGCTGGTTGCATGTTGTATTATAAGGACGACCTACATTTAACAGAATGCAAATTTTGTCATCGTCCAAGGTATTTACCTCCTAAGGGTCATGTGGGAAGATACAAGAATGTTGCAGTGAAAAAAATGTTCTATTTGCCAATCATTCCAAGATTACAACGATTGTATGCATCAAGGGAGTCTGCAAGTCAAATGACATGGCATTATGAAAACAAAAGAGATGATGTCTTGCGACACCCATCTGATGGAAAAGCTTGGAAACACTTTGACAATGTTTATCCAGATTTTGTTGCTGACCCAAGACATGTTAGGCTTGGTTTATGTTCGGATGGGTTCACTCCTTACGTCCAAGCTTCATCGTCCCCATACTCTTGTTGGCCTGTATTTGTTACTCCTTATAACCTACCCCCTGAAATGTGCATGACAAAACCGTACATGTTTTTAAGTTGTCTAGTACCTGGTCCAACAAATCCAACCAAAAAAATAGATGTATACTTACAACCTCTTATTGATGACCTCCAAGTGTTATGGAATGATGGTGTGTTCACATATGATATCTCAAGAAAAGAGAACTTTGTCATGCGAGCTTGCTTGATGTGGACAATCAACGATTTCCCAGCTTATGGCATGTTGTCTGGGTGGGGGACTAAAGGGAAATTAGCATGTCCTCATTGTATGCAGAATACAAAAGCTTTCACGTTATGACATGGGGGTAAGAGTTCATGGTTTGATTGTCATCGACGGTTCTTGCCAATTGATCATCCTTTTAGAAGAAGTCAAAGGAGATTTATGAAAAATAGAATTGAATTGGACGGTCCTCCTCATTTGTTCAGTGGGGAGGAATTGGAAGGATTTCTTCACAGCTTTCCAAAGGTAACTGATGGTCCATTTGATGTCCTACCTGGGTATGGTCAGTATCATAATTGGACAAAATTGAACTGAACTGGGCACTCTTGTTTGGTTATTATAACATTCCAACAGGGTGGAACTGATGAGCAACTAATGTTCATTTGGAGATTATTCATTCCTGCTCAGCTATCTCAGATTGAATAGTATAGCTTGGTGCAACTGTAGGTTACTGGTTATTATTCCTATCGTGAATATTCAAATTGATTAGAATTGATTAGGTTACTTTTTTACCTTTCTAAATAAGAATTAGAATTGATTGGAAATATTCAAATTATAATTGATTGTATGGGGAATTAGAATTGATTCATAAAATTAAAATTGGAATTGGAATGAAATTGAAATTAAAATTGGAATCAAATTGGAATTGACTTGAGAAGAGGATGAAATGAGGATGGAAGGAGTTTAGAGGATGGAATCAATTCTAATTCGAAATTCATATTCTTTCACCTACGTATTTATTTAAAAATAATAACAGCTAACTAACGTAATTAATATATTTAAAAAAAAAATTAGAGTCGGCTAAGCCGACGCTACTCTTTTAATTTAAAAAAAAGTTTAGCATTGGCTTGGCCGACGCTACTCTTTAAATTTAAAAAAAAAAAAATTAGCGTAGGTTTAGCGTCGGCTTGGCCGACGCTACTCTTCTATTTAAAAAAGAAAAAAAGTTTAGCGTGGGCTTAGCGTCGGCTTGGCCGACGCTACCCTTTTAATTTTTTTTAAAAAATAAACTTAGTGTTGACTTAGCGTCGGCTTGGCCGACGCTACTCTTTTAATTTTTTAAAAAAAATAAACTTAGCGTCCACTTTGCGTCTGGTAAGCCTACGCTAATTTATTTAATTTTTATATTTTAAAAATCGTAGCGTCAGCATCTGTGTCCGTTTAGCCGACGCTATTAGCGTCCCCTGATTTCTTGGACGCAATCCCATTAGCTTCCATGTGTTTAGCGTCGGCTGGTCTGTGGACGCAATAGTGACGCTAACAATGACTTAGCGTCCGCTTTTGGTCAGTAGAGTCGGCTTTTCGTGGACGCTATAGCTCTTTTTTCTTGTAGTGACATATGCTACCCAGGTTCCATGGTCTTGCAGGGGAATGTCCACACAAACATATGAAGGAGTTCCATATAGCCTGTTCCTCCATGAAGCCACAAGATGTTTTAGAAGATCACATCTTTTTGAAGGCATTTCCACACTCTTTGGAAGGTGTTGCTAAAGGCTGGTTGTACTACCTTGCGCCCGGATCCATCACTAGTTGGGATGACCTTAAGAGAGTGTTCTGAATAAATTCTTCCTCGCTTCCGGAACAACAGCAATCGAGAAAAGATATTTCGGGAATCGACGGATGAGTGGAGAGACCTTGTACGAGTACTGGGAGAGATTTAAAAAATTATGTGCAAGATGTCCCCACCATCAGATTTCTGAACAACTCTTATTGCAGTATTTTTATGAGGGCCTCAATAGTATGGAGAGGAGTATGATTGACGCTGCCAGTGGAGGAGCTCTTGGTGACATGACCCCTGCAGAGGCTAGGAACTTAATTGAAAAAATGGCCTCCAATTCTCAGCAATTCAGCGCCAGAAACGATGCTATTGTACTCAGGGGAATTCATGATGTGCCTGTTGCTGATTCTTCTTCATCTGCAGATAGGAAGCTTGAGGGAAAGCTTGATGCCTTGGTCAATTTGGTCACTCAGCTTGCCATGAACCAGAAATCTGCACCTACATCTGTGGCAAGGGTTTGCAGCATTTGCACATCAATTGACCATTATACAGATCAGTGTCCATCAGTGCAGCAGCCTTCTGATATTCATGCTCCCCTAGCCTATGCTACAAACATCTACAATATTAGACAGCAGCAACAACAAAATTATGATCTGTCCAGCAATAGATATAACCCAGGATGGAGGAATCATCCTAATCTTAGATGGTCTCAACAGCAGCAGCAATAACATCCTGCACCACTATTTCAGAGTTCTGCTGGTCCCGGTCCAAGCAAACCTTATGTGCCTCCACCAGTACAACAGCAATATCACAGGCAGCAGAATGAAGTTCCTGCACCACCAGCTCCTCAATCTTCCATTTCTGAACCTTCATTGGAGGAGTTAGTGAGGTAGATGACTCTCCAAAATATGCAATTCCAGCAAGAGACCAGAGCTTCCATCCAGAGCTTGACCAATCAGATGGGACAGATGGCTACTCAACTGAATCAGGCGCAGTCACAAAATTCAGATAGATTGCCTTCTCAAACTGTGCAGAATCCGAAAAATGTTAGTGCCATCACATTGAGGTCGGGCAACCAGATTGACATACCCACTGTAGTACCTTCATCTGTTTCTGCACCTGAGCCTGTTTCTGCACCTGAGCAAAGTGATGAGCAACCAGTTGGTGCCCAAAATTTTCATGCAGGTGGACCTTCTTCCAGCACCAGTTTTGATTTGCAGCAGCCACCTCCTATCCTCCTTCCATTACCTCCCAAATTGATTCCAAGTAAAAAGATGGAAGAACTGGATAAGGAGATATTGGAGACCTTCAGGAAAGTAGAGGTGAACATACCTCTGCTTGATACCATTAAGAAAATCCCGAGATATGCAAAATTCCTGAAGGAGCTGTGCACTCATAAGAGGAAAATGAAGGGCAATGAGAGAATCAGCATGGGCAGAAATGTATCTGCTTTGATAGGTAAATCTGTTCCGCACATTCCTGAAAAAATGTAAGGACCCAGGTACTTTCTGCATACCTTGTGTTATAGGGAATAACAAATTTGAAAATGCCATGCTTGATTTGGGTGCTTCTATAAATGTCATGCCTCTGTCTATATTTAAATCTCTGTCTCTTGGACCTCTGCAACCTACGGGTGTGGTGATACAGTTGGCAAATAGAAGTGTTGCCCACCCTACAGGTTTCATTGAGGATGTGTTAGTTCGGGTTGGTGAGCTGATTTTTCCTGCTGATTTCTATGTGCTTGACATGGAGGACGAATTCTCCCATGGATTTGTGCCAATCATTTTTGGCAGACCATTTTTGAAAACAGCTCGAACTAAGATTGATGTGTATGCTGGTACATTGTCCATGGAATTTGGTGATAGTATTGTCCATTTTAATATTCTTGATGCCATGAGACATCCATCGAAGATCATTACTGTTTTTCGTCTTTGAGATACTTGATCGTTGTTGTTGATGAGTATGTTTCGATTTTCATTCTTTGCATGATAAGAAACATTATTTTCTATCCGATCTGTATACTTCTCTCAATAGCACTGAATACGAATATGTTTCGAATCGGTTTACGAGTTTGAGCTCTGTTACGATGTGTTGGGTGTTGTACACGCACCTCTTGGCCTTAATTCTTTAGAGTCGGAATGCGCTAACCATGTTGCGGGAAGTACACATGAATCTGACTTGCGAGGTTGAGGTACATGCTGTGGAACCCTTAGTTCCTTCTACTGCTCAGCCATCTCCCATTCTAGACTTGAAACCTTTACCAGAAAACCTCAAGTATGCCTACTTGGAGGATGATCGAAGCTGCCGGTGATCATTTCCACCTCCCTTGATCTTTGTTCAAGAGGGAGGTTGTTGCATGTTCTTAAAAAGCATAAGAAAGCCATCGGTTGGACCACAGCGGACATTCACAGTATCGGCCCATCCACATGTATGCACGAGGATACTCTTAGAGGATGGAGCTAAGCCGGTGAGGCGGCCGCAGAGGCGACTCAACCCTGTCATTTTGGACGTAGTAAAGAAGGAGGTGACCAAGCTTCTTGAGTTGGGATCATTTATCCTATATCGGATAGTCGGTGGGTGAGTCCGGTCCAGGTGGTCCCCAGAAGACGAGGCCTCACTTGTTGTGAAAAATGAGAAGAATGAGCTCATTCCCACTAGAGTGCAAAAGCAGTTAGAGAGTCCGCATTGACTACCGAAGGCTGAATCAAGCAACACGGAAAGATCATTTTCCGTTGCCCTTCATTGATCGGATGCTTGAGCGTCGGCGGGTAAATCTCACTCTTGCTTTCTTGATGGTTTTTCTAGTTATTTTCAAATCCATATTGCTCCCGAGGATCAGAGAAAACCACATTCACCTGCCCCTTTGGCACTTTTGCCTATAGGAGGATGCCCTTTGGCTTATGCAATGCCCCGGCACATTCAGCGGTGCATGCTTAGTATCTTTTCGATTTTCTTGAAAATTGCATAGAGGTGTTTATGGATGATTTCACTGTTTACGGATCCTCTTTTGATGCATGCTTAGATAATTTGGATAGAGTGCTTAATAGATGCATTGAAACTGATCTTGTTCTGAACTTTGAAAAATGTCACTTCATGGTAGAACATGGTATAGTCTTAGGGCATATTATTTCTAGTAAGGGCATAGAAGTAGATCCTGCAAAAGTCTCTGTTATTTCACAATTGCCTAACCCCTCTTGTGTGCGAGAGGTGCGATCTTTCTTGGCCATGCGAGGTTTCTACGAGGCGCTTCATCAAAGATTTCGATAAGAAGGCCCTTCCAGCTGTCCAATCTGCTCCGGAAGGATGTTGACTTTGTTTTTTATGACAGGTGTAAACAAGGCTTATGACTGCCTCAAGGAAGCATTGACCACCACTCCAATCATTCAGGCACCGGATTGGACACTCCCATTCGAGCTGATGTGTGATGCATCCAATTATGCATTGGGGGTTGTCCTGGCACAGAGGGTTGACAAGTTGCCTCGGGTGATATATTATGCTTCCAGGACTTTGGATGCTGCTCAAGCAAACTACACAAAAACAGAAAAAGAGCTGCTTGTTATTGTTTTCGCTCTTGATAAATTTAGATCATATTTGCTTGGTTCTCGTGTTATTGTTTATACTGACCATGCAGCTCTGAAGTACCTGCTAAAAAAGGCTGAGTCAAAGCCCAGATTGATCAGGTGGATGCTCGGCTCCAAGAATTTGATCCGGATATCCGTGACGGAGTGGAGCACGGAATTTGGTAGCGGACCATCTCGGCGAGATTGAAAGAGGCGAGGATAATGCTTGACATCTTGCCCATCCAGGACAATTTTCCTGATGAAAATTTGCTCACTTTCTCTTTTGTTTCTTCTGTTTCTACCACCCCTTGGTTTGCAAATATTGTTAATTTTTTAGTTGCTTTTGTTTTTCCTCCCTTAGCATCACGAGCTTAAATTGATAAAATTAAGAGTGATGCTAAGCATTATATTTGGGATGACCCCTATTTGTGGAAGTTATGCAGCGACCAGGTAATCAGGAGATGTATTCCAGATCATGAGATTGACTCGGTCCTGCAGTTTTGTCACTCTTCTGCACCAGGTGGCCATCTAGGCATTCAGAGGACAGCTCGCAAAGTGCTCAATTGTGGTTTATACTGGCCCACCATCTTCAGAGATGCGTGGAAGATTTGTAGCACTTGCGAGTAGTGTCAACGAGCAGGAGGATCCCTTACATGGAGACAACAGATGCCTCAGCAACCCATGTTGTTCTGTGAGGTGTTTGATGTCTGGGGTATTGATTTCATGCGTCCCTTTCCTATTTCTTTTGGTTTTTCCTACATTCTTTTAGCTGTTGATTATGTTTCAAAATGGGTGGAAGCCAAAGCCACCAGAACTAATGATGCTCGGGTTGTTGTGGATTTTGTTAGATCTCACCTATTTTGCAGGTTTGGAGTACCTAGAGCTATTGTTAGTGATCAAGGCACCCATTTCTATAACAGATCTATGCAGGCTTTGCTCAAGAAGTATGGGGTGGTGCACAGAATTTCTACACCCTACCACCCCCAAACCAACGGGCAAGCCGAAATTTCAAACAGGGAGATCAAGAGAATCTTAGAGAAGATTGTCCAGCCCAACAGAAAAGACTAGAGTAACAGGTTGGATGATGCTCTTTGGGCGCATAGGACTGCCTACAAAGCACCCATAGGGATGTCCCCTTATCGGGTTGTCTTTGGTAAGGCATGTCATTTACCTGTTGAGATTGGGCATCGGGCCTATTGGGCTGTGAAGACTTGCAATTTCTCCATAGATCAGGCTGGTGAGGAAAGGCAGTTGCAACTAAATGAGCTTGATGAGATCCGCTTAGAAGCCTACGAGAATTTAAAATTCTACAAGGAAAAAACTAAGAAGTTCCATGACAGCTTGATAGCTAGAAAGGATTTCATGGTTGGCCAGAAAGTTCTGTTATACAATTCTTAGCTCAGACTCATGGGTGGTAAGTTACGATCAAAGTGGATTGGACCTTTTGTTGTTACTAATGTTTATCCTTATGGTACAGTTGAGATCAAAAGTGAATCCACAAATAAGAGCTTTAAGGTCAATGGGCACCGTCTGAAGCCCTTCCTCAGCAATCTTTCTTTGTTGGATGTTGTTGTGGAGGAGATGTCTCTGCTTGACCCTGCTTCTCTCCCACCATGACTTAGGGAGTTTTCTTTTTCCTTCTCCCTCTTTACTTTTTATTGCACTTGTCCAGATCTATTGATTGTTCTATTTTCTCTGATATTCTGTTTGTGCCACATTGGGGCAATGTGTAGTTTAAGTGTGGGGGGAGACTGTTCTTTGTTTACGTCTTTCTTGTTGTTTTTTTTGTTAGTTTGAGTCTTTGTCGTGTGTACAGTTTTGCATATTTCCTTTTGATTTCTGGGTTTTGTTTAGGTTGTAGGCTCTTACTTCACTCTTGGATACGAGTTGCTTGATATTGTATGGATTGAAATCCTTATTTTTCTCTGCTTGGAACGATGATTATGAGGCTTGAGAGGTTGGTTTAATTGTGACAGAAGTTATACCATGTGTGAGGATTTGAGCCACTGTCTATTCTTTCTTGTGTTTTATGCCTCTTGATTGCTTGCACAGTTGCCTTGTCTTGACTCTGTTTGATACTTCTTGGTTCACATGCATGTTTGGACATGATTAAGGCATTTGTTCTCATAAGCCCCCGGCCAAATAAGCTTACCCTGAATTAATTCCTTTGTTAACCCTCGTTGAGCCTGCATTCCCTTTCTTTGTTTGAAGCTCATTACAAGCCTTAAGTGAAAAACCTATGATTACCTTAACCTTAGGGAATTTTTGGAGCTTTGGAATCGTTTTGGGAATAAGTTCTTGAATAAGTGTGGGGGTGTCTCATTGGTTATTTTATTTTGGCTAATTGGTTCTTCCTGCTGTACATATCTCAGCGTTTCATGATGTATTGTTTATTCATTCCAAAAAAATAATAATAATAATAATAAAAAAAAAGAAGAAAAAGAAAAAGTGGTTTTGTTTGAGGTAAAGGAAAAGGAATGGTGTTAGAGGTTTATTAGAGGTTTTTTGGGTTTGCTCTTATGCTTATTTCTTACTTATTCCCCATTGCTCCTCTAGTTCCTCTGGTTTGTAGCTACTTATCCTATATTTTATCCTCTACCCTGTCCTTGACCACATTACAACCCTGGAAAGACCTTATGATCCTTATGTGCATGTTTATTAGGTGTTGATTTTAGAGGCTTGCCAAGTCTATTTGTTGCTTGTTTTTCATGAGTGCTTTGAGAGTATACAGTTTCCTAGACACTTGAGAGATACAGTGATACAGTGCATCTTGTGAGATTTTGTTGCTTTTAATTCACCTCTTGATGTTGACTGATTGTCTTACCATGTTTTGACATGTTTGGATGATTTCCATAAGTACCTAGTTTCTCTGATTCTTTGTGTGTTGGATGTTGTCTACTCCCTTTTTGTTCCCAGGATTCATTAAGGAGTGCGTAAATCTGTTTGTTTTCTTGTGTGTCTTCTTGTTTCTGTTTCTTCCTGTTGCGTCGCTCTCTTTGATATCTTTGGAGTTGTTCCTTGCTTTGAACTTTGATTTTGCCCAAGAGTGCAAAAGGCTAAGTGTGGGGGAATTTGATGAGTCATTATTTTCCCTTATTTTCTTACTTTCTGTACTTGTTTTCATCTCTAATTTGTGCTTAATTGTTTATATTTTGTACTAATTTCTATTAGGGCTATAATTGGACCAGAAATTCATATTTTAATTAATTTGAATTTTCTAAGTTTAATTATTCCAATTTTTATTTTCAGGGCAGTTTAAAATTATTTTGGGCTTGGAATTAATTCATGGACTTCAAGAGGAGCTGCCACGTCACCACTGCCATGTCAGCTGCCATGTCACAACTTGGACCAGATTAGTTTTTTTTTTGGTTTTTGGGCCCAATAGGTCTAGGTTTTCGTGCCCATGCAGACGTGAGAGGGCAGCTACAAGTAGGGCAGCTGAGGGAGAGCGGAAAGGCAGTAGATTTTAGGGACCTTTTACATTTTTCGTTTTGCTGTAGAAAAACTAGTGGAGTTTTGTTTTTTAATGCACAATTCGTTTTACTGTTCCACAATTCCAGTTTGTTCTTCAATCTATTTGCGTTTCTACAATTTTCTATTCTGTTCGTTTTCACAATTTCGCTGCATTTTCGTTTTCATTTTCGTTTTCGTTTTCAGTTTACGTTTTCGTTTTCGTTTTCTGTTTACGTTTTCTGCAATGCGTTTTCTGTTTTCTGAGTTAATGGAAGGCTAAAACCCTAGGGTGGGGCTCTTGGGCATGCTGCACTCACTGATGGAGGTTCCGTGCGTTTTATGGTTTCGTACGTTTGATTCTCCACTGTGAAGTCTCTGTTCTGGAGGATGCTTAATCCTGCGGAAGGAGACCTTACAAGATTCACGTTTGCTTAATTCGTGTAGGGAAGTCTCGGGTTAACTTTCACTTAGTTGGTTAATCTAGACCGAACAAGGATTAAACGAACTGATAATCTGTTGTGAACCAAGGATGTCAGAGATGCATTGTGTTCAAGAGTCTTGCCTATTTTAATTACTGCAATTAATTTGTTGTTTGTCTGCTGTATTTTAATTAACTGTTATTTGTCCAAAAAAAACCCCATTGCATGATTCAATCCTTTGACAGTGAGAATTGGTCCTTGGGAGACGACCTAGGAGTCATTTCTAGTACTACAAAAGTATGGATCAAAAAGAAAATATAAATATCCAAATTACTAAAAATTGAGTTCTTTTTGTAAAACAAAAGTAGGGATCCAAAATAAAATATAAATTTTGAAATTACAAAAAATTGAGTTCTTTTGCATTAAACAAAAGTACGTATCGAGAATAAAATATAAATTTCAAAATTATGAAAAATTGAGTTTCTTTTTTATAAAACAAAACTACGGATGAAAAATAATATATCAATTTCGAAATTATTAAAAATTGAATTTTTTGTGTAAAACAAAAGTACGGATCGAAAAGAAAATATAAATATCCAAATTACTAAAAATTGAGTTCTTTTTGTAAAACAAAAGTAGGGATCCAAAATAAAATATAAATTTCGAAATTACAAAATATTGAGTTCTTTTGCATAAAAAAAAAGTACGTATCGAGAATAAAATATAAATTTCAAAATTATGAAAAATTGAGTTTCTTTTTTGTAAAACAAAACAATGGATGAAAAATAATATATCAATTTCGAAATTATTAAAAATCGAATTTTTTGTGTAAAACAAAAGTACGGATCAAAAGGAAAATATAAATATCCAAATTACTAAAAATTGAGTTCTTTTTGTAAAACAAAAGTAGGGATCCAAAATAAAATATAAATTTTGAAATTAAAAAAATTGAGTTCTTTTGCATTAAACAAAAGTACGTATCGAGAATAAATAGAGCTGTCAAAACGGGCGGCCCGGCCCAGCCTGGCCCTACGGGCCAAGTTCAAAAAATCTGATAGCCTAGCCTGGCCTATATTTTAAAACGGGCCACAATTTTTAGCCTGGCCTGGCCCTATGTTAGGTCAACGGGCCAACGGGCCATTTTTAGCCTAATTAAAAATTGAAAAAATATTACAATATATCTATAATATAATTTTTTATCAAAAATATAAATATAAATATATAATATATTTACATGAATGTGTGTTTAAAACTGTTTACATTGGAACAACTTGTAAAAAAAACTTAGATCACATACTAAGTACTTCCAAAATAGTCAAGCACCTACTAAACAACATATCCATAATATAATATTTTTATCAACAGTAAATAATATATAAATAGACAATATATTTATATGAAAGTTTGTGCAAAATTGTTTACATTTGAGCAACTTATAAAACAAATTTAGATCGCCTACTAAGCACTTCCAAGACAGTCAAGCACTTCCAATACTCCAAGAATTGTTTACTGCAAAAGATAATACCCAATTAATTAAAAATGTTTATATAAATATAGATAAAAAAAAGTCAAAATGTATGAACATTTATTAAGGACCTCTTTAGATATGTTATTTCCTTGACTAGTTTGCTCGCTAAACAATTGTATCTCTTCCACTTCTTTTTCATCTATATTTATTTGACAATACACACAAAAATCAGCAATTAACATTTTTATAATGAGCATAAATAAATAATATATCAAGATCAATAATAATATAATTATACTAGAAAGTCCAACTTGCTCATAACCATACAACCAGTTACGAGTACAAATGAGGGCTTGAACATTGGCAGGGAGTAAACAATTTCTATACTTATTCAAGATGCGACCACCAATGCTAAATGAAGATTCTGACGCCACTGTTGTGATTGGTATGCTTAAAATGTCACAAGCCATAATTGCAAGCTGAGGAAACCGATGCTTATTCAACTTCCAATATTGGAGGGCATCTAGATTTTCACCAACAATACATGATTCACTCAAGTAAAGGTCAAGTTGGGACTTGCCATCATTTGAAGTGTTTTTTATTATTTCTTGATGATAAGCCTGCAATTAGATAACCAAAAGTAGAATTTAATAGAATCTTATATATATATATATATATATGAATGAAAATAAACTATATTACTACTATAGGTTACCTGAAGAATTGATGATGAGAAATTACTCCTTGCCATTTGATAAGAAGATTTCATGTCTTTTGCACTGGTTACTGTAGATGAAGTTGATGTAATGGTTTGCTTTAGGTATTCGGCAAAGAGATTGTACAAACTATCCTTCACCTTATTGACCCTTTCTTCATAATCAAATGGATAAAGCCTCTTATAACAGAAACTTATGAAATTTAATTTTGTCTTTGGGTCAAGAACACATCCAAATGCAAGAGTGACAGAATATTCATTCCAATATTTATCAAACTTGACCTTCATCCTTGTTGCCATATCTCTTATTACCTCATCTTCACTAGTCAAATTTGTATTCAATCCCATTTCTATAATAGCAACTTGAAGGAAATATAAGTTGGAGGTAGGATAAGATGATCCAGACATCAAGTTAGTAATATCATAGAAAGGTGCCAAAAATTCACATATTTTTTCTGCTCTTTCACACTCTTCATCAGTTGGACAAAATTTGTAACTTCTATCACTATATCCCAAATTAGTGAATGCACGACGATACTTAATAGCACTTTCAAGCATCATATATGTAGCATTCCATCTAGTTACCACATCTAACCTTAAGAAACCACCACCTACATCACTTAAATGTACTTCTTCAACACATTTTCGAAATTCTCTTAACCTCCCCTCTGATGCTTTAACATATTTAACACTTTCTCTAACTTTATACAAAGCATCATCACCTGTTATCTTCAACCCTTCTTGAACTATAATATTCAAGATATGTGCACAACATCTCACATGAAAATATTCACCTTTACATAGTAGTGCATTTTGCAAATTAAGTCTTTCTTTTAAAATTTTCACCATGCTACCATTAGAAGAGGCATTGTCCAATGTGAGAGAAAATATTTTGCTTTCTATTCCCCAATCCTTAAGCACTTCAAGCACTTTCCCTGATAATTCTAACCCAGTGTGTGAATTATCTAAGTGACAAAATGAAAGTAACTTACTATTTAATTTCCAATTTTGGTAAACATAATGAGCGATTCATGATCATATAGCCCTGGGTAGTTACAGACTGTCCATACGTCGAAGTCAAACATATCCTACCGTAAATATTAGATAACACACTCTTTAGCTTTTCTTTTTCACTTATATACACATTATAGACATCATTGATTGAAGTGTTTCTACTAATTGGTCTAAAATCAGGATTTAAAACTTTATTCACCTCCAAGACCCCTTCATACTCAGCATAACTAAATGGAAGATCATGCTTAATAATACATTTAGCAAGTGCATCTCGATATACCTTAGAGTCAAATTTCCATTGCTTTAACAAGTTTCCTTTATTATTCAACATAACTCCCACATCATGGTATTTAGGAAATACACTACATTTAGGAATATGTCTTCTAAGATGATTGGTCCCTGAAATTCCTTTACATGTATACAATTTGCCACATCCTTTGCATTTACATTTCTCCACTCCTTGAATTAAACCAATTTTTTCAAAATAATTCCATACCTCAAAAGTCACAACCTTTGCTTTCTTAGTCTCTCCACCTTTTTGTTCAACGTTATTTCTTTTGTTATCAGCAGCAGATGGATCACTAATTGGAGGAGTAACTCCTGATGTTTTCATAGGGAATAAGAACTCTACAATGCAAGAGATAAAAAAACATAAAAACCTATTTAATACTTATAATAATTTTACTTTATATAACTCAAACCCATGATGATATGAGGAAAACAAAAGTAGATATAAAATTTTGATTAGAAATGCAAAAAATGATAATTTAAATTAACAAAAAATAAGAAAAAATCTAACCCAATGTGAAACAGAGAAGTTATGGCGAAAGTGTGAAACTGTGGTGGTGAAGGTGAAAGGAAAGAGGAGTAGTGCAGTAGAGGAGATGAAAGAGCTTGTGAGAAAGAAAGAGAAGAAATGAAGAAGAAAACAGAGACTCTGAGATACTAGGGTTTCTTTCTTTGGTATGACAATATAACAATCAAGAACAAAAATATAATATAAAAAATAAACGGGCCAGCCCATTACCATATGGGCCAGCCTGGCCTTGGCCCATATGGGCATCGGGCCAAATGGGTCAGGCTAAACAAAGCCAATTGTTATATAGGCTACAATTTTTTAAGCCTAGCCTCACCTGAATCATAGGCTATACGGGCCAGTCTATCGGGCCAGGCCTATTTTGACAGCTCTAAGAATAAAATATAAATTTCAAAATTATGCAAAATTGAGTTTCTTTTTTGTAAAACAAAACTACGGATGCAAAATAATATATCAATTTCGAAATTATTAAAAATTGAATTTTTTGTGTAAAACAAAAGTACGGATCGAAAAGAAAATATAAATATCCAAATTACTAAAAATTGAGTTCTTTTTGTAAAACAAAAGTAGGGATCCAAAATAAAATATAAATTTTGAAATTACAAAAAATTGAGTTCTTTTGCATAAAACAAAACTACCTATCGAAAATAAAATATAAATTTCAAAATTATGAAAAATTGAGTTTCTTTTTTGTAAAACAAAACTACGGATGAAAAATAATATATCAATTTTGAAATTATTAAAAATTGAATTTTTTGTGTAAAACAAAAGTACGGATCAAAAAGAAAATATAAATATCCAACCAAATTACTAAAAATTGAGTTCTTTTTGTAAAACAAAAGTAGGGATCCAAAATAAAATATAAATTTTGAAATTACAAAAAATTGAGTTCTTTTGCATTAAACAAAAGTACGTATCGAGAATAAAATATAAATTTCAAAATTATGAAAAATTGAGTTTCTTTTTTGTAAAATAAAACTACGGATGCAAAATAATATATCAATTTCGAAATTATTAAAAATTGAATTTTTTGTGTAAAACAAAAGTACGGATCGAAAAGAAAATATAAATATCCATATTACTAAAAATTAAGTTCTTTTTGTAAAACAAAAGTAGGGATCCAAAATAAAATATAAATTTTGAAATTACAAAAAATTGAGTTCTTTTGCATAAAACTAAAGTACGTATCGAGAATAAAATATAAATTTCAAAATTATTAAAAATTGAGTTTCTTTTTTGTAAAACAAAACTACGGATGAAAAAGAATATATCAATTTCAAAATTATTAAAAATTGAATTTTTTGTGTAAAACAAAAGTACGGATCAAAAAGAAAATATAAATATCCAAATTACTAAAAATTGAGTTCTT
Source organism: Lablab purpureus (assembly GCA_030347555.1). NCBI lineage: Eukaryota > Viridiplantae > Streptophyta > Magnoliopsida > Fabales > Fabaceae > Lablab > Lablab purpureus. Next base: position 23,785,151 of record CM059262.1, on the reverse strand, counting down.
TTTTTAAAACAAAAGTAGGGATCCAAAATAAAATATAAATTTCGAAATTACAAAAAATTGAGTTCTTTTGCATAAAACAAAAGTACGTAGTATCGAGAATAAAATATAAATTTCAAAATTATGAAAAATTGAGTTTGTTTTTTGTAAAACAAAACTACGGATGCAAAATAATATATCAATTTCGAAATTATTAAAAATTGAATTTTTTGTGTAAAACAAAAGTACGGATCGAAATGAAAATATAAATATCCAAATTACTAAAAATTGAGTTCTTTTTGTAAAACAAAAGTAGGGATCCAAAATAAAATATAAATTTTGAAATTACAAAAAATTGAGTTCTTTTGCATAAAAAAAAGTATGTATCAAGAATAAAATATAAATTTCAAAATTATAAAAAATTGAGTTTCTTTTTTGTAAAACAAAACTACGGATGAAAAATAATATATCAATTACGAAATTATTAAAAATTGAATTTTTTGTGCAAAATAAAAGTACGGATCCAAAAGAAAACATAAATATCCAAATTACTAAAAATTGAGTTCTTTTTGTAAAACAAAAGTAGGGATCCAAAATAAAATATAAAGTTTGAAATGACAAAAAATTGAGTTCTTTTGCATTAAACAAAAGTACGTATCGAAAATAAAATATAAATTTCAAAATTATGAAAAATTGAGTTTCTTTTTTGTAAAACAAAACTACTGATGCAAAATAATATATCAATTTCGAAATTATTAAAAATTGAATTTTTTGTGTAAAACAAAAGTACGGATCGAAAATAAAATATAAATATCCAAATTACTAAAAATTGAGTTCTTTTTGTAAAACAAAAGTAGGGATCCAAAATAAAATATAAATTTCGAAATTACAAAAAGTTGAGTTCTTTTGCATAAAACCAAAGTACGTAGTATCGAGAATAAAATATAAACTTCAAAATTATGAAAAATTGAGTTTCTTTTCCGTAAAACTAAACTACGGATGAAAAATAATATATCCATTTCGAAATTACTAAAAATTGAATTTTTGTGTAAAACAAGAGTACTGGATCGAAAAGAAAATATAAATATCCAAATTACTAAAAATTGAGTTCTTTTTGTAAAAGAAAAGTAGGGATCCAAAATAAAATATAAATTTCGAAATTACAAAAATTGAGTTCTTTTGCATAAAACAAAAGTACGTATCGAGAATAAAATATAAATTTCAAAATTATGAAAAATTGAGTTTCTTTTTGTGAAAGAAAACTGGGGATGAAAAATAATATATCAACTTCGAAATTATTAAAAATGGAATTTTTCGTGTAAAACAAGAGTACGGATCGAAAAGAAAATATAAATATCCAAATTACTAAAAATTTAGTTCTTTTTGTAAAACAAAAGTAGGGATCCAAAATAACAAAAATAAATTTCGAAATTACAAAAAATTGAGTTCTTTTGCATAAAACCAAAGTACGTAGTATATAGAATAAAATATAAATTTCAAAATTATGAAAAATTGAGTTTCTTTTTTGTAAAACAAAACTACGGATGAAAAATAATATATCAATTTCGAAATTATTAAAAATTGAATTTTTTGTGCAAAATAAAAGTACGGATCCAAAAGAAAACATAAATATCCAAATTACTAAAAATTGAGTTCTTTTTGTAAAACAAAAGTAGGGATCCAAAATAAAATATAAAGTTTGAAATGACAAAAAATTGAGTTCTTTTGCATTAAACAAAAGTACGTATCGAAAATAAAATATAAATTTCAAAATTATGAAAAATTGAGTTTCTTTTTTGTAAAACAAAACTACTGATGCAAAATAATATATCAATTTCGAAATTATTAAAAATTGAATTTTTTGTGTAAAACAAGAGTACGGATCGAAAAGAAAATATAAATATCCAAATTACTAAAAATTTAGTTCTTTTTGTAAAACAAAAGTAGGGATCCAAAATAACAAAAATAAATTTCGAAATTACAAAAATTTGAGTTCTTTTGCATAAAACAAAAGTACGTAGTATATAGAATAAAATATAAATTTCAAAATTATGAAAAATTGAGTTTCTTTTTGTAAAACAAAACTACGGATGAAAAATAATATATCAATTTCGAAATTATTAAAAATTGAATTTTTGTGCAAAATAAAAGTACGGATCCAAAAGAAAACATAAATATCCAAATTACTAAAAATTGAGTTCTTTTTGTAAAACAAAAGTAGGGATCCAAAATAAAATATAAAGTTTGAAATGACAAAAATTGAGTTCTTTTGCATTAAACAAAAGTACGTATCGAAAATAAAATATAAATTTCAAAATTATGAAAAATTGAGTTTCTTTTTGTAAAACAAAACTACTGATGCAAAATAATATATCAATTTCGAAATTATTAAAAATTGAATTTTTGTGTAAAACAAAAGTACTGGATCGAAAAGAAAATATAAATATCCAAATTACTAAAAATTGAGTTCTTTTTGTAAAACAAAAGTAGGGATCCAAAATAAAACATAAATTTCGAAATTACAAAAATTGAGTTTTTTGCATAAAACAAAAGTACGTAGTATCGAGAATAAAATATAAACTTCAAAATTATGAAAAATTGAGTTTCTTTTTCAGTAAAACTAAACTACGGATGAAAAATAATATATCCATTTCGAAATTACTAAAAATTGAATTTTTGTGTAAAACAAAAGTACTGGATCGAAAAGAAAATATAAATATCCAAATTACTAAAAATTGAGTTCTTTTTGTAAAAGAAAAGTAGGGATCCAAAATAAAATATAAATTTCGAAATTACAAAAATTGAGTTCTTTTGCATAAAACAAAAGTACGTATCGAGAATAAAATATAAATTTCAAAATTATGAAAAATTGAGTTTCTTTTTGTGAAAGAAAACTGGGGATGAAAAATAATATATCAACTTGAAATTATTAAAAATGGAATTTTTCGTGTAAAACAAGAGTACTGGATCGAAAAGAAAATATAAATATCCAAATTACTAAAAATTTAGTTCTTTTGTAAAACAAAAGTAGGGATCCAAAATAACAAAAATAAATTTCGAAATTACAAAAATTTGAGTTCTTTTGCATAAAACAAAAGTACGTAGTATATAGAATAAAATATAAATTTCAAAATTATGAAAAATTGAGTTTCTTTTTGTAAAACAAAACTACGGATGAAAAATAATATATCAATTTCGAAATTATTAAAAATTGAATTTTTGTGCAAAATAAAAGTACTGGATCCAAAAGAAAACATAAATATCCAAATTACTAAAAATTGAGTTCTTTTTGTAAAACAAAAGTACGGATCCAAAATAAAATATAAAGTTTGAAATGACAAAAATTGAGTTCTTTTGCATTAAACAAAAGTACGTATCGAAAATAAAATATAAATTTCAAAATTATGAAAAATTGAGTTTCTTTTTGTAAAACAAAACTATCGATGCAAAATAATATATCAATTTCGAAATTATTAAAAATTGAATTTTTGTGTAAAACAAAAGTACTGGATCGAAAAGAAAATATAAATATCCAAATTACTAAAAATTGAGTTCTTTTTGTAAAACAAAAGTAGGGATCCAAAATAAAACATAAATTTCGAAATTACAAAAATTGAGTTTTTGCATAAAACAAAAGTACGTAGTATCGAGAATAAAATATAAATTTCAAAATTATGAAAAATTGAGTTTCTTTTTCCGTAAAACTAAACTACGGATGAAAAATAATATATCCATTTCGAAATTACTAAAAATTGAATTTTTGTGTAAAACAAGAGTACTGGATCGAAAAGAAAATATAAATATCCAAATTACTAAAAATTGAGTTCTTTTTGTAAAAGAAAAGTAGGGATCCAAAATAAAATATAAATTTCGAAATTACAAAAATTGAGTTCTTTTGCATAAAACAAAAGTACGTATCGAGAATAAAATATAAATTTCAAAATTATGAAAAATTGAGTTTCTTTTTTGTGAAAGAAAACTGGGGATGAAAAATAATATATCAACTTCGAAATTATTAAAAATGGAATTTTTCGTGTAAAACAAGAGTACGGATCGAAAAGAAAATATAAATATCCAAATTACTAAAAATTTAGTTCTTTTTGTAAAACAAAAGTAGGGATCCAAAATAACAAAAATAAATTTCGAAATTACAAAAATTTGAGTTCTTTTGCATAAAACAAAAGTACGTAGTATATAGAATAAAATATAAATTTCAAAATTATGAAAAATTGAGTTTCTTTTTTGTAAAACAAAACTACGGATGAAAAATAATATATCAATTTTGAGATTATTAAAATTTTGAATTTTCTTTTGTAAAAGAAAAGTACGGATTGAAAATAAAATTTAAATTTCGAAATTACGAAAAATAGAGTTTTTTTTGTGTAAAACAAAAGTACGGATCGAAAAGAAAATATAAATATCCAAATTACTAAAAATTGAGATCCTTTTGTAAAACAAAAGTAGGGATCGAATATAAAATATAAATTTCGAAATTACAAAAAAATGTGTTCTTTTGCATAAAACAAAAGTATGTTGTATCGAGAATAAATATAAATTTCAAAATTATGAAAAATTGAGTTTCTTTTTCTAAAAAACAACGGATGAAAAATAATATATCAATTTCGAAATTATTAAAAATTGAATTTTTTTGGTAAAACAAAAGTACGGATTGAAAATAAAATTTAAATTTCGAAATTTACGAAATTACGAAATTACGAATCGAAAAGAAAATATAAATATCCATAACTACTAAAAATTGAGTTCTTTTTGTGAAACAAAAGTAGGGATCCAAACTAAAATATAAATTTCAAAATTACAAAAAATTGAGTTCTTTTGCATAAAACAAAAGTACGTATTGAGAATAAAATATAAATTTCAAAATTATGAAAAATTGAGTTTCTTTTTTGTAAAATAAAACTACGGATGAAAAATAATATATCAATTTCGAAATTATTAAAAATTGAATTTTTTGTGTAAAACAAGAGTACGGATCGAAAAGAAAATATAAATATCCAAATAACTAAAAATTGAGTTCTTTTTGTAAAACAAAAGTAGGGATCCAAAATAAAATATAAATTTCGAAATTACAAAAAATTGAGTTCTTTTGCATAAAACAAAAGTACGTAGTATCGAGAATAAAATATAAATTTCAAAATTATGAAAAATTGAGTTTCTTTTTTGAAAAACAAAACTACGGATGAAAAATAATATATCAATTTCGAAATTATTAAAAATTGAATTTTTTGCGTAAAACAAAAGTACATATCGAAAAGAAAATATAAATATCCAAATTACTAAAAATTGAGTTCCATTTGTAAAACAAAAGTAGGGATCCAAAATAAAATATAAATTTCGAAATTACAAAAAATTGAGTTCTTTTGCATAAAACAAAAGTACGTATCGAGAATAAAATATAAATTTCAAAATTATGACAAATTGAGTTTCTTTTTTGTAAAACAAAACTATAGATGAAAAATAATATATCAAGATTGAAATTATTAAAAATTGAATTTTTTGTGTAAAACAAGAGTACGGATCGAAAAGAAAATATAAATATCCAAATTACTAAAAATTGAGTTGTTTTTGTAAAACAAAAGTAGGGATCCAAAGTAAAAATATAAATTTCGAAATTACAAAAAATTGAGTTCTTTTGCACAAAACAAAAGTACGTATCGAGAATAAAATATAAATTTCAAAATTATGAAAAATTGACTTTGTTTTTTGTAAAACAAAAGTAGGGATTCAAAATAAAATATAAATTTCGAAATTACAAAAATTGTGTTTTTTGCATAAAACAAAAGTACGTATTGAGAATAAAATAGAGTTTTTTGTTTAAAACAAAAGTACTGGATCGAAAAGCAAACATAAATATCGAAATTACTAAAAATTGAATTTTTTTTGTAAAAATAAAGTAGGGATCCAAAATAAAATATAAATTTCGAAATTACAAAAAATTATGTTTTTTTGCATATAACAAAAGTATGTATCGAGAACAAAATGTAAATTTCAAAATTATGAAATATTGAGTTTCTTTTTTGTAAAACAAAACTACGGATGAAAAATAATATACCAATTTCGAAATTATTACAAATTGATTTTTTTTTTGTAAAACAAAAGTACGGATCGAAAATAAAATTTAAATTTCAAATTACGAAAAATAGAGTTTTTTTTTCGTAAAACAAAAGTACGGATCAAAAAGAAAATATAAATATCCAAATTACTAAAAATTTAGTTCTTTTTGTAAAACAAAAGTAGGGATGGAAAATAAAATATAAATGTCGAAATTACCAAAAATTGAGTTCTTTTGCATAAAACAAAAGTACGTATCGAGAATAAAATATAAATTTGAAAATTACGAAAAATTGAGTTTTTTTTTGTAAAATAAAACTTCGGATGAAAAATAATATATCAATTTCGAAATTATTAAAAATTGAATTTTTTGTGTAAAACAAGAGTACGGATCGAAAAGAAAATATAAATATCCAAATTACTAAAAATTGAGTTCTTTTTGTAAAACAAAAGTAGGGATCCAAAATAACAAAAATAAATTTCGAAATTACAAAAATTTGAGTTCTTTTGCATAAAACAAAAGTACGTAGTATATAGAATAAAATATAAATTTCAAAATTATGAAAAATTGAGTTTCTTTTTTGTAAAACAAAACTACGGATGAAAAATAATATATCAATTTCGAAATTATTAAAAATTGAATTTTTTGTGCAAAATAAAAGTACGGATCCAAAAGAAAACATAAATATCCAAATTACTAAAAATTGAGTTCTTTTTGTAAAACAAAAGTAGGGATCCAAAATAAAATATAAAGTTTGAAATGACAAAAAATTGAGTTCTTTTGCATTAAACAAAAGTACGTATCGAAAATAAAATATAAATTTCAAAATTATGAAAAATTGAGTTTCTTTTTTGTAAAACAAAACTACTGATGCAAAATAATATATCAATTTCGAAATTATTAAAAATTGAATTTTTTGTGTAAAACAAAAGTACGGATCGAAAAGAAAATATAAATATCCAAATTACTAAAAATTGAGTTCTTTTTGTAAAACAAAAGTAGGGATCCAAAATAAAATATAAATTTTGAAATTACAAAAAATTGATTTCTTTTGCATAAAAAAAAGTATGTATCAAGAATAAAATATAAATTTCAAAATTATAAAAAATTGAGTTTCTTTTTTGTAAAACAAAACTACGGATGAAAAATAATATATCAATTTCGAAATTATTAAAAATTGAATTTTTTGTGCAAAATAAAAGTACGGATCCAAAAGAAAACATAAATATCCAAATTACTAAAAATTGAGTTCTTTTTGTAAAACAAAAGTAGGGATCCAAAATAAAATATAAAGTTTGAAATGACAAAAAATTGAGTTCTTTTGCATTAAACAAAAGTACGTATCGAAAATAAAATATAAATTTCAAAATTATGAAAAATTGTTTCTTTTTTGTAAAACAAAACTACTGATGCAAAATAATATATCAATTTCGAAATTATTAAAAATTGAATTTTTTGTGTAAAACAAAAGTACGGATCGAAAAGAAAATATAAATATCCAAATTACTAAAAATTGAGTTCTTTTTGTAAAACAAAAGTAGGGATCCAAAATAAAACATAAATTTCGAAATTACAAAAAATTGAGTTTTTTTGCATAAAACAAAAGTACGTAGTATCGAGAATAAAATATAAACTTCAAAATTATGAAAAATTGAGTTTCTTTTTCCGTAAAACTAAACTACGGATGAAAAATAATATATCCATTTCGAAATTACTAAAAATTGAATTTTTTGTGTAAAACAAGAGTACGGATCGAAAAGAAAATATAAATATCCAAATTACTAAAAATTGAGTTCTTTTTGTAAAAGAAAAGTAGGGATCCAAAATAAAATATAAATTTCGAAATTACAAAAAATTGAGTTCTTTTGCATAAAACAAAAGTACGTATCGAGAATAAAATATAAATTTCAAAATTATGAAAAATTGAGTTTCTTTTTTGTGAAAGAAAACTGGGGATGAAAAATAATATATCAACTTCGAAATTATTAAAAATGGAATTTTTCGTGTAAAACAAGAGTACGGATCGAAAAGAAAATATAAATATCCAAATTACTAAAAATTTAGTTCTTTTTGTAAAACAAAAGTAGGGATCCAAAATAACAAAAATAAATTTCGAAATTACAAAAATTTGAGTTCTTTTGCATAAAACAAAAGTACGTAGTATATAGAATAAAATATAAATTTCAAAATTATGAAAAATTGAGTTTCTTTTTTGTAAAACAAAACTACGGATGAAAAATAATATATCAATTTTGAGATTATTAAAATTTTGAATTTTCTTTTGTAAAAGAAAAGTACGGATTGAAAATAAAATTTAAATTTCGAAATTACGAAAAATAGAGTTTTTTTTGTGTAAAACAAAAGTACGGATCGAAAAGAAAATATAAATATCCAAATTACTAAAAATTGAGATCCTTTTGTAAAACAAAAGTAGGGATCGAATATAAAATATAAATTTCGAAATTACAAAAAAATGTGTTCTTTTGCATAAAACAAAAGTATGTTGTATCGAGAATAAAATATAAATTTCAAAATTATGAAAAATTGAGTTTCTTTTTTTCTAAAAAACAACGGATGAAAAATAATATATCAATTTCTAAATTATTAAAAATTGAATTTTTTTGGTAAAACAAAAGTACGGATTGAAAATAAAATTTAAATTTCGAAATTTACGAAATTACGAAATTACGAATCGAAAAGAAAATATAAATATCCATAACTACTAAAAATTGAGTTCTTTTTGTGAAACAAAAGTAGGGATCCAAACTAAAATATAAATTTCAAAATTACAAAAATTGAGTTCTTTTGCATAAAACAAAAGTACGTATTGAGAATAAAATATAAATTTCAAAATTATGAAAAATTGAGTTTCTTTTTGTAAAATAAAACTACGGATGAAAAATAATATATCAATTTCGAAATTATTAAAAATTGAATTTTTGTGTAAAACAAGAGTACTGGATCGAAAAGAAAATATAAATATCCAAATAACTAAAAATTGAGTTCTTTTTGTAAAACAAAAGTAGGGATCCAAAATAAAATATAAATTTCGAAATTACAAAAAATTGAGTTCTTTTGCATAAAACAAAAGTACGTAGTATCGAGAATAAAATATAAATTTCAAAATTATGAAAAATTGAGTTTCTTTTTTGAAAAACAAAACTACGGATGAAAAATAATATATCAATTTCGAAATTATTAAAAATTGAATTTTTTGCGTAAAACAAAAGTACAGATCGAAAAGAAAATATAAATATCCAAATTACTAAAAATTGAGTTCCATTTGTAAAACAAAAGTAGGGATCCAAAATAAAATATAAATTTCGAAATTACAAAAAATTGAGTTCTTTTGCATAAAACAAAAGTACGTATCGAGAATAAAATATAAATTTCAAAATTATGACAAATTGAGTTTCTTTTTTGTAAAACAAAACTATAGATGAAAAATAATATATCAAGATTGAAATTATTAAAAATTGAATTTTTTGTGTAAAACAAGAGTACGGATCGAAAAGAAAATATAAATATCCAAATTACTAAAAATTGAGTTGTTTTTGTAAAACAAAAGTAGGGATCCAAAGTAAAAATATAAATTTCGAAATTACAAAAAATTGAGTTCTTTTGCACAAAACAAAAGTACGTATCGAGAATAAAATATAAATTTCAAAATTATGAAAAATTGACTTTGTTTTTTGTAAAACAAAAGTAGGGATTCAAAATAAAATATAAATTTCGAAATTACAAAAAATTGTGTTTTTGCATAAAACAAAAGTACGTATTGAGAATAAAATAGAGTTTTTTGTTTAAAACAAAAGTACTGGATCGAAAAGCAAACATAAATATCGAAATTACTAAAAATTGAATTTTTTTGTAAAAATAAAGTAGGGATCCAAAATAAAATATAAATTTCGAAATTACAAAAAATTATGTTTTTTTGCATAAAACAAAAGTATGTATCGAGAACAAAATATAAATTTCAAAATTATAAAAATTTGAGTTTCTTTTTTTTGTAAAACAAAACTACGGATGAAAAATAATATACCAATTTCGAAATTATTACAAATTGATTTTTTTTTTGTAAAACAAAAGTACGGATCGAAAATAAAATTTAAATTTCAAATTACGAAAAATAGAGTTTTTTTTCGTAAAACAAAAGTACGGATCAAAAAGAAAATATAAATATCCAAATTAGTAAAAATTTAGTTCTTTTTGTAAAACAAAAGTAGGGATGGAAAATAAAATATAAATGTCGAAATTACAAAAAATTGAGTTCTTTTGCATAAAACAAAAGTATGTATCGAGAATAAAATATAAATTTGAAAATTACGAAAAATTGAGTTTTTTTTTTGTAAAATAAAACTTCGGATGAAAAATAATATATCAATTTCGAAATTATTAAAAATTGAATTTTTTGTGTAAAACAAGAGTACGGATCGAAAAGAAAATATAAATATCCAAATTACTAAAAATTGAGTTCTTTTTGTAAAACAAAAGTAGGGATCCAAAATAAAATATAAATTTCGAAATTACAAAAAATTGATTTCTTTTGCATAAAACAAAAAGTATGTTGGCATATTTCAAGTCCAGAGTTTTATGGAGACCTACAGTTTTGATGATGAAGTTTTTAGGAAGTTTCAATCAACATTAAAGACTTGTGCCATCTCACAAAGGAAGGTTGCTTGATAAGAAAGGAAAGGCATAAAGAGCATTCAAAGCTTTCAAGAGAGAAGATTGATGAAGTTTTTCTCAAAGAGCTAAAGGATCAAAGGTAGAAGGTTCTGTTTCGGGTGTTGGATAAAAAGAGTAAGTCATAAATCCCATTCAAGACCTTCCCAAACAAGAGAGCAAGGTGTTTTCTCGCAAAAACATTTTTCTACGCTTTTAATCGATTACCATACGTAGATAATCGATTATTTAACTTAAAATTTGAATTAAAAATGTTTAACGAGCAAAATAATTGATTAAGTGTCTTTGATAATCGATTATATTGATTACGGGTTAATATAATCGATTATGGCCTTAATCTAATCGATTAAATCGAGACGATATTTGTTTTCCAGTTTTTAAACATGATATAATCGATTAAGCTTTTAATATAATCGATTAAATGAGTCGTTTTTGCGAAATTAATTCTAAATCAACCTAAGAATGGAAACTTTGGAGCATTTTCGAATTATAAAATGAAAGAGAATGTCTTAGGTTTAACACATCTGAACAAACACAAAATATTCAAAGTGTTTACTGCGCCTTAGCTTTTTCAAAGCCGCTTTCTGCTCTCTTCGGTTTGATCAAGTCTTTGGAAGTGGTGATCATTGTGCTTAAGCTTTATATCCAGCACATTTCAGGTGTATTCTTTTCTTGTTTTACGTAAAGGGAAAATTCATCCCTTGGATGCGTTCTAAGGGAGGTGTTTCATCTCTTGTGTGTCAAGAGAGGTGGGTTTCATCCTCGGTGTGTGCGGGGAGGTGTTTCATCCTTAGTGTGTCCGAGGAGGTGTTTCAGTTTATCTTTATTTGTTATTGCATGAATTGGTGTGTGTAATTTCAATTAAAGATAGTGGGGAAAATCATCACGGATTTGTGGTGGTTGGGAACTGGATGTAGGATTGGCTTAATCCGAACCAGTATAAATCTCTGTGTTCTTTCTCTTTCTCTTTATCTTTTAATTGTGGATCATTATTACAATTGCTAATCCCAACAGCGTTAATCAAAGGATTGAAAAATTCACATCCAAGTTTTTGAAAGTTTTTCAAAACACTGAAAATTTATTTAAAGAGAAAATTTCTTTAAAAACCCAATTCACCCCCTCTTGGTTTTTACTACTGCAGTCTTTATTTAACAATTGGCCTCGAGCTGGTTTTTGAAAGTTATTCAAAAACAAGATCCTTATGGCGAACAAAAATCAAACTTTTGCTTGAAGGTGCATCTATTCATAGACCACCACTTTTTACAGGTGAAAACTATCCTTTTGGAAAAAGAGGATGGAAATTTTCTAAGGTCTAATGATCAAGGCGTTTGGGATGCTTTGTTGTAAATGGTCCATTTATTCCTATGGTTGTTGTTGAAGAAGCGCAGGTACCTAAGAAGAAAGCAAATTGGAGCAAGGACGAATACAACCGGAATCAATGCGACATAAGGGCATGTAACATGATAGCATCTGCCTTAACCATGGATGAGTTTTACAGGTTGTCAGATTGCACTACTGCAAAGGAGATGTGGGACACTTTAGAAGTCACACATGAAGGAACGGAAGAAGTGAAACGATCAAGGAAGAACACCTTGATTCAGGAATATGAAATGTTTCGTATGAGCAAAGGAGAAACCATATGCGACGTACAAAAGAGATTTACTCACATCGTAAATCATCTCAAGGCATTAGGTAAGAAATTCGATCTTGAAGAATTAAATGTCAAAATTTTGAAATCTTTGGACGAGGACTTGGCAACCTAAAGTGACGGCCATCACGGAATCAAAGAACACGTCAAACATGAACATGACAACTCTCTTCGGAAACTCGAGAGAACATGAAATGGAACTTGGGCGCTTCAAAGGAGAAGAAGAAGAAGTCAAAAGAAAAGGTGTTGCTCTTAAAGCGGAATCCCACAAAGATGAGAGTAGTGACACGGATGATGATCTTGAATGCAGTGACATAAGCTTGTTTGTCAAAAAGTACAAAAAGTTCATCAAGAACAAGAACAAAGGGAATTACAAGAAAGGTAAGAAAACTGAAAACCTAAATTCTCTTGATAATTTTAAATGCTATGGTTGTGGAAAAAGGGGACACTTGAAGTCGGATTGCCCCAACATCAAGAAGGATGAGGAAAAGGCAAAGAAATACAAGAAGCCTTTTGACAAAAAGAAAAAGAAGGCATACATCGCTTGGGACGACAATGAAGTGAGTTCTTCTGAAGGTTCAAGTGAATCAGAAGAAGAAGCAAACATTTGTCTCATGGCAAATGATGATGTGGAATCCACGTGCAGTGAGGTAAGCGATTCTGATCTCCCTAATGATTATGATGAATTGCTTGAAGAATTTCTTAGCCTTTGTAAAAAATCTGAAAAGCTTTCTTCGGTTTACAATAAATTGAAAAATGATTATAAGATTCTTGAAAAGAAAATTATTGATTTGGAAGAAGAAAACAAGGTTTTGAAAGATAATTTGGAAATAGCGAAAATCCCTTGCAAATGCAAAACCAAAATTCCTGTTTGCGAAAACTGTAATGATCTTGCAAATAAAGTGTCTTATCTTGAAACATCTCTTTCAAAAATCACGATGGGCAATAATAATTTAAACAATGTTTTGAAAGTGCAAAAAGGTTTATATGAAAAAGCAGGTCTTGGTTATAATTTCAGGTATAATCATAAACCTACCAAAACTGTTTTTGTGAAAGGAGAATCGTCTAATTCAAATCAGGTTTTTGAAAATCCTAATTCCTTTAAACAAAATGTGCCTACAAAGAAGTTTTATAAAAATGCATATTTCTCAACAAGAACAAATGTTCCTACATGTTTTTACTGTATGCATAAAGGTCATTCGGTTAATAGATGCAATATTAAACGTTTTAGTGTTCCTAATGGGAAATATAAACGGGTTCCCAAAGGAAAATTTGTTTCTAACCTATAAGGACCCTAATAAGTGATTGTAGGGAACCAGAATTTTTTATTATTTATATTGCAGGCTGGTTCCATATCCAAAAGGCCTCTTTGGTGATGAGTTAGCAAGTGATCAAGTTTATGAAAGGAGGCATAAACATCAACGAGTTGGCATATTTACCAAACTTTTATCTCAAGTAAGATTTTATATGAGCTTAAAAAGGTTCCAGGTAAGTGTTGTTGTTGTTTTTGATGTTATTTCAGCGTTTTACGAAAATTTACGTATTTAATCGATTAGGTTTCGTGTATTAATCGATTAAACGCGGTGTTTGTGAAAATGTTTTAAAACATAATCGATTAAGTTTATGACATAATCGATTAAATCATTGAGAGCAATTTAATCGATTAAGGAATGCACATGATCGATTAAATTTCTGAGTTTTCGTTTTACGGAAAAATTTTGAAGGCAAATAATCGATTAAATGAGAATATAATCGATTAAATGCACCGTTACGTGTTTTTACGCAACTCGATTTTCGAGCGTTGGCCATGTTTTCACGTGTTTTGTCTTTTTTAAACGGCTATATTCGTTCCCAACGGATATATTTTCATTAAATCAACGTTTTATGACCCGGATTTCATTCTATAAATAGGCTGGTTTGAGAATCAAAGTGACTCACTCACTCTCTCTTTCACTCTTCTTTGTTTACTGCTGTTATTTCTTTGTCTTGTGCGAATTTTAATTCTCTGTCTTTGTCTCTGTTATTCCATTATCTTGTTGTGCAATTTCTCTTGTCTTTTATATCACCTAAATGGCTGATCAAAGAAGAAGGAAGATGCCATTAAGGAGAAGGGGCAAGGAGCCAATGACTTCTCAAGAAAGGAGACCTCCAACTCTAGGCTGGTTGGATTTCGGATGAGGATCCGCAAATTGGCTTTGTTAACAAGTGGAAGGATAGAAAAATTCTTACCCCTAAATTCTTGTCTTGTGAATTTTTTAGATCTCATGGTTTTCAATTTCAGGAATTTTTAGTAGGAAGTGGACTACAACAATTTGTGGAGATGGAAGGGGCATTCTACCCTGATTTGGTTAGAGTGTTCTACATGAACTTGACATCAAGAGCTGCAAGCCCAAGCACCAAAGTGAAAGGTGTAAGGATCTTCTTTGATGAAGATTTGTGGAACAATGTAGGCTGGTCTCTCAACTCAAGGCATAAACATCACATATGGCTTTGAGGACTTCAACAAGTTGGTAGAATTCGAGAAAATTCTGCAAGGATCCTAACCTACAAGTTGAGAACTTGTATAAAGTTAGTAATGTAAAGTTAAATGAAAGAATGCTTGCATTATGTTATTGTTTGGATTTTAGTTGCAAGAGGCACTAATCATGCCCAACTTACTAAGGAAGACATTCTTCTAATGTATGGATTCCTTAATAATGTGAGCATAGATTGGCCCTCAATTATCCTTGATAATATGTTTAAAGCCATTAGGCTTTCCTCTTTTGCATTACCACTATGCTTGTGTTTATTTCTAAGATTCTAGAATACAAAGGTGTTGATCTTGAAGGGGAGAATAAACAGATTTTGCTAAGCAATAGCAAGATTGGTAAAAATGTTCTAAGGCATATGGGCCTCATAGAACAAGGCAACGAGGTTTACCCAAAGAGAAGAAGGAGCTGCTGCCATGGAAGAAGATGATGAAGACCAATCTCAACCTCCACCTCAATTTCAACCTCAACCGGGATCGGTGGAGGAGCTTCTCATATCAAGAATGGATTCTATGATGAATCTTCACTCCAAGGAATTTCAAGGCCTTTCTCATCAACTCTCAAGGCTTAATAGAAGAATGTATAGAGTTGAAAGAAAGATGGAAATTGAAGAAATATCTCTGAAGAAGATAATACAACATCCTCAAGAGGCAAACAGCCGACCAATGTTGAGGAAGATGAAGAAGATAGTGAAGAAACTGAATAGGCTACAAGTTCACTTTTCCTTAGCTTGTTCTTCATTATTTTCCAGTTGCTGTATTTTTTTCTCTCTATTATTTTACGTGTATTAATTTAGCTTCTGCTGTAATTATCTCACGAAAATGTAATCTTTTGAAAAATGATAAAAATAAAGGGGAGAAAATATTTGTTTTGATTGAAAATCTGTCTAGTTAATATAGCTTTTAAGAAAATTAATTTCAAGGGAACTTTAGGAAATAATTCAAATAAGTGCCTTATATAGCTTAAACAATTAAGAGCATAGTTTAAGGGGGAGCTTTTAGAAATTATTTCCACTCATTAATTCCTTGAAATCTCTTTTCAAAATTCAAATTGAAACTTAAATGCTATATGACTGCCTATTTTATTTCCTTTGTGGACTAATATTTATGATGGAGATATCCATACATTATTTTCAAGATTTTCGAGGATATTATCACAAGTCTCTAGGTTTCTTTTATCATCATCAAAAGGGGAGATTGTTGGCATATTTCAAGTCAGAGTTTTATGGAGACCTACAGTTTTGATGATGAAGTTTTTAGGAAGTTTCAATTAACATTAAAGACTTGTGCCATCTCACAAAGGAAGGTTGCTTGATAAGAAAGGAAAGGCATAAAGAGCATTCAAAGCTTTCAAGAGAGAAGATTGATGAAGATTTTCTCAAAGAGCTGAAGGATCAAAGGTAGAAGGTTACGTTTTGGGTGTTGGATAAAAGAGTAAGTCATAAATCCCATTCAAGACCTTCCCGAACAAGAGAGCAAGGTGTTTTCTCGCAAAAACGTTTTTCTACGCTTTTAATCGATTACCATACGTGAGATAATCGATTATTTAACTTAAAATTTGAATTAAAAATGTTTAACGAGCAAAATAATCGATTAAGTGTCTTTGATAATCGATTATATTGATTACGGGTTAATATAATCGATTATGGCCTTAATCTAATCGATTAAATCAGACGATATTTGTTTTCCAGTTTTTAAACATGATATAATCGATTAAGCTTTTAATATAATCGATTAAATGAGTCGTTTTGCGAAATTAATTCTAAATCAACCTAAGAATGGAAACTTTGGAGCATTTTCGAATTATAAAATGAAAGAGAATGTCTTAGGTTTAACACATCCGAACAAACACAAAATATTCAAAGTGTTTACTGCGCCTTAGCTTTTTCAAAGCCGCTTTCACTGCTCTCTTCGGTTTGATCAAGTCTTTGGAAGTGGTGATCATTGTGCTTAAGCTTTATATCCGGCACATTTCGGTGTATTCTTTTCTTGTTTTACGTAAAGGGAAAATTCATCCCTTGGATCTGTTCTAAGGGAGGTGTTTCATCTCTTGTGTGTCAAGAGAGGTGGGTTTCATCCTCGGTGTGTGCAGGGAGGTGTTTCATCCTTAGTGTGTACGAGGAGGTGTTTCGTTTATCTTTATTTGTTATTGCATGAATTGGTGTTTGTAATTTCAATTAAAGATAGTGGGGAAAATCATCACGGTTTGTGGTGGTTGGGAGCTCGGATGTAGGATTGGCTTAATCCGAACCGAGTATAAATCTCTGTGTTCTTTCTCTTTCTCTTTATCTTTTAATTGTGGATCATCATTACAATTGCTAATCCCAACAGCGTTAATCAAAGGATTAAAAAATTCACATCCAAGTTTTTGAAAGTTTTTCAAAACCTGAAAATTTATTTAAAAGAGAAAATTTCTTTAAAAACCCAATTCACCCCCCCTCTTGATTTTTACACTGCCGTCTTTATTTAACAAAGTATGTATCGAGAATAAAATATAAATTTCAAAATTATGAAAATTTGAGTTTGTTGTTTTGTAAAACAAAACTACGGATGAAAAATAATATATCAATTTCGAAATTATTAAAAATAGAATTTTTTTTGTAAAACAAAAGTACGGATTGAAAATAAAATTTAAATTTCGAAATTACGAAAAATAGAGTTTTTTTGGTGTAAAAACAAAAGTACGGATCGAAAAGAAAATATAAATATCCATAACTACTAAAAATTAAGTTCTTTTTGTGAAACTAAAGTAGGGATCCAAACTAAAATATAAATTTCGAAATTACAAAAAAATGAGTTCTTTTGTATAACACAAAAGTACATATCGAGAATAAAATATAAATTTCAAAATTATGAAAAATTGACATTCTTTTTTGCAAAATAAAACTACGGATGAAAAATAATATATCAATTTCGAAATTATTAAAAATTGAATTTTTTGTGTAAAACAAGAGTATGGATCGAAAAGAAAATATAAATATCCAAATTACTAAAAATTGAGTTCTTTTTGTAAAGTAAAAGTAGGGATCCAAAATAAAATATAAATTTCGAAATTACAAAAAATTGAGTTTTTTTGCATAAAACAAAAGTATGTATCGAGAATAAAATATAAATTTCAAAATTATGAAAATTTGAGTTTCTTGTTTTGTAAAACAAAACTACGGATGAAAAATAATATATCAATTTCGAAATTATTAAAAATAGAATTTTTTTTTTGTAAAACAACAGTACGGGTCGAAAATAAAATTTAAATTTCGAAATTACGAAAAATAGAGTTTTTTTTGTGTAAAACAAAAGTACGGATCGAAAATAAATTATAAATATCCAAAATTAGTAAAAAATGAGTTCTTTTTGTGAAACAAAAGTAGGGATCCAAAATAAAATATAAATTTTGAAATTACAAAAAATTGAGTTCTTTTGCATAAAACAAAAGTACGTATCGAGAATAAAATATAACTTTCAAAATTATGAAATTTTTTTTTTTGTAAAACAAAACTACGAATGAAAAATAATATATCAATTTCGAAATTATTAAATATTGAATTTTTTGTGTCAAAAATATGTACGGATCGAAAAGAAAATATAAATATCCAAATTACTAAAAATTGAGTTCTTTTTGTAAAACAAAAGTAGGGATCCAAAATAAATTATAAATTTCGAAATTACAAAAAATTGAGTTCTTTTGTAAAATAAAACTATGGATAAAAAATAATATATCAATTTCGAAATTATTAAAAATTAAATTTTTTGTGTAAGACAAGAGTACGGATCAAAAAGAAAATATAAATATCCAAATAACTAAAAATTGAGTTCTTTTTTTAAAACAAAAGTAGGGATCCAAAATAAAATATAAATTTCGAAATTACAAAAAATTGAGTTCTTTTGCATAAAAGAAAAGTACGTATCGAGAATAAAATATAAATTTCAAAATTATGAAAAATTGAGTTTCTTTTTTGTAAAATAAAACTATGGATAAAAAATAATATATCAATTT
This sequence comes from Lablab purpureus, assembly GCA_030347555.1. Lineage (NCBI taxonomy): Eukaryota > Viridiplantae > Streptophyta > Magnoliopsida > Fabales > Fabaceae > Lablab > Lablab purpureus. The sequence continues at coordinate 23,766,250 of CM059262.1, read as the reverse complement.
CGAAATTATTAAAAATTGAATTTTTTGTGTAAAACAAGAGTACGGATCAAAATGAAAATATAAATATCCAAATAACTAAAAATTGAGTTCTTTTTGTAAAACAAAAGTAGGGATCCAAAATAAAATATAAAATTCGAAATTACAAAAAATTGAGTTCTTTTGCATAAAACAAAAGTACGTATGGAGAATAAAATATAAATTTCAAAATTATGAAAAATTGAGTTTCTTTTTTGTAAAACAAAACTACGGATGAAAAATAATATATCAATTTAGAAATTATTAAAAATTGAATTTTCTGTGTAGAAATGGAGTATAGATCGAAAAGAAAATATAAATATCCACATTACTAAAAATTGAGTTCTTTTTGTAAAACAACAGTAGGGATCAAAAGTAAAACATAAATTTCGAAATTACAAAAAATTGAGTTCTTTTGCATAAAACAAAAGTACGTAGTATCGAGAATAAAATATAAATTTCAAAATTATGAAAAATTGAGTTTCTTTTTTTAAAAATAAACTACGGATGAAAAATAATATATCAATGTCGAAATTATTAAAAATTGAATTATTTTTTGTAAAACAAAAGTACGGATCGAAAAGAAAATATAAATATCCAAAATTAATAAAAATTGATATCTTTTTGTGAAACAAAAGTAGGGATCCAAAATAAAATATAAATTTCGAAATTACAAAAAAAATGAGTTCTTTTGCATAAAACAAAAGTACGTAGTATCGAGAATAAAATATAAACTTCAAAATTATGAAAAATTGAGTTTCTTTTCTTGTGAAACAACACTACGGATGAAAAATAATATATCAATTTCGAAATTATTAAAAATTGCATTTTTTCTAAAAACAAAAGTACGGATCGAAAATAAAATTTAAATTTCGAAATTACGGAAAATAGAGTTTTTTTTTGTCTAAAACAAAAGTACGGATTGAAAAGAAAATATAAATATCCAAATTACTAAAAATTGAGTTCTTTTTGTAAAACAAAAGTAGGGATCCAAAATGAAATATAAATTTCGAAATTACAAAAAATTGAGTTCTTTTGCATAAAACAAAAGTACGTAGTATCGAGAATAAAATATAAACTTCAAAATTATGAAAAATTGAGTTTCTTTTTTGGTAAAACAAAACTACGAATGAAAAATAATATATCAGTTTCGAAATTATTAAACATTGAATTTTTTTTTGTAAAACAAAAGTACGGATCGAAAATAAATTTAAATTTCGAAATTACGAAAAATAGAGCTTTTTGGTTTAAAACAAAAGTACGGATTGTAAAGAAAATATAAGTATCCAAAATTAGTAAAAATTGAGTTCTTTTTGTGAAACAAAAGTAGGGATCCAAACTAAAATATAAATTTCGAAATTACAAAAAATTGAGTTCTTTTGCATAAAACAGAAGTACGTATCGAGAATAAAATATAACATTAAAAATTATGAAAAATTGATTTCTTTTTGTAAAACAAAACTACGAATGAAAACTAATATATCAATTTCGAAATTATTTAAAATTGAATTTTTTGTGTCAAACAAATGTACGGATCGAAAAGAAAATATAAATATCCAAATTACTAAAAATTGAGTTCCTTTTGTAAAACAAAAGTAGGGATCCAAAATAAAATATAAATTTTGAAATTACAAAATATTGAGTTCTTTTGCATAAAATAAAAGTACGTAGTATCGAGAATAAAATACAAATTTCAAAATTATGAAAAATTGAGTTTCTTTTTTGTAAAACAAAACTACGGATTAAAAATAATATATCAATTTTGAGATTCTTAAAATTTGAATTTTATTTTGTAAAAGAAAACTACGAATTGAAAATAAAATTTAAATTTTGAAATTACGAAAAATAGAGTTTTTTTTTGTGTAAAACAAAAGTATGGGTCGAAAAGAAAATGTAAATATCCAAATTACTAAAAATTGAGTTCTTTTTGTAAAACAAAAGTAGGGATCCAAAATAAAATATAAATTTCCAAATTACAAAAATTTGAGTTCTTTTGCATAAAACTAAAGTACGTACTATCGAGAATAAAATATAAATTTCAAAATTATGAAAAATTGAGTTTCTTTTTTGCAAAACAAAACTACGGATGAAGAATAATATATAAATTTTGAAATTATTAAAATTTTGAATTTTCTTTTGTAAAAGAAAAGTACGGATTGAAAATAAAATTTAAATTTCGAAATCACGAAAAATAGATTTTTTTTATGTAAAACAAAAGTGCTGATCGAAAAGAAAATATAAATATCCAAATTACTAAAAATTGTGTTCTTTTGCATAAAACGAAAGTGCGTAGTATCGAGAATAAAATATAAATTTCAAAAGTATGAAAAATTGAGTTTCTTCTTTTGTAAAACAAAAACTACGGATGAAAAATAATATATCAATTTCGAAATTATTAAAAATTGATTTTTTTTTGTAAAACAAAAGTACGGATCGAAAATAAAATTTAAGTTTCGAAATTATTAAAAATAGAGTTTTTTTTGTGTAAAAAAAAGTACGGATCAAAAAGAAAATATAAATATCCAAAATTACTAAAAATTGAGTTCTTTTTGTGAAACAAAAGTAGCGATCCAAACTAAAATATAAATTTCGAAATTACAAAAAATTGAGTTCTTTTGCATAAAACAAAAGTACGTATTGAGAATAAAATATAAATTTCAAAATTATGAAAAATGGAGTTGCTTTTTTGTAAAATAAAACTATGGATAAAAAATAATATATCAATTTCGAAATTATTAAAAATTGAATTTTTTGTGTAAAACCAAAGTACGGATCAAAAAGAAAATATGAATATCCAAATAACTAAAAATTGAGTTCTTTTTGTAAAACAAAAGTAGGGATCCAAAATAAAATATAAATTTCGAAATTACAAAAATTTGAGTTCTTTTGCATAAAACAAAAGTGCGTAGTATCGAGAATAAAATATAAATTTCAAAATTATGAAAAATCGAGTTTCTTTTTTGTAAAACAAAACTACGGATGAAAAATAATATATCAATTTAGAAATTATTAAAAATTGAAATTTTTGTGTAAAAATGGAGTATAGATCGAAAAGAAAATATAAATATCCAAATTACTAAAAATTGAGTTCTTTTTGTAAAACAAAAGTAGGGATAAAAAATAATATATAAATTTCGAAATTACAAAAATTTGAGTTCTTTTGCATAAAACAAAAGTGCGTAGTATCGAGAATAAAATATAAATTTCAAAATTATGAACAATTGAGTTTCTTTTTTGTAAAACAAAACTACGGATGAAAAATATTATATCAATTTCAAAATTATTAAAATTTTGAATTTTCTTTTCTAAAAGAAAGTACGGATTGAAAATAAAATTTAAATTTTAAAATTACGAAAAATAGAGTTTTTTTTTGTAAACCAAAAGTACGGATCGAAAAGAAAATATAAATATCCAAATTACTAAAAATTGAGTTTATTTTGTAAAACAAAAGTAGGGATCGAAAATAAAATATACATTTCGAAATTACAAAAAATTGAGTTCTTTTGCATAAAGAAAAGTACGTAGTACCGAGAATAAAATATAAATTTCAAAATTATGAAAAATTGAGTTTCTTCTTTTGTAAAACAAAAACTACAGATAAAAAATAATATATCAATTTCGACATTATTAAAAATTGATTTTTTTTTAAAACAAAAGTACGGATCGAAAATAAAATTTAAGTTTCGAAATTATTAAAAATAGAGTTTTTTTTTGTGTAAAACAAAAGTACGGATCGAAAAGAAAATATAAATATCCAAAATTACTAAAAATTAAATTCTTTTTGTGAAACAAAAGTAGGGATCCAAAATAAAATATAAATTTCGAAATTATAAAAAATTGAGTTCTTTTGCATAAAACAAAAGTACGTATCGAGAATAAAATATAAATTTTAAAATTATGAAAAATTGAGTTTCGTTGTTGTAAAATAAAACTATGTATAAAAAATAATATATCATCTTCGAAATTATTAAAAATTGAATTTTTTATGTAAAACAAGAGTACGGATCAAAAAGAAAATATAAATATCCAAATTACTAAAAATTGAGTTCTTTTTGTAAAACAAAAGTAGGGATCCAAAATAAAATATCAATTTCGAAATTACAAAAAATTGAGTTCTTTTGCATAAAACAAAAGTACGTATCAAGAATAAAATATAAATTTCAAAATTATGAAAAATCGAGTTTCTTTTTTGTAAAACAAAATTACGGATGAAAAATAATATATCAATTTAGAAATTATTAAAAATTGAAATTTTTGTGTAAAAATGGAGTATAGATCGAAAAGAAAATATAAATATCCAAATTACTAAAAATTGAGTTCTTTTTGTAAAACAAAAGTAGGGATCAAAAATAATATATAAATTTCGAAATTACAAAAATTTGAGTTCTTTTGCATAAAACAAAAGTGCGTAGTATCGAGAATAAAATGTAAATTTCAAAATTATGAACAATTGAGTTTCTTTTTTGTAAAACAAAACTACGGATGAAAAATATTATATCAATTTCAAAATTATTAACATTTTGAATTTTCTTTTCTAAAAGAAAAGTACGGATTGAAAATAAAATTTAAATTTTAAAATTACGAAAAATAGAGGTTTTTTTTGTAAACCAAAAGTACGGATCGAAAAGAAAATATAAATATCCAAATTACTAAAAATTGAGTTTATTTTGTAAAACAAAAGTAGGGATCGAAAATAAAATATAAATTTTGAAATTACAAAAAATTGAGTTCTTTTGCATAAAAGAAAAGTACGTAGTATCGAGAATAAAATATAAATTTCAAAATTATGAAAAATTGAGTTTCTTCTTTTGTAAAACAAAAACTACGGATGAAAAATAATATATCAATTTCGAAATTATTAAAAATTGATTTTTTTTTGTAAAACAAAAGTACGGATCGATAATAAAATTTAAGTTTCGAAATTATTAAAAATAGAGTTTTTTTTGTGTAAAAAAAAAGTACGGATCGAAAAGAAAATATAAATCTCCAAAATTACAAAAAATTGAGTTCTTTTTGTGAAACAAAAGTAGGGATCCAAACTATAATATAAATTTCGAAATTACAAAAAATTGAGTCCTTTTGCATAAACCAAAAGTACGTATTGAGAATAAAATATAAATTTCAAAATTATGAAAAATGGAGTTTCTTTTTTGTAAAATAAAACTATGGATAAAAAATAATATATCAATTTCGAAATTATTAAAAATTGAATTTTTTGTGTAAAACCAAAGTACGGATCAAAAAGAAAATATAAATATCCAAATAACTAAAAATTGAGTTCTTTTTGTAAAACAAAAGTAGGGATCCAAAATAAAATATAAATTTAGAAATTACAAAAAATTGAGTTCTTTTGCGTAAAAGAAAATTACGTATCGAGAATAAAATATAAATTTCAAAATTATGAAAATTCGAGTTTCTTTTTTGTAAATCAAAACTACGAATGAAAAATAATATATCAATTTAGAAATTATTAAAAATTGAAATTTTTGTGTAAAAATGGAGTATAGATCGAAAAGAAAATATAAATATCCAAATTACTAAAAATTGAGTTCTTTTTGTAAAACAAAAGTAGGGATCAAAAATAATATATAAATTTCAAAATTACAAAAATTTGAGTTCTTTTGCATAAAACAAAAGTGCGTAGTATCGAGAATAAAATGTAAATTTCAAAATTATGAACAATTGAGTTTCTTTTTTGTAAAACAAAACTACGGATGAAAAATATTATATCAATTTCAAAATTATTAACATTTTGAATTTTCTTTTCTAAAAGAAAAGTACAGATTGAAAATAAAATTTAAATTTTAAAATTACGAAAAATAGAGTTTTTTTTTGTAAACCAAAAGTACGGATCGAAAAGAAAATATAATATCCAAATTACGAAAAATTGAGTTTATTTTGTAAAACAAAAGTAGGGATCGAAAATAAAATATAAATTTCGAAATTACAAAAAATTGAGTTCTTTTGCATAAAAGAAAAGTACGTAGTACCGAGAATAAAATGTAAATTTCAAAATTATGAAAAATTGAGTTTGTTCTTTTGTAAAACAAAAACTACAGATGAAAAATAATATATCAATTTCGAAATTATTAAAAATTGATTTTTTTTTGTAAAACAAAAGTACGGATCGAAAATAAAATTTAAGTTTCGAAATTATTAAAAATAGAGTTTTTTTTTGTGTAAAACAAAAGTACGGATCGAAAAGAAAATATAAATATCCAAAATTACTAAAAATTAAATTCTTTTTGTGAAACAAAAGTAGGGATCCAAAATAAAATATAAATTTCGAAATTATAAAAAATTGAGTTCTTTTGCATAAAACAAAAGTACGTATCGAGAATAAAATATAAATTTTAAAATTATGAAAAATTGAGTTTCGTTGTTGTAAAATAAAACTATGTATAAAAAATAATATATCAACTTCGAAATTATTAAAAATTGAATTTTTTATGTAAAACAAGAGTACGGATCAAAAAGAAAATATAAATATCCAAATTACTAAAAATTGAGTTCTTTTTGTAAAACAAAAGTAGGGATCCAAAATAAAATATAAATTTCGAAATTACAAAAAATTGAGTTCTTTTGCATAAAACAAAAGTACGTATCGAGAATAAAATATAAATTTCAAAATTATGAAAAATCGAGTTTCTTTTTTGTAAAACAAAACTACGGATAAAAAATAATATATCAATTTAGAAATTATTAAAAATTGAAATTTTTGTGTAAAAATGGAGTATAGATCGAAAAGAAAATATAAATATCCAAATTACTAAAAATTGAGTTCTTTTTGTAAAACAAAAGTAGGGATAAAAAATAATATATAAATTTCGAAATTACAAAAATTTGAGTTCTTTTGCATAAAACAAAAGTGCGTAGTATCGAGAATAAAATGTAAATTTCAAAATTATGAACAATTGAGTTTCTTTTTTGTAAAACAAAACTACGGATGAAAAATATTATATCAATTCCAAAATTATTAACATTTTGAATTTTCTTTTCTAAAAGAAAAGTACGGATTGAAAATAAAATTTAAATTTTAAAATTACGTAAAATAGAGTTTTTTTTTGTAAACCAAAAGTACGGATCGAAAAGAAAATATAAATATCCAAATTACTAAAAATTGAGTTTATTTTGTAAAACAAAAGTAGGGATCGAAAATAAAATATAAATTTCGAAATTACAAAAAATTGAGTTCTTTTGCATAAAAGAAAAGTACGTAGTATCGAGAATAAAATATAAATTTCAAAATTATGAAAAATTGAGTTTCTTTTTTGTAAAACAAAAACTACGGATGAAAAATAATATATCAATTTTGAAATTATTAAAATTGATTTTTTTTTGTAAAACAAAAGTACGGATCGAAAATAAAATTTAAGTTTCGAAATTATTAAAAATAGAGTTTTTTTTGTGTAAAAAAAAAGTACGGATCGAAAAGAAAATATAAATCTCCAAAATTACTAAAAATTGAGTGTTTTTTGTGAAACAAAAGTAGGGATCCAAACTAAAATATAAATTTCGAAATTACAAAAAATTGAGTTCTTTTGCATAAAACAAAAGTACGTATTGAGAATAAAATATAAATTTCAAAATTATGAAAAATTGAGTTTCGTTTTTGTAAAATAAAACTATGGATAAAAAATAATATATCAATTTCGAAATTATTAAAAATTGAATTTTTTGTGTAAAACAAGAGTACGGATCAAAAAGAAAATATAAATATCCAAATAACTAAAAATTGAGTTCTTTTTGTAAAACAAAAGTAGGGATCCAAAATAAAATATAAATTTCGAAATTACAAAAAATTGAGTTCTTTTGCATAAAACAAAAGTACGTATCGAGAATAAAATATAAATTTCAAAATTATGAAAAATTGAGATCTTTTTTGTAAAACAAAACTACTGATGAAAAATAATATATCAATTTAGAAATTATTAAAAATTGAATTTTTTGTGTAAAAATGGAGTATAGATCGAAAAGAAAATATAAATATCCAAATTACTAAAAATTGAGTTCTTTTTGTAAAACAAAAGTAGGGATCAAAAATAAAATATAAATTTCGAAATTACAAAAAATTGAGTTCTTTTACATAAAACTAAAGTACGTAGTATCGAGAATAAAATATAAATTTCAAAATTATGAAAAATTGAGTTTCTTTTTTTTTAAAAGTAAACGACGGATGAAAAATAATATATCAATGTCGAAATTATTAAAAATTGAATTATTTTTTGTAAAACAAAAAGTACGGATCGAAAAGAAAATATAAATATAAAAAATTAATAAAAATTGATTTCTTTTTGTGAAACAAAAGTAGGGATCCAAAATAAAATATAAATTTCGAAATTACAAAAAAATGAGTTCTTTTGCATAAAACAAAAGTACGTAGTATCGAGAATAAAATATAAACTTCAAAATTATGAAAAATTGAGTTTCTTTTTTTGTGAAACAACACTACGGATGAAAAATAATATGTCAATTCCGAAATTATTAAAAATTGCATTTTTTTTAAAAACAAAAGTACGGATCGAAAGTAAAATTTAAATTTCGAAATTACGAAAAATAGAGTTTTTTTTTGTCTAAAACAAAAGTACGGATCGAAAAGAAAATATAAATATCCAAATTACTAAAATTTGAGTTCTTTTTGTAAAACAAAAGTAGGGATCCAAAATGAAATATAAATTTCGAAATTACAAAAAATTGAGTTCTTTTGCATAAAACAAAAGTACGTAGTATCGAGAATAAAATATAAACTTCAAAATTATGAAAAATTGAGTTTCTTTTTTGGTAAAACAAAACTAGGAATGAAAAATAATATATCAGTTTCGAAATTATTAAACATTGAATTTTTTTTTGTAAAACAAAAGTACGGATCGAAAATAAAATTTAAATTTCGAAATTACGAAAAGTAGAGTTTTTTTTTGTGTAAAACAAAAGTACGGATTGTAAAGAAAATATAAGTATCCAAAATTAGTAAAAATTGAGTTCTTTTTGTGAAACAAAAGTAGGGATCCAAACTAAAATATAAATTTCGAAATTACAAAAAATTGAGTTCTTTTGCATAAAACAAAAGTACGTATCGAGAATAAAATATAACTTTAAAAATTATGAAAAATTGATTTTTTTTTGTAAAACAAAACTACGAATGAAATATAATATATCAATTTCGAAATTATTTAAAATTGAATTTTTTGTGTCAAACAAATGTACGGATCGAAAAGAAAATATAAATATCCAAATTACTAAAGATTGAGTTCTTTTTGTAAAACAAAAGTAGGGATCCAAAATAAATTATAAATTTCAAAATTACAAAAAATTGAGTTCTTTTGCATAAAACAAAAGTACGCAGTATCGAGAATAAAATATGAACTTCAAAATTATGAAAAATTGAGTTTCTTCTTTTGTAAAACAAAACTACGGATGAAAAATAATATATCAATTTCGAAATTATTAAAAATTGAATTTTTTTTGTAAAACAAAAGTACGGATCGAAAAGAAAATATAAATATCCAAATTACTAAAAATTGAGTTCCTTTTGTAAAACAAAAGTAGGGATCCAAAATAAAATATAAATTTCGAAATTACAAAATATTGAGTTCTTTGGCATAAAATAAAAGTACGTAGTATCGTGAATAAAATACAGATTTCAAAATTTTGAAAAATTGAGTTTCTTTTTTGTAAAACAAAACTACGGATGAAAAATAATATATCAATTTTGAGATTATTGAAATTTGAATTTTATTTTGTAAAAGAAAACTATGAATTGAAAATAAAATTTAAATTTCGAAATAACGAAAAATAGAGTTTTTTTTTGTGTAAAACAAAAGTATGGGTCGAAAAGAAAATGTAAATATCCAAATTACTAAAAATTGAGTTCTTTTTGTAAGACAAAAGTAGGGATCCAAAATAAAATATAAATTTCGAAATTACAAAAATTTGAGTTTGTTGAATGATTTGAAGATATGATGATGTTTATTGAAATGTTAAATATGTTTAATTCTGTGCAAGATGTGTGGTTAATGATTACTTAATTGTTTTTAGATTGTTTGATGATGATAGATTACTTGTATAGATTAATCATATGAATAATGATAAACTGTTGTTTTTATTATTCATCAGTTAGTCTACTAATTCTTCTTGTCTAGTCGACGTTTTTCATTAAATATACCAGGTATATAGGTTTAATGAAAATAACACACTGATCTGAGTCTTCAGTCGACTATTCTATTCTTCGCACCTTTCTTATGCAGTAATACGTGCAGAACGCGTTTCAGCTCTCTCAAAAAGCAAAGACCCATTATGTTTCGTGGAGCCTATAAATAGTACTTTCAAGGACGCTCAGAGTAGCGAAAGAATAGAAGAGAAAAATTCCCAAGAAGCTACAACATTAATGAGCAAGAAGATCTGCATAGAGTTTTTACGTTTTCACTGTTTCTATCAAGAACCTTTTACTGTCACTGTATTTTTGTATTCTTGATCTCGGGCTAGAGATTGTAAGTGGGTTTTAGAACCCTGCGACTGTGATTGGGGTGATCACAGAGACTCTGGTAGAGTCTGTGGGTGAAAGTCTATTCTATAGTGTTTAGGATAGTTTCTTTTGATTTCTTGTAGAGTTCAAGAAAGGTTTGTGTGTAAAGAATACAATCTTTTATAGTGATTAGGATCTGCAGGTTGCGGATCATAGACTGGACGTAGTTCTTTTACAAAGAACGAACCAGTATAAATTTTGGTGTCACTTTCTCTCTTCCCTCATCATCTGATATATTGTGCAGTAAGAACTAACCTGCTAATTAGCGTTCATCAGTCAACTAATTTTCTGTGAATTGAACCAGTAGCTTTTCTTTTACGAAAAAGTTTCTATAATAACTGCATATCAGTTCAACCCCCCCTTCTTGATATTAATCCGCTACTAACAATTGGTATCTAGAGCAGGTTCTTGTAAGGTACACAAGTAGAAATCAAGATGGGAGACAAGCTTCCTTTTGCCGAAGGTGCCTCTACAAACAGACCCCCTCTTTTTGTAGGTGCAAACTATTTGTTCCGGAAGGCCAGAATGAAGATATTTTTCGAATCGGTTGACAGAGGCGTGTGGGATGCTGTGGTTAATGGTCCATATATCCCTACCATCAAAGGTGAAGATGGAAAGTTGGTTGAAAAGCCATGGGAACAGTGGTCTGAAACAGAGAACAAGAAGGCTCAATTCGACAGTAAGGCTAAGAATATATTAACTTCTGCTCTTAATCTTGATGAATCTTTCAGGGTTTCACAGTGCACCACAGCCAAAGAAATGTGGGACATCCTTCAAGTAACACACGAAGGCACAACTGAAGTGAAAAGGGCAAGAAAGCATACTCTCATACAAGAGTATGAGATGTTTCGAATGCAGCCTGGTGAAACCATCCAAGATGTGCATAAATGATTCACGCACATAGTGAATCATTTGCTTGGATTAGGGAAGAAGTTCGATGATGAAGAGCTTAATATAAAGGTGCTAAAATGCTTGAGTAGGAATTGGCAGCCAAAGGTTACAACCATTCTGGAAACTAAAGATTTGACAGTCATGAGCACTGCAACATTGTTCGGGAAACTCGGAGAACATGAATTGGAACCGAGCAGGCCGGATCAAATCGAAAATACGTAAAAACACAAGCAAAAGCTTAGCACTAAAAGCCAAGGAGTCGATTAAGAGTGATGAAGAGAAAGATGATGACAAGATCGAGTTTGCAATGCTGGTAAAAAGTTTGGTAAATTCCTTAAAAGGAAAGACAGTTCAAAGGACGATTTCGGAGGAGGTATACCAGTAAAACCAGATTTTAATTCCTCTAACTTTTCATGTTTTAATTGTGGACAGCTAGGACATCTCAAGGCGATTGTCCTCTCGTTAAATCAAAGAAAAGAAAGAAGTCCGTAAAAGAATGAGAGAAAAGACAAACGGAATCAGCATTACAAGAAAGGAAAGAAAGCTTATATGGCCTGGGATGATAGTGATTCCAAGAAATCGTCAAGTTCAGATCTCGAACCGCAAATCAAGCCAATCTGTGTCTTGTAGCCAATGAAGATACTGCTAGTCAAGTAAGTTCATGTGATTCTCGATATGAGTGAGAATTATGACACTCGCTTAATGCTTTCATTGAATTTCATGATGAAGCAAAGAAGATGGAATATCAGTATAATCGGCTAAAAGGACTAAATAGTCGGCTAGAAAATAAAGTGCAGGAACTGGAAGATCAAAATAGTAGATCGAAGGATGAAATCAGTCAACTAAAAGATAATGTACTCGCAACAAACAAACCGTAAAGATTCCGAAAGATCCAGTAATCGATAAAAATGAATCTGAGAATTGTGAAAACTATGTTAACCTTCAAAATAAAGTTGGTTATTTGATCAAAACATTGGCAAAGTTTTAAATTGGTCATAATACCTTAAATCAACTTTTACATTCTCAAATTGGTTTTTCAAATGGAAATGGACTTGGCTATGAAAAACGTTATCATGCTGCAAAGAACAAATCTTATCCAAGGAACAAATTTAAAACATGTTCTTATTGTTTGAAACATGGTCATATATCTAAATTTTGCTATGTCAAGAATTTTGGGATTTCAAGAGGTGAATTCTATTGGAAACCCAAAACATATGTTGATCCTAACTTGAAAGGACCCAAATGGTTTTGGGGACCTAAATTTGTCAATTAAACCTTGTTTTGCAGATCTGTCATGGAGCAAAAAGAACCTTATGGTACCTGGACAGTGGATGCTCCAAACACATGACAGGAGATAAATCAAAATTGATGAATTACAAAGAATGTGAAGCTGGAACTGTGACTTTCGGTGATAACAGCAAAGGAAAAATTAAAGGATCTGGAGATATTGGCAACTATACTTCCTCACAGATTAAAAATTTACTTTATGTTGAAGGACTAAAACACAATCTCCTAAGCATAAGTCAGCTGTGTGACAAAGGTATGAAAGTCACCTTTGATGCAAAATTCTGTGTCATTTTCAATTGTATAACTGCAGATATAGTGCATATTGGGAGAAGAGTAAACAATGTCTACATGCTGGACATCAACTCTTCAAATCACAAAGATATTTGTTTGCTAACAAAAGAAGATGATAGCTGGCTATGGCATAGAAGGTGTGGTCATGTCAACATGCAGTTGTTGAATAAAATCAGTTGCAAGAGTCTTGTTAGAGGACTTCCGAATGTGAAGGACAAAGTCTGTGAATATTGCCAAAAAGGAAAGCAGCCAAAAAGGAAAGCAGTCCAAAAGCTCATTTGAATAAAAGAATTTCATATCAACAAGGAGACCTCTTGAACTGCTACATCTTGATTTGTTCGGCCCTTCAAGAACAGTAAGTTTAGGTAACAATTCTTATGTACTTGTGATAGTTGACGATTTCTCCAGGTATACATGGACACTTTTCCTTTCCTCAAAAGATGAAACTTTTCATGCTTTCAAAAGATTTGCTAAGATCACTTCAAATGAAAAAGATTTAAAAATTGTTTCCTTAAGAAGTGATCATGGGATTGAGTTTCAAAATTTACATTTTGAAAAGTTTTGTTCTAAATATGGCATTTCTCACAATTTCTCTGCACCTAGAACTCCATAGCAAAATGGAGTTGTTGAAAGGAAAAACAGGACTCTACAGGAATGTGCAAGGACAATGTTGAGTGAGTCAAAGCTACCAAAGTATTTCTGGGCAGATGCTGTATCAACTGCTTGTTATGTACTCAATAGAGTGTTACTTAGACCTATACTAGATAAAACACCATATGTACTCAAGTCTTTGGATGCAGGTGCTTTATACTCAACAATGGAAAAGCATCATTAGGTAAATTTGATGAGAAAGCTGATGATGGCATTTTTCTTGGTTATTCATTGACTAGCAAAGCATACCGTGTCTTCAACAAGAAGAATTTAACTGTAGAAGAGTCTATCCATGTTGTGTTTGATGAGATTTTATGCCAAAAAGAGAGAAAAGGTAACTCTCTTGCAGGTTCTGATGATGAGACGCCTGAGGAATCCGAGAAGAATGAAGATGCTGCAGAAAAAGCTGCTGAAACTGTCAGACAGGATGAACAAGTCGACTATAATCCTGATTTAGTCGACTACCCTGCAGCAGATAATACATTACCTAAATCCTGGAGAACACAAAAAGGGCTATCTCTGGACAACATTATTGGGAATGTTGAGAAGGGAGTGACTACTCGTAACTCTTTAAATGAATTCTGCAATCATATGGCCTTTGTTTCTCAAATAGAACCAAAGAATATTAATGATGCATTGCTTGACCATAACTGGATAACTGCTATGAATGAAGAACTGAATCAGTTTGTTAGGAATGATGTTTGGAAACTAGTTCCTAGGAATAATACAATGAATATGATAGGAACTAAATGGGTTTTCAAAAATAAGCTAGATGAAAATGGTATTATTACTAGAAACAAAGCTAGACTTGTAGCAAAAGGGTATAATCAGGAAGAGGGCATTGACTATGATGAGACTTATGCACCTGTTGCTAGATTAGAAGCTATTAGGTTATTGCTTGCATTCGCATGTCTTAATTGCTTTAAACTCTATCAAATGGATGTCAAAAGTGCTTTTCTTAATGGTTTTATAAATGAGGATGTATATGTTGAACAACCACCTGGTTTTATTAACTCTAAGCTTCCTAACCATGTCTACAAACTCAAAAAAGCTTTGTATGATCTTAAGCAGGCACCAAGACAGTGGTATGAAAGACTTACAACCTTTCTCATATCACAAGGCTTTAAAAGAGGAGATGTGGATAAAACTCTCTTTACCAAGAAAGTTGTTAATGATCTTATGATTGTACAAATTTATATTGATGACATAATTTTTGGTTCATCTAATCCCTCCTTGTGCCAAGAATTTGCAGAATCCATGCAAGGAGAATTTGAAATGTCTATGATGGGAGAATTGAATTTCTTCCTAGGATTGCAGGTGAAACAAATGGAAAATGGAACCTTCATTAGTCAAGCTAGGCACCGCAATGAATTGCTGAAAAAGTTCAATATGGAAAGTCAGTAAAGAATCAAATACACCAATGTCATCAAACCGCTATCTTGATGTTGATGAATCTGGGAAGGTCGTTGATACAACTATGTACGTAGGGTCGATTGGATCCTTGCTATATATCACGCCTAGCGCACTGATATCATGTTTGCTGTTTGTCTTTGTGCAAGATTCCAAGCTAATCCCAAGGAGTCACATTTCACAGCAGCTAAACGTATCTTAAAATACCTCAAAGGAACCGTGAATGTGGGACTATGGTACTCTACCGGTAATGAGCTAAATCTTGTTGGATATATCGATTCTGATTTTGCAGGTTGCAAATTAGACAAAAAAGCACCAAGTGGAACATGTCATTTGCTTGGAAATTGTTTAATTTCGTGGACAAGCAAGAAACAGGCATGTGTTGCACTCTCAACAGCTGAAGCTGAGTACATTGCAGCTGGTAGTTGTACTGCACAGATTCTGTGGTTGAAACAACAGCTAAGTGATTTCAATTTACATCTTTCTGATATACCAATCTTGTGTGATAATACCAGTGCAATCAACTTAACTAAAAATCCTATACAGCATTCAAGAACCAAGCACATTGAAATAAGACATCATTTTATAAGAGATCATATTGAAAAGAAGGATTGTAGGATTGAATTCATCTCTACAAATAATCAGCTAGCTGATATATTCACTAAGCCACTTAGTCGTGAAAGATTTTTCAAACTTAGAAATGAATTGGGTATCCTGAATATCAATCATATCTCTTAAAATTTCCTCTGCTGAGATGATTAGTTTGTTAATTGTATGAAATAGTGTGCTTATTTCATTAAACTGACAATGTTATCTTACTGTTGCAGATTTTAGTGTGTTAATTTCATAAAACAGTCGATTTATTTCATTAAACTGACAGCAAGGCATTACTGTTATGAAAATAATCTGCTTATTTTCTGGCAATAACAGATGTATTTCATTAATTGCTTCTGCAGATGTTGAACAAACCCATTAATTGCATTAACTAGTTGATTAAATTTCTGTAACCAAAAATTCAAATTGCAGTTCCAAGATTCCAGTGATTAATCAAATCAAATTCAAGTCACTTCTGTGCAATCTCTGTATTCAGTGCATAGTTATTCACAGTTTGAACAGTAATGGGTGGATATGCATACGCTTTATTGGGTCTCCGTTTTAACTTTCCATTTTTCAATGTATTCTCTGCATTTCTCTGAAGTCTGAGCACCTGTGGTTGAGTCCAAATCTGCTCAAAATATTTTGACCATTAATTCACGGATTGAACATGCATACGTATCTCCTACTTGGTCTATATATGTTGATATTTTTAACAGACTAAACTTGCTTTCTCCATACCCTATTTTTTTGCATAATCTCTATCTGTCCATTCCTTTTCTCTCCAATTTGAAAATGGCACACAGTGATGACTCAGACGCACCAATTGGAAACTTGTTCCAAAGATTAAGAAGGTCTATGAGGAACAAAGCATCCTCACGATCAACAACTGCTTCAACACGTAGAGGGAATAGGGGATCTACATCAGGGACTCAAGCAGATCCCATTGAGATTCCTGAACAAGCTGCTGATCCTTCAGAAAGGACATTTCCCAAACGGTATAAAGTGAAGGTGAGACTCCCTCAAAGGATGAATCCTTCACCACCTCCTTCTCCTCCTGAAGGTGAGGAAGCAAATGAGGAGACCGAATCAGATGATGCTGATGAAGAAGAAAACACTGAAGTTGCTGTTTCAGTAGAGCAAAGGATGATGACGAAGCAGATTTTAACTCCAAAAATATTGAAGTTTAGCTGGTTGGAGATGGAAAATCTGAACTTTGTGCGAAACTCACTACAAGCACAGAATCTTCGACAGTTCGTAGAATTTGAAGGTAGCTTTTATGTTGACCTGGTTAAGATTTTCTATGCTAACTTGAAAGTAGAGAATGGTGTTCTTCTGTCCAATGTGAAAGGCAGGGAAATTCGCATTGATAATGCCTTATGGAGTGGTATTGCTGGATTAAGAAATCATGGTTTAAAGATCAGTAAAGGCAACACAAGTTCATTGTCAAACTTCAACAAAGAAGCTGTTTACAAAGATTGCCTACGGCATTGTGATGAGGCCATGATTATCAAGTACAATGTTGGTCGTATGAAGAGGGATGAAAGATTACTAGCCTTCTTTCTTGCATGGCAGGTCATCCCCAGGGGGAGCAATCATGCACAACTTATGGAGGAGGACTTGGCCCTGCTGCACTGCTTAAAGAATAGGATCATTGTGAACTGGGTCTATGTGATAAAAGGCCACATGTTTAAAGCAAAAGGTTAAATGATCAAAAACTTCCCTATGCCATACTGATATCCAGATTTCTTGATTACTTTGATGTTCCAACTTTTGGTGAAACTACAATAATTGTCAACCACAAGCACATGTTTGACAATTATTATCTGCGGAAGATGGGATTGTCCAAAATCAATGGAGATTGGTCTTACGAAGCTGGCACTTCGTCTGGACATGGAGGCGCTTCTAATGCAGGAACCTCATCAGCACTCGAGACTGATTACACTGCATACCAGATGGTTCCCTATTGTGCACCACCTTCATATCAGGGAGTCCCTATGTCTGAATTTGAAAGAATGCTTTTGTCTCGTCTTAATGATCTAACATCTATGCAGCATAATACTCACGAAACTATGGTGGCCAGGTTCACCAATATAGATGAAGAAATCGAATTAATCCAACTCCAACTTGCTGAGTTGCAAGTTACTACTGAGAACTTTGCTGGTACAAATGCGCAAACCACTTCGGAAGCTATGGAAGTGGATGAAGAAGAGGATGAGGACAATGAAGATGAAGAATGATCCTATCTGCTGTTATTTTATGATTTCTGCATTTTATTTCAGCTTTAAGAACAATCTTTAAGGGTCTGTAATAACTTTCACAATTATTATCTGCTTATATCTGCACTGATTTGAACCTTATTCCTGTTTAAACTGCTATTTGCTAATGTCAAAGGGGGAGATAATCTATCATCTCTTCTCTTTGTGATTGTTTTGTTTTGCAAGTTGACATCATCAAATAGGGGGAGTTTGTTGAATGATTTGAAGATTTGATGATGTTTATTGAAATGTTAAATATGTTTAATTTTGTGCAAGATGTGTGGTTAATGATTACTTAATTGTTTTTAGATTGTTTGAAGATGATAGATTACTTGTATAGATTAATCATATGAATAATGATAAACTATTGTTTTTATTATTCATCAGTTAGTCTACTAATTCTTCTTGTCTAGTCGACGTTTTTCATTAAATGTACCAGGTATACAGGTTTAATGAAAATAACACACTGATCTGAGTCTTCAGTCGACTATTCTGTTCTTCGCACCTTTCTTATGCAGTAATACGTGCAGAACGCGTTTCAGCTCTCTCAAAAAGCAAAGACCCATTTGTTAAATAAAGACGGCAGTGTAAAAACCAAGAGGGGGGTGAATTGGGTTTTTAAAGAAATTTTCTCTTTCAAATAAATTTTCGGGTTTTGAAAAACTTTCAAAAACATGGATGTGAATTTTTCCAATCCTTTGATTAACGCTGTTGGGATTAGCAATTGTTATAATGATACACAATTAAAAGATAAAGAGAAAGAGAAAGAACACAGAGATTTATACTGGTTCGGATTAAGCCAATCCTACGTCCAGTTCCCAACCACCACAAATTCGTGATGATTTTCCCCACTATCTTTAATTGAAATTACAAACACCAATTCATGCAATAACAAATAAAGATAAACGAAAACACCTCCTCAAACACACTAAGGATGAAACACCTCCCCAGACCACTGAGGATGAAACCCACCTTTCTTGACACACAAGAGATGAAACACCTCCCTTAGAACAGCATCCAAGGGATGAATTTTCCCTTTACGTAAAAACAAGAAAAGAATACACCCGAAATGTGCCGGATAGAAAGCTTAAGCACAATGATCACCACTTCCAAAGACTTGATCAAACCGAAGAGAGCAGGAAAGTGGCTTTGAAAAAGCTAAGGCGCGTAAACACTTTGAATATTTTGTGTTTGTTCGGATGTGTTAAACCTAAGACATTCTCTTTCATTTTATAATTCGAAAATGCTCCAAAGTTTCCATTCTTAGGTTGATTTAGAATTAATTTCGCAAAACGACTCATTTAATCGATTATATTAAAAGCTTAATCGATTATATCATGTTTAAAAACTGGAAAACAAATATCGTCTGATATAATCGATTAGATTAAGGCCATAATCGATTATATTAACCAGAATCAATATAATCGATTATCAAAGACACTTAATCGATTATTTTGCTCGTTAAACATTTTTAATTCAAATTTTAAGTTAAATAATCAATTATCTACGTATGGTAATCGATTAAAAGCGTAGAAAAACGTTTTTGCGAGAAAACACCTTGCTCTCTTGTTTGGGAAGGTCTTGAATGGGATTTATGACTTACTCTTTTTATGCAACACCCAAAACAGAACCTTCTACTCTAGCTCCTTCAGCTCTTTGAGAAAATCTTCATCAATCTTCTCTCTTGAAAGCTTTGAATGCTCTTTATGCCTTTCCTTTCCTATCAAGCAACCTTCCTTTGTGAGATGACACAAGTCTTTAATGTTGATTGAAACTTTCTAAAAAACTTCATCATCAAAACTGTAGGTCTCCATAAAACTCTGGTCTTAAAATATGCCAACACCATTATGTTTCGTGGAGCCTATAAATAGTACTTTCAAGGACGCTCAGAGTAGCGAAAGAATAGAAGAGAAAAACTCCCAAGAAGCTACAACATTAACGAGCAAGAAGATCTGCATAGAGTTTTTACGTTTTCACTGTTTCTGTCAAGAACCTTTTATTGTCACTGTATTTTTGTATTCTTGATCTCGGGCTAGAGATTGTAAGTGGGTTTTAGAACCCTGCGACTGTGATTGGGGTGATCACAGAGACTCTGGTAGAGTCTGTGGGTGAAAGTCTATTCTATAGTGTTTAGGATAGTTTCTTTTGATTTCTTGTAGAGTTCAAGAAAGGTTTGTGTGTAAAGAATACAATCTTTTATAGTGATTAGGATCTGCAGGTTGCGGATCATAGACTGGACGTAGTTCTTTTACAAAGAACGAACCAGTATAAATTTTGGTGTCACTTTCTCTCTTCCCTCATCATCTGATATATTGTGCAGTAAGAACTAACCTGCTAATTAGCGTTCATTAGTCAACTAATTTTCTGTGAATTGAACCAGTAGCTTTTCTTTTACGAAAAAGTTTCTATAATAACTGCATATCAATTCAACCCCCCCTTCTTGATATTAATCCGCTGCTAACAGAGTTCTTTTGCATAAAACAAAAGTACGTACTATCGAGAATAAAATATAAATTTCAAAATTATGAAAAATTGAGTTTCTTTTTTGTAAAACAAAACTACGGATGAAGAATAATATATCAATTTCGAAATTATTAAAATTTTGAATTTTCTTTTGTAAAAGAAAAGTACGGATTGAAAATAAAATTTAAATTTCGAAATCACGAAAAATAGAGTTTTTTTTTTCTGTAAAACAAAAGTACGGATCGAAAATAAAATATAAATATCCAAAATACTAAAAATTGAGTTCTTTTTGTAAAAGAAAAGTAGGGATCCAAAATAAAATATAAATTTCGAAATTAAAAAAAATTGAGTTCTTTTGCATAAAACAAAAGTACGTAGTATCGAGAATAAAATATAAATTTCAAAATTACGAAAAATTGAGTTTCTTTTTTTGTAAAACAAAACTACGGATGAAAAATAATATATCAATTTCGAAATTATTAAAAATTGAATTTTTTTTGTGTAAAACATAAATTACGGATCGTAAAGAAAATATAAATATCCAAATTACTAAAAATTGAGTTCTTTTTGTAAAACAAAAGTAGGGATCCAAAACAAAAATAAAAATTTCAAAATTACAAAAAATTGAGATCTTTTGCATAAAACAAAAGTACGTAGTATCGAGAATAAAATACAAATTTCAAAATTATGAAAAATTGAGTTTCTTTTTTGTAAAAAAAACTACGAATGAAAAATAATATATCAATTTTGAGATTATTAAAATTTGAATTTTATTTTGTAAAAGAAAAGTACGAATTGAAAATCAAATTTAAATTTCGAAATTACGAAAAATAGAGTTTTTTTTTGTGTAAAACAAAAGTACGGATCGAAAAGAAAATATAAATATCCAAAATACTAAAAATTGAGTTCTTTTTGTCAAAAAAAAGTAGGGATCCAAAATAAAATATAAATTTCGAAATTACAAAAAATTGAGTTCTTTTACATAAAACAAAAGTACGTAGTATCGAGAATAAAGTATAAATTTAAAAATTATGAAAAATTGAGTTTCTTTTTTTGTAAAACAAAACTACGGATGAAAAATAATATATCAATTTCGAAATTATTAAAAATTGAATTGTTTTTTTGTAAAACAAAAGTACAGATCGAAAATAAAATTTAAATTTCGAAATTACGAAAAATAGAGTTTTTTTGTGTGTAAAACATAAAGTACGGATCGAAAAGAAAATATAAATATCCAAATTACTAAAAATTGAGTTCTTTTTGTAAAACAAATGTAGGGATCCAAAATAAAAATAAAAATTTCGACATTACAAAAAATTGAGTTCTTTTGCATAAAAGAAAAGTACGTAGTATCGAGAATAAAATACAAATTTCAAAATTATGAAAAATTGAGTTTCTTTTTTGTGAAACAACACTACGGATGAAAAATAATATATCAATTTCAAAATTATTAAAAATTGCATTTTTTTTTAAAAACAAAAGTACGGATCGAAAATAAAATTTAAATTTCGAAATTACGAAAACTAGAGTTTTTTTTTTCTAAAACAAAAGTTCGAATCGAAAAGAAAATATAAATATCCAAATTACTAAAAAGTGAGTTCTTTTTGTAAAACGAAAGTAGGGATCCAAAATAAAATATAAATTTCGAAATTACAAAAAATTGAGTTCTTTTGCATAAAACAAAAGTACGTAGTATTGAGAATAAAATATAAATTTCAAAATTATGAAAAATTGAGTTTCTTTTTTGTAAAACAAAACTACAGATGAAAAATAATATATCAATTTCGAAATTATTAAAAATTGAATTTTTTTTTGTAAAACAAAAGTACAGATTGAAAATAAAATTTAAATTTCGAAATTACGAAAAATACAGTTTTTTTTTTGTGTAAAACTTAAAGTACGGATCGAAAAGAAAATATAAATATCCAAATTACTAAAAATTGAGTTCTTTTTGTAAAACAAAAGCAGGGATCCAAAATAAAAATAAAAATTTCGAAATTACAAAAAATTGAGTTCTTTTGCATAAAACAAAAGTACGTAGTATCGAGAATAAAATACAAATTTCAAAATTATGAAAAATTGAGTTTCTTTCTTGTAAAAAAAACTACGGATGAAAAATAATATATCAATTTTGAGATTATTAAAATTTGAATTTTATCTTGTAAAAGAAAAGTACGAATTGAAAATAAAATTTAAATTTCGAAATTACGAAAAATAGAGTTTTTTTGTGTAAAACAACAAGACTGGATCGAAAAGAAAATATAAATATCCAAAATACTAAAAATTGAGTTCTTTTGTAAAACAAAAGTAGGGATCCAAAATAAAATCTAAATTTCGAAATTACAAAAATTAAGTTCTTTTGCATAAAACAAAAGTACGTAGTATCGAGAATAAAATATAAATTTCAAATTATGAAAAATTGAGTTTCTTTTTTTGTAAAACAAAACTACAGATGAAAAATAATATATCAATTTCGAAATTATTAAAAATTGAATTTGTTTTGTAAAACAAAAGTACAGATCGAAAATAAAATTTCAATTTCCAAATTACGAAAAATAGAGTTTTTTTTGTGTAAAACTTAAAGTACGGATCGAAAAGAAAATATAAATATCCAAATTACTAAAAATTGAGTTCTTTTTGTAAAACAAAAGTAGGGATCCAAAATAAAAATAAAAATTTCGAAATTACAAAAAATTGAGTTCTTTTGCATAAAACAAAAGTACGTAGTATCGAGAATAAAATACAAATTTCAAAATTATGAAAAATTGAGTTTCTTTTTTGTGAAACAACACTACGGATGAAAAATAATATATCAATTTCAAAATTATTAAAAATTGCATTTTTTTTAAAAAGAAAAGTACGGATTGAAAATAAAATTTAAATTTCGAAATTACGAAAAATAGAGTTTTTTTGTCTAAAACAAAAGTTCGGATCGAAGAGAAAATATAAATATCCAAATTACTAAAAATTGAGTTCTTTTTGTAAAACAAAAGTAGGGATCTAAAATAAAATATAAATTTCAAAATTACAAAAAAGTGAATTCTTTTGCATAAAACAAAAGTACGTAGTATCGAGAATAAAATATAAATTTCAAAATTATGAAAAATTGAGTTTCTTTTTTGTAAAAGAAAACTACGGATGAAAAATAATATATCAATTTCGAAATTATTAAAAATTGAATTTTTTGTGGTAAACAAAAGTGCGCATCGAAAAGAAAATATAAATACCCATATTACTAAAAGTTGAGTTCTTTTTGTAAAACAAAAGTAGGGATCCAAAATAAAATATAAATTTCGAAATTACAAAAAATTGAGTTCTTTTGCATAAAACAAAAGTACGTTGTATAGAGAATAAAATATAAATTTCAAAATTATGAATAATTGAGTTTCTTTTTTTCTAAAAAAAAAACTACGGATGAAAAATAATATATCAATTTCGAAATTATTAAAAATTGAATTTTTTTTGTAAGACAAAAGTACGGATCGAAAATAAAATTTAAATTTTGAAATTACGAAAAATAGAGTTTTTTTTTTTTGTAAAACAAAAGTACGAATCGAAAAGAAAATATAAATATCCATAACTACTAAAAATTGAGTTCTTTTTGTGAAACAAAAGTAGGGATCCAAAATAAAATATAAATTTCGAAATTACAAAAAGTTGAGTTCTTTTGCATAAAACAAAAGTACGTATCGAGAATAAAATATAAATTTGAAAATTATGAAAAATTGAGTTTCTTTTTGTAAAATAAAACTACGGATGACAAATAATATATCAATTTCGAAATTATTAAAAATTGAATTTTTTTGTAAAACAAAAGTAAGGATCGAAAATAAAATTTAAATTTTGAAATTACGAAAAATAGAGTTTTTGTCTAAAACAAAAGTACTGGATCGAAAAGAAAATATAAATAACCAAATTACTAAAAATCGAGTTCTTTTTGTGAAACAAAAGTAGGGATCCAAAATAAAATGTAAATTTCGAAATTACAAAAAATTGAGTTCTTTTGCATAAAACAAAAGTACATATCGGGAATAAAATATATATTTCAAAATTATGAAAAACTGAGTTTCTTTTTTGTAAAACAAAACTACGGATGAAAAATAATATATCAATTTCGAAATTATTAAAAACTGAATTTTTTTTGTAAAACAAAAGTACGGATCGAAAAGAAAATATAAATATCCAAATTACTAACAATTGAGTTCTTTTTGTAAAACAAAAGTAGGGATCCAAAATAAAATATAAATTTCAAAATTACATAAAAGTGAGTTCTTTAGCATAAAACAAAAGTACGTAGTATCGAGAATAAAATATAAATTTCAATATTATGAAAAATTGAGTTTCTTTTTTGTAAAACAAAACTACAGATGAAAAATAATATATCACTATCGAAATGATTAAAATTTGAATTTTCTTTTGTAAAAGAAAAGTACGAATTGAAAAAAAATTTAAATTTCGAATTTACGAAAAATAGAGTTTTTTTTTGTGTAAAACAAAAGAACTGGATCGAAAAGAAAATATAAATATCCAAATTACTAAAAATTAAGTTCTTTTTGTAAAACAAAAGTAGGGATCCAAAATAAAATATAAATTTCGAAATTACAAAAAATTAAGTTCTTTTGCATAAAACAAAAGTACGTATCGAGAATAAAATATAAATTTCAAAATTATGAAAATTAAGTTTTTTTTTGTAAAACAAAACTACGGATGAAAAATAATGTATCAATTTCGAAATTATGAAAAATTGAACTTTTTGTGGTAAACAAAAGTTCGGATTGAAAAGAAAATATAAATATCCAAATTACTAAAAATTGAGTTCTTTTTGTAAAACAAAAGTAGGGATCCAAAATAAAATATAAATTTTGAAATTAATAAAAATTGAGTTCTTTTGCATAAAACAAAAGTACGTAGTATCGAGAATAAAATATAAATTTCAAAATTATGAAATATTGAGTTTCTTTTTTGTAAAACAAAACTACGAATGAAAAATAATATATCAATTTCGAAATTATTAAAAATTGAATTCTTTTTGTAAAACAAAAGTACGGATCGAAAATAAAATATAAATTTCGAAGTTACGAAAAATAGAGTTTTTTTTTGTGTAAAACAAAAGTACGGATCAAAAAGAAAATATAAATATCCAAAATTACTAAAAATTGAGTTCTTTTTGTGAAACAAAAGTAGGGATCCAAAATAAAATATAAATTTCAAAATTACAAAACATTGAGTTCTTTTCCATAAAACAAAAGTACGTATCGAGAATAAAATATAAATTTCAAAATTATGAAAAATTGAGTTTCTTTTTTGTAAAATAAAACTACGGATGAAAAATAATATATCAATTTCGAAATTATTAAAAATTGAATTTTTTGTGTAAAACAAGAGTACGGATCGAAAAGAAAATATAAATATCCAAATTCCTAAAAATTGAGTTCTTTTTGTAAAACAAAAGTAGGGATCCAAAATAAAATATAAATTTCGAAATTAGAAAAAATTGAGTTCTTTTGTATAAAACAAAAGTACGTATCGAGAATAAAATATAAATTTCAAAATTATGAAAAATTGAGTTTCTTTTTTGTAAAACAAAACTACGGATGAAAAATATTATATCAATTTTGAAATTATTAAAAATTGAATTTTTTGTGTAAAAAAAAAGTTCGGATCGAAAAGAAAATATAAATATCCAAATTAATAAAAATTGAGTTCTTTTTGTAAAACAAAAGTAGGGATCCAAAACGTAATATAAATTTCGAAATTAGAAAAAATTGAGTTCTTTTGAATAAAACAAAAGTACGTAGTACCGAGAATAAAATATAAATTTTAAAATTATGAAAAATTGAGTTTTTTTTTGTAAAAAAAACTACGGATGAAAAATAATATATCAATTTCGAAATTATTAAAAATTTATTTTTTTGTGGTAAACAAAAGTACGGATCGAAAAGAAAATATAAATATCCATATTACTAAAAATTGAGTTCTTTTTGTAAAACAAAAGTAGGGATCCAAAATAAAATATAAATTTCGAAATTACAAAAAATTGAGTTCTTTTGCATAAAACAAAAGTACGTTGTATTAAGAATAAAATATAAATTTCAAAATTATGAAAAATTGAGTTTCTTTTTTTCTAAAAAAAACTACGGATGAAAAATAATATATCAATTTCGAAATTATTAAAAATTGAATTTTTTGTGGTAAACAAAAGTACGCATCGAAAAGAAAATATAAATACCCATATTACTAAAAGTTGAGTTCTTTTTGTAAAACAAAAGTAGGGATCCAAAATAAAATATAAATTTCGAAATTACAAAAAATTGAGTTCTTTTGCATAAAACAAAAGTACGTTGTATAGAGAATAAAATATAAATTTCAAAATTATGAAAAATTGAGTTTCTTTTTTTCTAAAAAAAACTACGGATGAAAAATAATATATCAATTTCGAAATTATTAAAAATTGAATTTTTTTTTGTAAAACAAAAGTACGGATCGAAAATAAAATTTAAATTTCGAAATTACGAAAAATAGAGTTTTTTTTGTGTAAAACAAAAGTACGAATCGAAAAGAAAATATAAATATCCATAACTACTAAAAATTGAGTTCTTTTTGTGAAACAAAAGTAGGGATCCAAAATAAAATATAAATTTCGAAATTACAAAAAGTTGAGTTCTTTTGCATAAAACAAAAGTACGTATCGAGAATAAAATATAAATTTGAAAATTATGAAAAATTGAGTTTCTTTTTTGTAAAATAAAACTACGGATGACAAATAATATATCAATTTCGAAATTATGAAAAATTGAATTTTTTGTGTAAAACAAGAGTACTGGATCGAAAAGAAAATATAAATATCCAAATTACTAAAAATTGAGTTCTTTTGTAAAACAAAAGTAGGGATCCAAAATAAAATATAAATTTCGAAATTACAAAAATTGAGTTCTTTTGCATAAAACAAAAGTACGTAGTATCGAGAATAAAATACAAATTTCAAAATTATGAAAAATTGAGTTTCTTTTTTGTGAAACAACACTACGGATGAAAAATAATATATCAATTTCAAAATTATTAAAAATTGCATTTTTTTTAAAAACAAAAGTACGGATTGAAAATAAAATTTAAATTTCGAAAATACGAAAAATAGAGTTTTTTTTGTCTAAAACAAAAGTTCGGATCGAAAAGAAAATATAAATATCCAAATTACTAAAAATTGAGTTCTTTTTGTAAAACAAAAGTAGGGATCTAAAATAAAATATAAATTTCGAAATTACAAAAAAGTGAATTCTTTTGCATAAAACAAAAGTACGTAGTATCGAGAATAAAATATAAATTTCAAAATTATGAAAAATTGAGTTTCTTTTTTGCAAAACAAAACTATAGACGAAAAATAATGTATCAATATCGAAATTATTAAAATTTGAATTTTCTTTTGTAAAAGAAAAGTACGAATTGAAAAAAATTTAAATTTCCAAATTACGAAAAATAGAGTTTTTTTTTGTGTAAAACAAAAGTACGGATCGAAAAGAAAATATAAATATCCAAATTACTCAAAATTGAGTTCTTTTTGTAAAACAAAAGTAGGGATCCAAAATAAAATATTAATTTCGAAATTACAGAAAATTAAGTTCTTTTGCACAAAACAAAAGTACGTATCGAGAATAAAATATAAATTTCAAAAATTATGAAAAATTAAGTTTTTTTTTTGTAAAACAAAACTACGGATGAAAAATAATATATCAATTTCGAAATTATTAAAAATTGAACTTTTTGTGGTAAACAAAAGTTCGGATCGAAAAGAAAATACAAATATCCAAATTACTAAAAATTGAGTTCTTTTTGTAAAACAAAAGTAGGGATCCAAAATAAAATATAAATTTCAAAATTACAAAAAATTGAGTTCTTTTGCATAAAACAAAAGTACGTATCGAGAATAAAATATAAATTTCAAAATTATGAAAAATTGAGTTTCTTTTTTGTAAAAGAAAACTACGGATGAAAAATAATATATCAATTTCGAAATTATTAAAAATTGAATTTTTTTTGTAAGAAAAAACTACGGATCGAAAATAAAATTTCAGTTTCGAAATTACGAAAAATAGAGTTTATTTTGTGTAAAACAAAAGTACGGATCGAAAAGAAATATAAATATCCAAAATTACTAAAAATTGATTTCTTTTTGTGAAACAAAAGTAGGGATCCAAAACAAATTTAAATTTCGAAATTACAAAAAATTGAGTTTTTTTGCATAAAACAAAAGTATGTATCGAGAATAAAGTATATATTTGAAAATTATGAAAAATTGAGTTTCTTTCTTGTAAAACAAAACTACGGATGAAAAATAATATTTCAATTTCGAAATTATTAAAAACTGAATTTTTTTTGTAAAACAAAAGTACGGATCGAAAATAAAATATAAATATCCAAATTACTAAAAATTGAGTTCTTTTTGTAAAACAAAAGTAGGGATCCAAAATAAAATATAAATTTCGAAATTACAAAAAAGTGATTTGTTTTGCGTAAAACAAAAGTACGTAGTATCGAGAATAAAATATAAATTTCAAAATTATGAAAAATTGAGTTTCTTTTTTGTAAAACAAAACTACGGATGAAAAATAATATATCAATATCGAAATTATTAAAATTTGAATTTTCTTTTGTAAAAGAAAAGTACAAATTGAAAAAAAATTTAAATTTCGAAATTACGAAAAATAGAGTTTTTTTTTGTGTAAAACAAAAGTACGGATCGAAAAGAAAATAGAAATATCCAAATTACTAAAAATTGAGTTCTTTTTGTAAAACAAAAGTAGGGATCCAAAATAAAATATAAATTTCGAAATTACAAAAAATTGAGTTCTTTTTCTTAAAACAAAAGTACGTAGTATCGAGAATAAAATATAAACTTCAAAATTATGAAAAATTGAGTTTCTTTTTTCGTAAAACAAAACTACGGATGAAAAATAATATATCAATTTCGAAATTATTAAAAATTGAATTATTTTTTGTAAAACAAAAAGTACAGATCGAAAATAAAATTTAAATTTCGAAATTACGAAAAATAGAGTTTTTTGTCTAAAACAAAAGTACGGATCGAAAAGAAAATATAAATATCCAAATTACTAAAAATCGATGTCTTTTTGTAAAACAAAAGTAGGGATCCAAAATAAAATATAAATTTCAAAATTACAAAAAATTGAGTTCTTTTGCATAAAACAAAAGTACGTAGTATCGAGAATAAAATATAAATTTCAAAATTATGAAAAATTGAGTTTCTTTTTTGTAAAACAAAACTACGGATGAAAAATAATATATCAATTTCGAAATTATTAAAAATTGAATTTTTTTTTTTGTAAAACAAAAGTACGGATCGAAAATAAAATTTAAATTTCGAAATTACGAAAAATAGAGTTTTTTTTGTGTAAAACAAAAGTACGGATCGAAAAGAAATATAAATATCCAAAATTACTAAAAATTAATTTGTTTTTGTGAAACAAAAGTAGGGATCCAAAATAAAATATAAATTTCGAAATTACAAAAAATTGAGTTCTTTTGCATAAAACAAAAGTACGTATCGGGAATAAAATATATATTTCAAAATTATGAAAAACTGAGTTTCTTTTTTGTAAAACAAAACTACGGATGAAAAATAATATATCAATTTCGGAATTATTAAAAACTGAATTTTTTTTGTAAAACAAAAGTACGGATCGAAAAGAAAATATAAA
Organism: Lablab purpureus; assembly: GCA_030347555.1. NCBI lineage: Eukaryota > Viridiplantae > Streptophyta > Magnoliopsida > Fabales > Fabaceae > Lablab > Lablab purpureus. The sequence continues at coordinate 23,736,155 of CM059262.1, read as the reverse complement.
TATCCAAATTACTAAAAATTGAGCTCTTTTTGTAAAACAAAAGTAGGGATCCAAAATAAAATATAAATTTCGAAATTACAAAAAAGTGAGTTCTTTAGCATAAAACAAAAGTACGTAGTATCGAGAATAAAATATAAATTTCAAAATTATGAAAAATTGAGTTTCTTTTTTGTACAACAAAACTACAGATGAAAAATAATATATCAATATCGAAATTATTAAAATTTGAATTTTCTTTTGTAAAAGAAAAGTACGAATTGAAAAAAAATTTAAATTTCGAAATTACGAAAAATAGGGTTTTTTTTTGTGTAAAACAAAAGTACGGATCGACAAGAAAATATAAATATCCAAATTACTAAAAATTGAGTTCTTTTTGTAAAACAAAAGTAGGGATCCAAAATAAAATATAAATTTCGAAATTACAAAAAATTAACTTCTTTTGCATAAAACAAAAGTACGTATCGAGAATAAAATATAAATTTCAAAATTATGAAAATTAAGTTTTTTTTTGTAAAACAAAACTACGGATGAAAAATAATGTATCAATTTCGAAATTATGAAAAGTTGAACTTTTTGTGGTAAACAAAAGTTCGGATTGAAAAGAAAATATAAATATCCAAATTACTAAAAATTGAGTTCTTTTTGTAAAACGAAAGTAGGGATCCAAAATAAAATATAAATTTTGAAATTACAAAAAATTGAGTTCTTTTGCATAAAACAAAAGTACGTAGTATCGAGAATAAAATATAAATTTCAAAATTATGAAAAATTGAGTTTCTTTTTTTGTAAAACAAAATATGGATGAAAAATAATATATCAATTTCGAAATTATTAAAAATTGAATTTTTTTTTGTAAAACAAAAGTACGGATCGAAAATAAAATTTAAATTTCGAAATTACGAAAAATAGAATTGTTTTTTGTGTAAAACGAAAGTACGGATCAAAAAGAATATATAAATATCCAAAATTACTAAAAATTGAGTTCTTTTTGTGAAACAAAAGTAGGGATCCAAAATAAAATATAAATTTTGAAATTAGAAAAAATTGAGTTCTTTTGCATAAAACAAAAGTACGTATCGAGAATAAAATATAAATTTGAAAATTATGAAAAATTGAGTTTCTTTTTTGTAAAATAAAACTACGGATGAAAAATAATATATCAATTTCGAAATTATTAAAAATTGAATTTTTTGTGTAAAACAAGAGAACGGATCGAAAAGAAAATATAAATATCCAAATTACTAAAAATTGAGTTCTTTTTGTAAAACAAAAGTAGGGATCCAAAATAAAATATAAATTTCGAAATTAGAAAAATTGAGTTCTTTTGCATAAAACAAAAGTACGTATCGAGAATAAAATATAAATTTCAAAATTATGAAAAATTGAGTTTCTTTTTTCTAAAAAAACTATGGATGAAAAATAATATATCAATTTCGAAATTATTAAAAATTGAATTTTTGTGGTAAACAAAAGTACTGGATCGAAAAGAAAATATAAATATCCATATTACTAAAAATTGAGTTCTTTTGTAAAACAAAAGTAGGGATCCAAAATAAAATATAAATTTCAAAATTACAAAAAATTGAGTTCTTTTGCATAAAACAAAAGTATGTTGTATCGAGAATAAAATATAAATTTCAAAATTATGAAAAATTGAGTTTCTTTTTTTCTAAAAAAAACTACGGATGAAAAATAATATATCAATTTCGAAATTATTAAAAATTGAATTTTTTTTTGTAAAACAAAAGTACGGATCGAAAATAAAATTGAAATTTCGAAATTTCGAAAAATAGAGTTTTTTTGTGTAAAACAAAAGTACTGAATCGAAAAGAAAATATAAATATCCATAACTACTAAAAATTGAGTTCTTTTGTGAAACAAAAGTAGGGATCCAAAATAAAATATAAATTTCGAAATTACAAAAGTTGAGTTCTTTTGCATAAAACAAAAGTACGTGATCGAGAATAAAATATAAATTTGAAAATTATGAAAAATTGAGTTTCTTTTTGTAAAATAAAACTACGGATGAAAAATAATATATCAATTTCGAAATTATTAAAAATTGAATTTTTGTGTAAAACAAGAGAACGGATCGAAACAAAAATATAAATATCCAAATTACTAAAAATTGAGTTCTTTTTGTAAAACAAAAGTAGGGATCCAAAATAAAATATAAATTTCGAAATTAGAAAAAATTGAGTTCTTTTGCATAAAACAAAAGTACATGTATCGAGAATAAAATATAAATTTCAAAATTATGAAAAATTGAGTTTCTTTTTTCTAAAAAAACTACGGATGAAAAATAATATATCAATTTCGAAATTATTAAAAATTGAATTTTTGTGGTAAACAAAAGTACTGGATCGAAAAGAAAATATAAATATCCATATTACTAAAAATTGAGTTCTTTTTGTAAAACAAAAGTAGGGATCCAAAATAAAATATAAATTTCGAAATTACAAAAATTGAGTTCTTTTGCATAAAACAAAAGTATGTTGTATCGAGAATAAAATATAAATTTCAAAATTATGAAAAATTGAGTTTCTTTTTCTAAAAAAACTACGGATGAAAAATAATATATCAATTTCGAAATTATTAAAAATTGAATTTTTTTGTAAAACAAAAGTACTGGATCGAAAATAAAATTGAAATTTCGAAATTTCGAAAAATAGAGTTTTTTTTGTGTAAATCAAAAGTACGAATCGAAAAGAAAATATAAATATCCATAACTACTAAAAATTGAGTTCTTTTGTGAAACAAAAGTAGGGATCCAAAATAAAATATAAATTTCGAAATTACAAAAATTGAGTTCTTTTGCATAAAACAAAAGTACGTATCGAGAATAAAATATAAATTTGAAAATTATGAAAAATTGAGTTTCTTTTTGTAAAATAAAACTACGGATGAAAAATAATATATCAATTTCGAAATTATTAAAAATTGAATTTTTGTGTAATACAAGAGTACTGGATCGAAAAGAAAATATAAATATCCAAATTACTAAAAATTGAGTTCTTTTGTAAAACAAAAGTAGGGATCCAAAATAAAATATAAATTTTGAAATTAGAAAAATTGAGTTCTTTTGCATAAAACAAAAGTACGTATCGAGAATAAAATATAAATTTCAAAATTATAAAAATTGAGTTTTTTTTGTAAAACAAAACTACGGATGAAAAATAATATATCAATTTCGAAATTATTAAAAATTGAATTTTTGTGATAAACAAAAGTACTGGATCAAAAGAAAATATAAATATCCATATTACTAAATATTGAGTTCTTTTTGTGAAACAAAAGTAGGGATCCAAAATAAAATATAAATTCTAAAATTATAAAAAATTGAGTTCTTTTGCATAAAACAAAAGTACGTATCAAGAATAAAATTGAAATTTCAAAATTATGAAAAATTGAGTTTCTTTTTTGTAAAACAAAACTACGGATGAAAAATAATATATCAATTTCGAAATATTAAAAACTGAATTTTTTGTGTAAAACAAAAAGTACGGATCGAAAAGAAAATATAAATATCCAAATTACTAAAAATGAGTTCTTTTTGTAAAACAAAAGTAGGGATCCAAAGTAAAATATAAATTTCGAAATTAGAATAAATTGAGTTCTTTTGCATAAAACAAAAGTACGTGATCGAGAATAAAATATAAATTTCAAAATTATGAAAAATTGAGTTTCTTTTTTCTAAAAAAACTACGGATGAAAAATAATATATCAATTTCGAAATTATTAAAAATTGAATTTTTGTGGTAAACAAAAGTACTGGATCGAAAAGAAAATATAAATATCCATATTACTAAAAATTGAGTTCTTTTTGTAAAACAAAAGTAGGGATCCAAAATAAAATATAAATTTCGAAATTACAAAAATTGAGTTCTTTTGCATAAAACAAAAGTATGTTGTATCGAGAATAAAATATAAATTTCAAAATTATGAAAAATTGAGTTTCTTTTTTCTAAAAAAACTACGGATGAAAAATAATATATCAATTTCGAAATTATTAAAAATTGAATTTTTTTGTAAAACAAAAGTACTGGATCGAAAATAAAATTGAAATTTCGAAATTTCGAAAAATAGAGTTTTTTTGTGTAAATCAAAAGTACGAATCGAAAAGAAAATATAAATATCCATAACTACTAAAAATTGAGTTCTTTTTGTGAAACAAAAGTAGGGATCCAAAATAAAATATAAATTTCGAAATTACAAAAATTGAGTTCTTTTGCATAAAACAAAAGTACGTATCGAGAATAAAATATAAATTTCAAAATTATGAAAAATTGAGTTTCTTTTTCTAAAAAAACTACGGATGAAAAATAATATATCAATTTCGAAATTATTAAAAATTGAATTTTTGTGGTAAACAAAAGTACTGGATCGAAAAGAAAATATAAATATCCATATTACTAAAAATTGAGTTCTTTTGTAAAACAAAAGTAGGGATCCAAAATAAAATATAAATTTCGAAATTACAAAAATTGAGTTCTTTTGCATAAAACAAAAGTATGTTGTATCGAGAATAAAATATAAATTTCAAAATTATGAAAAATTGAGTTTCTTTTTTCTAAAAAAACTACGGATGAAAAATAATATATCAATTTCGAAATTATTAAAAATTGAATTTTTTTGTAAAACAAAAGTACTGGATCGAAAATAAAATTGAAATTTCGAAATTTCGAAAAATAGAGTTTTTTTGTGTAAATCAAAAGTACTGAATCGAAAAGAAAATATAAATATCCATAACTACTAAAAATTGAGTTCTTTTGTGAAACAAAAGTAGGGATCCAAAATAAAATATAAATTTCGAAATTACAAAAATTGAGTTCTTTTGCATAAAACAAAAGTACGTATCGAGAATAAAATATAAATTTGAAAATTATGAAAAATTGAGTTTCTTTTTTGTAAAATAAAACTACGGATGAAAAATAATATATCAATTTCGAAATTATTAAAAATTGAATTTTTTGTGTAATACAAGAGTACTGGATCGAAAAGAAAATATAAATATCCAAATTACTAAAAATTGAGTTCTTTTGTAAAACAAAAGTAGGGATCCAAAATAAAATATAAATTTTGAAATTAGAAAAAATTGAGTTCTTTTGCATAAAACAAAAGTACGTATCGAGAATAAAATATAAATTTCAAAATTATAAAAAATTGAGTTTTTTTTTTGTAAAACAAAACTACGGATGAAAAATAATATATCAATTTCGAAATTATTAAAAATTGAATTTTTTGTGATAAACAAAAGTACGGATCAAAAAGAAAATATAAATATCCATATTACTAAATATTGAGTTCTTTTTGTGAAACAAAAGTAGGGATCCAAAATAAAATATAAATTCTAAAATTATAAAAAATTGAGTTCTTTTGCATAAAACAAAAGTACGTATCAAGAATAAAATTGAAATTTCAAAATTATGAAAAATTGAGTTTCTTTTTTGTAAAACAAAACTACGGATGAAAAATAATATATCAATTTCGAAATATTAAAAACTGAATTTTTTGTGTAAAACAAAAAGTACGGATCGAAAAGAAAATATAAATATCCAAATTACTAAAAATGAGTTCTTTTTGTAAAACAAAAGTAGGGATCCAAAGTAAAATATAAATTTCGAAATTAGAATAAATTGAGTTCTTTTGCATAAAACAAAAGTACGTATCGAGAATAAAATATAAATTTCAAAATTATGAAAAATTGAGTTTCTTTTTTTCTAAAAAAAACTACGGATGAAAAATAATATATCAATTTCGAAATTATTAAAAATTGAATTTTTTGTGGTAAACAAAAGTACGGATCGAAAAGAAAATATAAATATCCATATTACTAAAAATTGAGTTCTTTTGTAAAACAAAAGTAGGGATCCAAAATAAAATATAAATTTCGAAATTACAAAAAATTGAGTTCTTTTGCATAAAACAAAAGTATGTTGTATCGAGAATAAAATATAAATTTCAAAATTATGAAAAATTGAGTTTCTTTTTTCTAAAAAAACTACGGATGAAAAATAATATATCAATTTCGAAATTATTAAAATTGAATTTTTTTGTAAAACAAAAGTACTGGATCGAAAATAAAATTGAAATTTCGAAATTTCGAAAAATAGAGTTTTTTTGTGTAAATCAAAAGTACTGAATCGAAAAGAAAATATAAATATCCATAACTACTAAAAATTGAGTTCTTTTGTGAAACAAAAGTAGGGATCCAAAATAAAATATAAATTTCGAAATTACAAAAATTGAGTTCTTTTGCATAAAACAAAAGTACGTATCGAGAATAAAATATAAATTTCAAAATTATGAAAAATTGAGTTTCTTTTTTCTAAAAAAACTACGGATGAAAAATAATATATCAATTTCGAAATTATTAAAAATTGAATTTTTGTGGTAAACAAAAGTACTGGATCGAAAAGAAAATATAAATATCCATATTACTAAAAATTGAGTTCTTTTTGTAAAACAAAAGTAGGGATCCAAAATAAAATATAAATTTCGAAATTACAAAAATTGAGTTCTTTTGCATAAAACAAAAGTATGTTGTATCGAGAATAAAATATAAATTTCAAAATTATGAAAAATTGAGTTTCTTTTTTGTAAAAAAAAACTACGGATGAAAAATAATATATCAATTTCGAAATTATTAAAAATTGAATTTTTTTTGTAAAACAAAAGTACGGATCGAAAATAAAATTGAAATTTCGAAATTTCGAAAAATAGAGTTTTTTTTTTGTGTAAATCAAAAGTACGAATCGAAAAGAAAATATAAATATCCATAACTACTAAAAATTGAGTTCTTTTGTGAAACAAAAGTAGGGATCCAAAATAAAATATAAATTTCGAAATTACAAAAATTGAGTTCTTTTGCATAAAACAAAAGTACGTATCGAGAATAAAATATAAATTTGAAAATTATGAAAAATTGAGTTTCTTTTTGTAAAATAAAACTACGGATGAAAAATAATATATCAATTTCGAAATTATTAAAAATTGAATTTTTGTGTAATACAAGAGTACTGGATCGAAAAGAAAATATAAATATCCAAATTACTAAAAATTGAGTTCTTTTGTAAAACAAAAGTAGGGATCCAAAATAAAATATAAATTTTGAAATTAGAAAAAATTGAGTTCTTTTGCATAAAACAAAAGTACGTATCGAGAATAAAATATAAATTTCAAAATTATAAAAAATTGAGTTTTTTTTGTAAAACAAAACTACGGATGAAAAATAATATATCAATTTCGAAATTATTAAAAATTGAATTTTTGTGATAAACAAAAGTACGGATCAAAAAGAAAATATAAATATCCATATTACTAAATATTGAGTTCTTTTGTGAAACAAAAGTAGGGATCCAAAATAAAATATAAATTCTAAAATTATAAAAATTGAGTTCTTTTGCATAAAACAAAAGTACGTATCAAGAATAAAATTGAAATTTCAAAATTATGAAAAATTGAGTTTCTTTTTGTAAAACAAAACTACGGATGAAAAATAATATATCAATTTCGAAATATTAAAAACTGAATTTTTGTGTAAAACAAAAAGTACGGATCGAAAAGAAAATATAAATATCCAAATTACTAAAAATGAGTTCTTTTTGTAAAACAAAAGTAGGGATCCAAAATAAAATATAAATTTCGAAATTAGAATAAATTGAGTTCTTTTGCATAAAACAAAAGTACGTATCGAGAATAAAATATAAATTTCAAAATTATGAAAAATTGAGTTTCTTTTTTTCTAAAAAAAACTACGGATGAAAAATAATATATCAATTTCGAAATTATTAAAAATTGAATTTTTTGTGGTAAACAAAAGTACGGATCGAAAAGAAAATATAAATATCCATATTACTAAAAATTGAGTTCTTTTGTAAAACAAAAGTAGGGATCCAAAATAAAATATAAATTTCGAAATTACAAAAATTGAGTTCTTTTGCATAAAACAAAAGTATGTTGTATCGAGAATAAAATATAAATTTCAAAATTATGAAAAATTGAGTTTCTTTTTTCTAAAAAAACTACGGATGAAAAATAATATATCAATTTCGAAATTATTAAAAATTGAATTTTTTTGTAAAACAAAAGTACTGGATCGAAAATAAAATTGAAATTTCGAAATTTCGAAAAATAGAGTTTTTTTGTGTAAATCAAAAGTACGAATCGAAAAGAAAATATAAATATCCATAACTACTAAAAATTGAGTTCTTTTTGTGAAACAAAAGTAGGGATCCAAAATAAAATATAAATTTCGAAATTACAAAAATTGAGTTCTTTTGCATAAAACAAAAGTACGTGATCGAGAATAAAATATAAATTTCAAAATTATGAAAAATTGAGTTTCTTTTTTCTAAAAAAACTACGGATGAAAAATAATATATCAATTTCGAAATTATTAAAAATTGAATTTTTGTGGTAAACAAAAGTACTGGATCGAAAAGAAAATATAAATATCCATATTACTAAAAATTGAGTTCTTTTTGTAAAACAAAAGTAGGGATCCAAAATAAAATATAAATTTCGAAATTACAAAAATTGAGTTCTTTTGCATAAAACAAAAGTATGTTGTATCGAGAATAAAATATAAATTTCAAAATTATGAAAAATTGAGTTTCTTTTTTCTAAAACAAAACTACGGATGAAAAATAATATATCAATTTCGAAATTATTAAAAATTGAATTTTTTTTTGTAAAACAAAAGTACGAATCGAAAATAAAATTGAAATTTCAAAATTTCGAAAAATAGAGTTTTTTTTTGTGTAAAACAAAAGTACGAATCGAAAAGAAAATATAAATATCCATAACTACTAAAAATTGAGTTCTTTTTGTGAAACAAAAGTAGGGATCCAAAATAAAATATAAATTTCGAAATTACAAAAAGTTGAGTTCTTTTGCATAAAACAAAAGTACGTATCGAGAATAAAATATAAATTTGAAAATTATGAAAAATTGAGTTTCTTTTTTGTAAAATAAAACTACGGATGAAAAATAATATATCAATTTCGAAATTATTAAAAATTGAATTTTTTGTGTAAAACAAGAGAACGGATCGAAACAAAAATATAAATATCCAAATTACTAAAAATTGAGTTCTTTTTGTAAAACAAAAGTAGGGATCCAAAATAAAATATAAATTTCGAAATTAGAAAAAATTGAGTTCTTTTGCATAAAACAAAAGTACGTATCGAGAATAAAATATAAATTTCAAAATTATGAAAAATTGAGTTTCCTTTTTTCTAAAAAAAACTACGGATGAAAAATAATATATCAATTTCGAAATTATTAAAAATTGAATTTTTTGTGGTAAACAAAAGTACGGATCGAAAAGAAAATATAAATATCCATATTACTAAAAATTGAGTTCTTTTTGTAAAACAAAAGTAGGGATCCAAAATAAAATATAAATTTCGAAATTACAAAAAATTGAGTTCTTTTGCATAAAACAAAAGTATGTTGTATCGAGAATAAAATATAAATTTCAAAATTATGAAAAATTGAGTTTCTTTTTTTCTAAAAAAAACTACGGATGAAAAATAATATATCAATTTCGAAATTATTAAAAATTGAATTTTTTTTTGTAAAACAAAAGTACGAATCGAAAATAAAATTGAAATTTCGAAATTTCGAAAAATAGAGTTTTTTTTTGTGTAAAACAAAAGTACGAATCGAAAAGAAAATATAAATATCCATAACTACTAAAAATTGAGTTCTTTTTGTGAAACAAAAGTAGGGATCCAAAATAAAATATAAATTTCGAAATTACAAAAGTTGAGTTCTTTTGCATAAAACAAAAGTACGTATCGAGAATAAAATATAAATTTGAAAATTATGAAAAATTGAGTTTCTTTTTGTAAAATAAAACTACGGATGAAAAATAATATATCAATTTCGAAATTATTAAAAATTGAATTTTTGTGTAAAACAAGAGAACGGATCGAAACAAAAATATAAATATCCAAATTACTAAAAATTGAGTTCTTTTGTAAAACAAAAGTAGGGATCCAAAATAAAATATAAATTTCGAAATTAGAAAAAATTGAGTTCTTTTGCATAAAACAAAAGTACGTATCGAGAATAAAATATAAATTTCAAAATTATGAAAAATTGAGTTTCTTTTTTTCTAAAAAAACTACGGATGAAAAATAATATATCAATTTCGAAATTATTAAAAATTGAATTTTTGTGGTAAACAAAAGTACTGGATCGAAAAGAAAATATAAATATCCATATTACTAAAAATTGAGTTCTTTTGTAAAACAAAAGTAGGGATCCAAAATAAAATATAAATTTCGAAATTACAAAAATTGAGTTCTTTTGCATAAAACAAAAGTATGTTGTATCGAGAATAAAATATAAATTTCAAAATTATGAAAAATTGAGTTTCTTTTTCTAAAAAAACTACGGATGAAAAATAATATATCAATTTCGAAATTATTAAAAATTGAATTTTTTTGTAAAACAAAAGTACGGATCGAAAATAAAATTGAAATTTCGAAATTTCGAAAAATAGAGTTTTTTTTTTGTGTAAATCAAAAGTACGAATCGAAAAGAAAATATAAATATCCATAACTACTAAAAATTGAGTTCTTTTTGTGAAACAAAAGTAGGGATCCAAAATAAAATATAAATTTCGAAATTACAAAAAATTGAGTTCTTTTGCATAAAACAAAAGTACGTATCGAGAATAAAATATAAATTTGAAAATTATGAAAAATTGAGTTTCTTTTTTGTAAAATAAAACTACGGATGAAAAATAATATATCAATTTCGAAATTATTAAAAATTGAATTTTTGTGTAAAACAAGAGTACTGGATCGAAAAGAAAATATAAATATCCAAATTACTAAAAATTGAGTTCTTTTGTAAAACAAAAGTAGGGATCCAAAATAAAATATAAATTTTGAAATTAGAAAAATTGAGTTCTTTTGCATAAAACAAAAGTACGTATCGAGAATAAAATATAAATTTCAAAATTATAAAAAATTGAGTTTTTTTGTAAAACAAAACTACGGATGAAAAATAATATATCAATTTCGAAATTATTAAAAATTGAATTTTTGTGATAAACAAAAGTACTGGATCAAAAAGAAAATATAAATATCCATATTACTAAATATTGAGTTCTTTTTGTGAAACAAAAGTAGGGATCCAAAATAAAATATAAATTCTAAAATTATAAAAAATTGAGTTCTTTTGCATAAAACAAAAGTACGTATCAAGAATAAAATTGAAATTTCAAAATTATGAAAAATTGAGTTTCTTTTTTGTAAAACAAAACTACGGATGAAAAATAATATATCAATTTCGAAGTATTAAAAACTGAATTTTTTGTGTAAAACAAAAAGTACGGATCGAAAAGAAAATATAAATATCCAAATTACTAAAAATTGAGTTCTTTTTGTAAAACAAAAGTAGGGATCCAAAGTAAAATATAAATTTCGAAATTAGAATAAATTGAGTTCTTTTGCATAAAACAAAAGTACGTATCGAGAATAAAATATAAATTTCAAAATTATGAAAAATTGAGTTTCTTTTTTGTAAACCAAAACTACGGATGAAAAATAATATATCAATTTCGAAATTATTAAAAATTGAATTTTTTTTGTAAAACAAAAGTACGGATTGAAAATAAAATTTAAATTTCAAAATTACGAAAAATAGAGCATTTTTTGTCTAAAAAAAAAGTACGGATCGAAAATAAAATATAAATATCCAAATTACTAAAAATTGAGTTCTTTTTTTAAAACAAATGTAGAGACTAGACACTAGAGACTAGAGACTAGACACTAGACACTAGAGACTAGAGACTGCAGACATGAGAGTAGAGACTGCACACTAGAGACTGCAGACTAGAGACTAGAGACTGCAGACTAGAGACTACAGACTAGAGACTACAGACTACACAATATGGACTAGACTCAAGAGACTGCAGACTAGAGGCTAGAGACTTGAGACTAGAGACTAGAGACTGGAGACTAGAGACTAGAGACTGGAGACTAGAGACTAGAGACTGCAGATTAGAGTTTAGAGACTAGAGACTGCAGACTAGAGAGTAGAGACTGCCGACTAGAGACTACAGACTGCAGACTAGAGATTAGAGATTAAAGACTACGGACTAGAGACTACGAGACTGCGGACTAGAGACCGGAGGCGCACACTAGAGACTAGAGGCTCGCAGACTGCGGACTAGAGACGCACACTACTGAGAATAGAGAGTGCGGACTAGAGACTAGAGAGCTGCAGACCGGATACTGCAGACTAGAGACTAGACACTGCAGACTAGAGACTAGACACTGCAGACTAGAGGCTAGAGACTGGAGACTAGAGACTAGAGACTGGAGACTAGAGACTGGAGACTAGAGACTAGAAACTGCAGATTAGAGTTTAGAGACTAGAGACTGCAGACTAGAGAGTAGAGACTGCCGACTAGAGACTACAGACTGCAGACTAGAGATTAGAGATTAAAGACTACAGACTAGAGACTACAGACTGCAGACTAGAGACCAGAGACTGCACACTAGAGACTAGAGACTAGAGACTGCAGACTGGAGACTAGAGACTGCACACTACAGAATAGGGAGTGCAGACTAGAGACTAGAGACTGCAGACCGGAGACTGCAGACTAGAGACTAGACACTGCAGACTAGAGACTAGACACTGCAGACTAGAGACTAGGGACTGCAGACTAGAGACTAGAGACTGCAGACTAGAGACTAGAGACTGTAGGATAGAGACTTGAGACTGCAGACTAGAGGCTAGAGACTGTAGACTAGAGACTAGAGACTGTAGACTAGAGGCTAGAGACTGCAGACTAGAGACTAGAGACTGTAGACTAGAGACTAGAGAGAGCATACTAGAGACTAGAGACTGTAGACTAGAGACTAGAGAATGCAGACTAGAGACTAGGGACTTCAGACTGGAGACTAGAGACTAGAGACTAGAGAGAGCATACTAGAGACTAGAGAGAGCATACTAGAGACTAGAGACTGTAGACTAGAGACTGTAGACTAGAGACTAGAGAATGCAGACTAGAGACTAGGGACTTCAGACTAGAGACTAGAGACTAGAGATTAGAGACTAGAGACTAGAGACTAGAGCCTAGAGACTAGAGACTAGAGACTAGAGACTAGAGACTAGAGACTAGAGACTAGAGACTAGAGACTAGAGACTAGAGACTAGAGACTAGAGACTAGAGAGAGACCAGAGACCAGAGACCAGAGACCAGAGACTAGGGACCAGAGACTAGAGACTAGAGACTAGAGAATAGAGACTGCAGACTAGAGACTAAAGACTGCAGACTAGAGACTAGTGACCAGAGACTTCAGACTAGAGACCAGAGACTTCAGACTAGAGACTAGAGACTAGAGACTAGAGACTTCAGACTAGAGACTAGAGACTAGAGACAAGAGACCAGAGACCAGGGACCAGAGACCAGAGACCAGAGACCAGAGGCCAGAGACCAGAGACCAGAGACCAGAGACCAGAGACCAGAGACCAGAGACCAGAGACCAGAGACCCGAGACCAGAGACTGCAAACTAGAGACTAGAGACTGCAGACTATAGACTAGACACTGCAGAATAGAGACTAGAGAGTAGAGACTAGAGACTGTAGACTAGAGACTAAAGACTGCAGACTAGAGACTGGAGACTTCAGAAGACTAGAGACTAGAGACTAGAGACTAGAGACTAGAGACTAGAGACTAGAGACTAGAGACTAGAGACTAAAGACTAGAGACTCAGATTAGTGACTAGAGACTAGAGACTAGATACTAGGGACTAGATACTAGGGACTAGAGACTAGAGACTAGAGACTATAGATCAGAGACTAGGGACTAGAGACTAGAGACTAGGGACTAGAGACTAGACACTAGAGACTAGAGACTAGAGACTGCAGACTAGAGACTAGAGACTGCAGGCTAGAGACAAGAGACTAGAGACTGCAGACTAGAGACTAGAGACTGCAGACTGCAGACTAGAGACTGTAGACTAGAGACTAGAGACTAGAGACTGCAGAATAGAGACTAGCGACTCCAGACTAGAGACTAGAGACTACACACCAGAGACTAGAGACGGTAGACTAGAGACTCTAGAATAGAGACTCCAGACTAGAGACTAGAGACTGCACACTAGAGACTCCAGACTAGACACTAGAGACTGCTGACTAGAGACTAGAGACTAGAGACTGCAGACTAAAGACTGCAGACTAGTGACTAGAGACTGGAAAATAGAGACTAGAGATTAGAGACTAGAGACTGCAGACCAGAGACTAGAGATTGCAGACTATAGACTAGAGACTGGAGACTAGAGACTAGAGACTGCAGACTGGACACTGGAGACTGCAGACTGGACACTGGAGACTGCAGACTGGACATTGGAGACTGCGGACTTGACACTCGGAGACCGGAGGCCGGAGACCGGAGGCTGGAGGCCGGAGACCGGAGGCCGGAGACCGGAGACCGGAGACCGGAGGCTGAGACTGGAGACCGGAGGCTGGAGGCTGGAGACTGGTGTTAACTTTTTTGGCAAGCGCACCAAATCGTTCAAGTAATAATTCGGAAAGTCCGAATATCGTTTCCCAAAGGACTTGTGCAATACACGACAATAATTGCAATTGATAACTAAATTAGACAAAGAATATTTCCATAATTTGGTTTAGTGTTTAAAAGAAATAAAATTGTGCAAACAACAATAAAAACTCTTTTTGGTATTTTCACAAACACTTAGAAGGCGATAAAGATAAGAAATGATATGGAATGTAAATGTTAGGATTAGATTTCACCAAAACTCACTCTCATGCATATAATGACTCAACTTCTCTCCACTTTAATGTAAATGCCAACCCACTAGTTTACTCAACCCTAATCCCTTAGTGGAATGAGCCTAAGTTTCCCTATTATGAGTCAATTCCTTGATCCCCTAACAAGAAAACTTGCCATCACAACAAGGGTTTAAGACAACCAATGAATCAAGCTCCATTCCTAGATACAAGTTTCATTAGGTATTTTGCTTCAATTCAAGATTACAAAAGATAATTTCCAAAACCTAATGAATCAAATATCAAGCTATGGGTGATCAAACCACAACAAGCATTAAGCATAGAAACAAAATACTAACATTGAATGGAAAGACATATATATATATAAATAACAAAGAGATTACATAAGAGTTCGTTTGGCTACATCTAATCCCAACAAAATGGGTTTTAGCTCTTCATTGTCATGAAGAGCACAAAAAATAAAGGATGAGTAATGGAAGAAGAATGATAACCCAAGAGAAGGAAGATAGTCTCCAAGGAAGCCCTAGAAGCTCCAAGTCGCGTTCCACTTGAGTTCTCTTGCCCAGCATCCGTTTTCTCTCGAAAAGTATGAATAAATAGGCATAAGGGTGTCATGTCAGCAAGTTGGCGCCCGGCGGGTTCCATTTCGCGCCCGGCGTACTCAGACAAATGTGGTCTCGGCCCAACTGGCGCCCGGCCTCACTAAAGTGGCGCCCGGCCCAGGTGGTCTGGAGCCTGGCGCCGGCCTCAGTGGCTGGCGCCGGCCCAGTGTGATCGAGGTCCCTGTCCATGTAGCGCGGGCTGCTTCGAGGCGCCAGCGTCGGGAACTCTCTTTAATTTTCCATTAAGGCCTTCCTTCTCCATCCCTAGGATTCCAAACTTGCTTCTTTCAACCTCAAATGTTTCCTATACCACTGTTAGACAAAAAATATGGGGATTAGTAGTATAAGTAGATAAGATTAACCAAATGCAAATTACTTACAAAAAGTATCAAAAAGAGAACCAAGTAAGTTAAAAGCTTAAGAAAGAGTTGATTTTGTTAATGTGAAAAGACTAAAAGAAGTGGTAAAAATTAACATTATCAACTGGAGACTGGAGACTGGAGACTGGAGATTGGAGACTGGAGACTGGAGACTGGGGACTTGGGACTGGGGAGTGGGGAGTGGGGAGTGGGGAGTGGGGACTGGGGACTGGAGACTGGAGACTGGAGACCAGAGACTAGACACCAGAGACTAGAGACTAGAGAATAGAGACTGCACACTAGAGACTACAGACTGCAGACTAGAGACTAGAGACTGCAGAATAGAGACTAGCGACTCCAGACTAGAGACTAGAGACTGCACACTAGAGACTAGAGACGGCAGACTAGAGAGTCTAGAATAGAGACTCCAGACTAAAGACTAGAGGCTGCAGACTAGAGACTGCAGACTGCACACTAGAGACAAGAGACGGCGGACTAGAGACTCTAGAATAGAGACTCCAGACTAGAGACTAGAGGCTGCAGACTAGAGACTGTAGACTAGACACTAGAGACTAGAGACTGCTGACTAGAGACTAGAGACTACAGACTACAGACTGCAGACTAAAGAGATCAGACTAGTGACTAGAGACTGCAAAATAGAGACTGCAGACTAGAGACTAGAGATTGCAGACTAGAGACTAGAGACTGGAGACTGGAGACTAGAGACTAGAGACTGGAGACTGGAGACTAGAGACTGCAGACTAGAGACTCGAGACTAGAGACTAGAGACTAGAGACTAGAGACTAGAGATTAGAGACTAGAGACTAGAGACTAGAGACTAGAGACTAGAGACTAGAGACTAGAGACTAGAGACTAGAGACTAGAGACTAGAGACTAGAGACTAGAGACTAGAGACTAGAGACTAGAGACTGCAGACTAGAGACTAGAGACTAGAGACTAGAGACTAGGGACTAGGGACTAGAGACTAGAGACCAGAGACCAGAGACTAGAGACCAGAGAGCAGAGACCAGAGACTAGAGACTAGAGACTACAGAATAGAGACTGCAGACTAGAGACTAGAGACTGCAGATAATAGACGAGACACTGCAGAATAGAGACTAGAGAGTAGAGACTAGAGACTGTAGACTAGAGACTAAAGACTGCAGACTAGAGACTAGAGACTTCAGACTAGAGACTAGAGAATGCAGACTAGAGACTGCAGAGTAGAGACTAGAGATTGCACATTAGAGACTAGAGACTGCAGACTAGAGACTAGTGAATTGAGACTGCAGACTAGAGACTAGAGACTGCAGACTAGAGACTTGAGACTGCAGACAAGAGAGTAGAGACTGCAGACAAGAGAGTAGAGACTGCAGACTAGAGACTAGAGAGTAGAGACTGCAGTCTAGAGAATAGAGACTAGACACTAGAGACTAGAGACTAGAGACTGCAGACTTGAGACTAGAGACAGCAGACAAGAGACTAGAGACTGCAGACTAGAGACTAGAGACTAGACACTAGAGACTAGAGACTGCAGACTAGAGACCAGAGACTGTAGACTAGAGACTAGAGACTGCAGACTAGAGACCAGAGACTAGATACTGCAGACTAAAGACTAGAGACTGCAGACTAGAGACTGCAGACTAGAGACTGCAGACTAGAGATTGTAGACTAGAGACTAGAGATTGCAGAAGAGAGACTAGCGACTCCAGACTAGAGACTAGAGATTGCACACTAGAGACTAGAGACGGCAGACTAGAGACTCTAGAATAGTGACTCTAGACTAGAGACTAGAGGCTCCAGGCTAGAGACTGCAGACTAGACACTAGAGACTAGAGACTGCTGACTAGAGACTAGAGACTACAGACTAGAGACTGCAGACTAAAGACTGTAGACTAGAGACTCTAGAATACAGACTCCAGACTAGAGACTAGAGGCTGCAGACTAGAGACTGCAGAATAGACACTAGAGAATGGAGATTGCTTACTAGAGACTAGAGACTACAGACTAGAGACTGCAGACTAAAGACTGCAGACTAGTCACTAGAGACTGCAGACTAGCGACTAGAGACTAGAGACTAGAGACTAGAGACTGCAGACTGGAGACTAGAGACTGCAGACTGGAGACTAGAGACTGGAGACTAGAGACTGCAGACTAGAGACTGCAGACTAGCGACTAGAGACTGCAGACTAGCGACTAGAGATTGCAGATTGGAGACTCGCGACTGCAGACTAGAGACTAGCGACTAGAGACTAGAGACTAGAGACTAGAGACTAGAGACTAGAGAATAGAGACTAGAGACTAGAGACTAGAGAATAGAGACTAGAGACTAGAGACTAGAGACTAGAGACTAGAGACTAGGGAGTAAGGACTAGAGACTAGGGAGTAGGGACTAGAGACTAGGGAGTAGGGACTAGAGACTAGGGAGTAGGGACTAGAGACTAGGGAGTAGGGACTAGAGACTAGGGACTAGGGACTAGAGACTAGGGACTAGGGACTAGAGACTAGGGACTAGGGACTAGAGACTAGGGACTAGAGACTAGGGACTAGGGACTAGAGACTAGGGACTAGGGACTAGAGACTAGGGACTAGGGACTAGAGACTAGGGACTAGGGACTAGAGACTAGGGACGAGAGACGAGAGACCTGAGACCAGAGACCAGAGACCCGTGACCAGAGAGCAGAGACCAGAGACCAGAGAGCAGAGTCCAGAGACCAGAGACCAGAGACCAGAGACCAGAGACCAGAGACCAGAGACCAGAGACTAGAGACCAGAGACTAGAGACTAGACAATAGAGACTGCAGACTAGAGACTATAGACTGTAGACTAGAGACTGTAGACTAGAGACTGGAGACTAGAGACTGCAGAATAGAGACTATCGACTCCAGACTAGAGACTAGAGACTGCACACTAGAGACTAGAGACGGCAGACTAGAGACTCTAGAATAGAGACTCCAGACTAGAGACTAGAGGCTGCAGACTAGAGACTGCAGATTGCACACTAGAGACTAGAGACGGCAGAGTAGAGACTCTAGAATACAGACTCCAGACTAGAGACTAGAGGCTGCAGACTAGTGACTGCAGACTAGACACTAGAGACTAGAGACTGCTGATTAGGGACTAGAGACTATAGACTAGAGACTGCAGACTAAAGAGATCAGACTAGTGACTAGAGACTGCAAAATAGAGTCTAGAGACTAGAGACTAGAGACTGCAGAATAGAGACTAGAGACTGCAGACTAGAGACTGCAGACTAGAGACTAGAGACTAGAGACTGCAGACTAGAGAGTAGAGACTGCAGACTAGAGAGTAGAGACTGCAGACTAGAGAGTAGAGACTGCAGACTAGAGACTAGAGACTGCAGACAAGAGACTAGAGAGTAGAGACTGCAGACTAGAGACTGCAGACTAGAGACTGCAGACTAGAGACTAGAGACTGCGGACAAGACACTAGAGACTGCAGACTAGAGACTAGAGACTAGAGACTAGACACTAGAGACTAGAGACTAGAGACTGCAGACTAGAGACTAGAGACTGCAGACTAGAGACTAGAGACTGCAGACTAGAGACTGCAGACTAGAGACTGCAGACTAGAGACTGCAGACTAGAGACTGTAGACTAGAGACTAGAGACTGCTGAATGGAGACTAGCGACTCCAGACTAGAGACTAGAGACTGCACACTAGAGACTAGAGACGGCAGACTGAAGACTCTAGAATAGTGACTCCAGACTAGAGACTAGAGGTTGCAGACTAGAGACTGCAGACTAGACACTAGAGACTGCTGACTGGAGACCAGAGACTACAGACTAGAGACTGCAGACTAAAGACTGCAGACTAGAGACTGGAGACTGCAAAATAGAGACTAGAGACTAGAGACTATAGACTAGAGACTAGAGACTGCAGAGTAGAGACTAGAGACTTCAGACCAGAGACTAGAGAATGCAGACTAGAGACAAGAGAGTGCAGACTAGAGAGTAGAGACTGCACACTAGAGACTAGAGACGGCAGACTAGAGACTAGAGACTAGAGACTAGAGATTAGAGACTGCAGACTAGAATGCTTGTTTTCACTTCCTATGGGTTCCTATGACATGTATCTTGATTCTAATCGGTTCAAACATCTCAAAACTTGTTTTCCTTGAATTCTACCGATTGAAACCCATAACAAAGGGGCTGGTTGCGTTTTTGACATTTCTAAGTCAATTGAACCGATTAATTTCATTGGTTTCATCTTCTATGGCTTCCTATGGGTTGTATCTTGAATTTAATCAGTTGAATTGAATTGTTTTGCAATTTCTAAGTGTGGGCCGAATTTGAACCCTAACATTTGGGGAAAAATCTGATTTCATGTTCTTCCATGCAATTATACATGCTATTTTGATTCCATATGCCTATACACATGTTTGATAGATCCTACAACACATACAATGCCTCCTAGGCATCCATCAAATAGAGACTAGAGACTAGAGACTGCAAAATAGAGACTAGAGACTGCAAAATAGAGACTAGAGACTGCAGACTAGAGACTAGAGACTAGACACTAGAGACTAGAGACTAGAGACTGCAGACTAGAAACTAGAAACTACAGATTAGTGACTGCACACTAGAGACTAGAGACTGCACACTAGAGACTAGAGACTGCAGACTAGAGACTAGAGACTGCATACTAGAGACTAGAGACTGCAGACTAGAGACTAGAGGCTGCAGACAAGAGACTAGAGACTGCGGGCAAGAGACTGCAGACAAGAGACTAGAGAATGCAGACTAGAGACTAGAGACTGCAGACTAGAGACTAGAGACGACAGAGTAGAGACGACAGACTAGAGATTAGAGACGACAGACAAGAGTCTAGAGACGGTAGACTTGAGACTAGAGACAGCAGACTAGAGGCTAGAGACGGCAGACTAGAAACTAGAGACAACAGACTAGAGACAAGAGACGGCAGACTAGAGACTAGAGAGGGCAGAGTAGAGACTAGAGACGGCAGACTAGAGACTAGAGACGACTGAATAGAGACTAGAGACGGCACACGAGAGACTAGAGACGGCAGACTAGAGACTGCAGACTAGAGACTAAAGAATAGAGACTAGAGACTGCAGACAAGAGACTAGAGACTGCAGACTAGAGACTAGAGACTGCAGACTGGAGACTAGAGACCGCAGACTAGAGACTAGAGACTAGAGATTGCAGACAAGAGACTAGAGACTGCAGACAAGAGACTAGAGACTGCAGAGTAGAGACTAGGGACTGTAGACTAGAGACTAGAGACGGCAGACCAGAGACTAGAGACGGCAGACAAGAGACTAGAGACTGCAGACTAGAGACTAGAGACGATAGATTAGAGACGACAGACTAGAGACTAGAGACGACAGACTAGACACTAGAGACTGCAGACTAGAGACTAGAGATGGCAAACTAGAGACTAGAGACAGGAGACTAGAGACTAGAGACTGCATACTAGAGACTAGAGACCGTAGACAAGAGACTAGAGACGACAGACTAGAGACTAGAGACGGCAGACTAGAGACTAGATACGGCAGACTAGAGACTAGAGACGGCGTACTAGAGACTAGAGACGACAGACTAGAGACTAGAGACGGCAGACTAGAGATGGTAGACTAGAGAATGCAGACTAGAGACTAGAGACTGCATACTAGAGACTAGAGACCGTAGACAAGAGACCAAAGACTGGAGACTAGAGACTAGCGACGGCAGACTAGAGACTAGAGACTACAGACAAGACACTAGAGACGGCAGACTAGAAACTAGAGACGGCAGACTAGAGACCAGAGACTGCAGACTTGAGACTAGAGACTAGAGACTGCAGACTAGAGACTAGAGACTGCAGACAAGAGACTAGAGACTGCAGACTAGAGACTAGAGACTGCAGAGTAGAGACTAGGGACGCCAGACTAGAGACTAGAGACTGCAGACTAGAGACTAGAGACTGCAGACCAGAGACTGCAGACTAGAGACTAGAGATAGCAGACTATAGACTAGAGACTGCAGACAAGAAACTAGAGACTACAGACTAGAGACTGCAGACTATAGACTAGAGACTAGAGAATGCAGACTAGAGACTAGAGACTACAGACTAGAGACTGCAAACTAGAGACTAGAGACCGTAGACAAGAGACTAGAGACTGCAGACTAGAGACTAGATACGGGAGACTAGATACGGGAGAGTAGAGACTAGAGACTACAGACTAGACACTAGAGATGGCGGACTAGAGACTAGAGAGGGCAGACTAGAGACCAGAGACTGCAAACTGGAGAGTAGAGACTGCAGACTAGAGACTACAGACTACAGACAAGAGACTAGAGAGTAGAGACTGCAGACTTGAGACTGCAGACTAGAGACTAGAGACTGTAGACTAGAGACTAGAGACTGTAGACTAGAGACTAGAGACTAGAGATATCAGACTAGAGACTAGAGACTACAGACTAGAGACTAGAGACTACACACTATAGACTAGAGACAGCAGACTAGAGACTAGAGACAGCAGACTAGAGACAGCAGACTAGAGACTAGAGACTGCATACTAGAGACTAGAGACTGCATACTAGAGACTAGAGACGGCGTACTATAGACTAGAGACGGCAGACTAGAGACTAGAGACGGCATACTAGAGACGGCATACTAGAGACTAGAGACGGCATACTAGAGACGGCAGACTAGAGACCAGAGACTGCAGACTATAGACTAGAGACTGCAGACTAGAGACTAGAGACTACAGACAACAGACTAGAGAGTAGAGACTGCAGACTAGAGACTAGAGACTAGAGACTGTACACTAGAGACTAGAGACTAGAGACATCAGACCACAGACTAGAGACTGTAGACTAGAGACTAGAGACTTCAGACTAGAGACTAGAGACTACACACCAAAGACTAGAGACAGCAGACTAGAGACTAGAGACTGCAGACAAGAGACTAGAGACTAGAGACTGCAGACTAGAGACTAGAGACGGCAGACTAGAGACTAGAGAACCAGACTAGGGACTAGAGACTAGAGACTAGAGAACCAGACTAGGGACTAGAGACTAGAGACTAGAGATTGCACACTGGAGACTAGAGACTGCGACTAGAGACTAGAGACTGCCGACTAGAGACTAGAGACTGCAGACTAGAGACTAGAGACTAGAGACTAGAGACTGCAGACTAGAGGTAGTAGACTAGAGACTAGAGACTGCAGACTAGAGACTAGAGATTGCAGACTAGAGACGGCAGACTAGAGAGTAGAAACGGCAGACGAGAGGCTAGAGACGGCAGACTAGAGACTAGAGAAGGCAGGTTAGAGACTAGAGATGGCAGACTAGAGACTAGAGATGACAAACAAGAGACTAGAGACGACAGACTAGCAACTAGAGACTGCAGACTAGAGACTAGACACTGCAGACTAGAGATTAGAGACTGCAGACTAGAGACTAGAGACTGCAGACTAGAGACTAGAGACTAGAGACGGGGGACTAGAGACTAGAGACGGCAGACTAGAGACTAGTGACGGCAGACAAGAGACTACATATGTTAGACTAGAGACTGCAGAGTAGAGACTACAGACTGTAGACTACATACTAGAGACTTCAGACTAGAGACTAGAGAGTGCAGACTGCAGACTAGAGACTAGAGACTACATACTAGAGACTAGCGACTACAGACTAGAGTCTAGAGACCGCAGACTAGAGAATGGAGACGGTAGACTAGAGACTAGTGAAGACAGACTAGCGACTAGAGAGGGTAGACTAGAGGCTAGAGGCGGTAGACTAGAGGCTAGAGACGGCAGATTAGAGACTAGAGATGGCAGACTAGAGAATAGAGACGGCAGACGAGAGGCTAGAGACGACAGACTAGAGACTAGAGAAGGCAGGTTAGAGACTAGAGATGGCAGACTAGAGACTAGAGATGACAAACAAGAGACTAGAGACGACAGACTAGCGACTAGAGACTGCAGACTAGAGACTAGACACTGCAGACTAGAGATTAGAGACTGCACCCTAGAGACTAGAGACTAGAGACTGCAGACTAGAGACTAGAGACGGGGGACTAGAGACTAGAGACGGCAGACTAGAGACTACAGACGTTAGACTAGAGACTGCAGAGTAGAGACTACAGACTGTAGACTACATACTAGAGACTAGAGACTTCAGACTAGAGACTAGAGAGTGCAGACTGCAGACAAGAGAATGGAGACGGTAGACTAGAGACTAGAGAAGACAGACTAGCGACTAGAGAGGGTAGACTAGAGGCTAGAGGCGGTAGACTAGAGGCTAGAGACGGCAGATTAGAGACTAGAGATGGCAGACTATAGAATAGAGACGGCAGACTAGAGACTAGAGACGGCAGACTAGAGACTAGAGACGATAGACTAGTGACTAGAGACGGCAGACTAGAGACTAGAGACTGCAGACTAGAGACTAGAGACTGCAAACTAGAGACTAGAGACTACAGACTAGAGACTGCAGACTAGAGACTAGAGACTGCAGACAAGAGACTAGAGACTAGAGACTGCAGACTAGAGACTGCAGACTAGAGACTAGAGATTACAGACTAGATACTAGAGACGGCAGACTAGAGACTAGAGACAGCAGACTAGAGACTAGAGACGGCAGAGTAGAGACTAGAGACAGTAGACTAGCGACTAGAGACGGTAGACTAGACACTAGACACGGCAGACTAGAGACTAGAGACGGCAGACTAGAGACTAGAGACGGCAGACTAGAGACTAGAGACGGTAGACTAGACACTAGACACGGCAGACTAGAGGCTAGAGACTAGAGACGATAGACTAGAAACTAGAGATGACAGACTACAGACTAGAGATTGCAGACTAAAGACTTGAGACGGTAGACTAGAGGCTAGAGACGGCAGGCTAGTGACTAGAGACGGCAGACTAGAGAGTAGAGGCGGCAGACTAGAGACTAGAGACGGCAGACCAGAGACTAGAGGCTAGAGAGTAGAGACTAGAGACTGTAGACTAGAGACTAGAGACTAGAGACTGCAGACTAGAGACTGCAGACTAGAGACTAGAGACTAGAGACTAGAGACTCCAGACTAGAGACTGTAGACTAGAGACTGTAGATTAGAGACTAGAGACTAGAGACTAGAGACTAGAGACTAGAGACTGTAGACTAGAGACTAGAGACTGTAGACTAGAGACTAGAGACTGCAGACTAGAGAATAGAGACTCTCTAGAGACTAGAGACTAGAGACTAGAGACTAGAGACTGGAGACTCCAGACTAGAGACTAGAGAGTAGAGACTAGAGCTTACAGACCAGAGACTAGAGAGTAGAGACTAGAGTCTAGAGACTGGAGACTCCAGACTAGAGACTAGAGACGAGAGACTAGAGACTAGAGACTGCAGACTAGAGACTAGAGGCGGCAGACTAGAGACTAGAGACGACAGACTAGAGACTAGAGGCGCAGACTAGAGACTAGAGACGGCAGAATAGAGACTAGAGACTAGAGACTAGAGACTGCAGACTAGAGACTAGAGAGGGCAGACTAGAGACTAGGGACGGCAGGCAAGAGACTAGAGACGGCAGACTAGAGACCAGAGACGGCAGACTAGAGACTAGAGACGGCAGACTAGAGACTAGAGACTGTAGACTAGAGACTTGAGACTGCAGACTAGAGACTAGAGACTGCAGATTAGAGACTTGAGACGACAGGCTAGAGACTAGAGACGACAGACTAGAGACTAGAGACGGCAGACTAGAGACTACAGACTACAGACTGCAGATGATGAGTCATTATTTTCACTTAATTTCTTACCTTGTTGTACTTGTTTTCATCTCTGATTTGTGCTTAATTGTTTATATTTTGTACTAATTTCTATTAGGGCTATAATTGGATCAGAAATTCATATTTTAATTAATTTGAATTTTCTAATTTTAATTAGTCCAATTTTTATTTTCAGGGCAGTTTAAAATTATTTTGGGCTTGGAATTAATTCGTGGATTTCAAGAGGAGCTGCCACATCACCACTGCCATGTCACCACTGCCATGTCAGCTGCCACGTCACAACTTGGACCATATTTGTTTTTTTTGGTTTTTGGGCCCAATGGGTCTAGGTTTTCGTGCCCATGCAGACGTGAGAGGGCAGCTACAAGTAGGGAAGCTGAGGGAGAGCGGAGGAGGAGTAGAAATTTTTAGGAACCTTTACCTTTTCGGCTAGAGAAACAGTTGAGTTTTGTTTTTGGTTTTCAGTTCACATTTCGTTTACTGTTTCACAATTCCAGTTTGTTCTTCAATCCATTTGCGTTTCTATTCTGCTATTTTCGTTCTCTGTTCGTTCTCTGTTTCTCCGCTGCAGTTTACGTTTTCAATTTCAGTTACGTTTTCAATTTCGGTTCACGTTTTCAATTTCGCTTACGCTTTCAATTTCGGTTCACGTTTTCAATTTCGCTTACATTTTCAATTTCGGTTACGCTTTCAATTTCGGTTTACGTTTCAATTCGTTTACGTTTTCGCAATGCATTTTCGTTTTCTGCAATGCGTTTTCTATTTTCCGAGTTAATGGAAGGCTAAAACCCCAGGGTGGGGCTCTTGGGCATGTTGCACTCACTGATGGAGGTTCTGTGCATTTTTTTTGGCTTCGTACGTTTGATTCTCCACTGTGAAGTCTCTGTTCTGGAGGATGCTTAATCCTGCGGAAGGAGACCTTACAAGGTTCACGTTTGCTTAATTCGTGTAGGGAAGTCTCGGGTTAACTCTCGCTTAGTTGGTTAATCTAGACCGAACAAGGATTAAACGGACTGATAATCTGTTGTGAACCAAGGATGTCAGAGATGCATTGTGTTCAAGAGTCTTGCCTATTTTAATTACTGCAATTAATTTGTTGTTTGTCTGCTGTATTTTAATTAACTGTTATCTGTCCAAAAACCCCCCATTGCATGTTCAATCTTTTGACAGTGAGAATTGGTCCTTGAGAGACGACCTAGGAGTCATTTCTAGTACTACATTTAATTGTTTTTATTTGACCGAGTATGGCATCGATTAAATTTGGCGCCGTTGCCGGGGACTAACGTCTCTATCCAAAGGTTGTGTTTTGTGTTTTGTGTTGCTGCATGTTTCAGTGTTGTGTTGTGTTCATTTCGTATTTTTTGTTTTGTTTTGCAGCAACGTGTTTGGTTGTCTAAGTGTTTGGTAGTGTTGTTTTTGTGGTGTTGTTAAGCGTTGCATTGCAGGTGTAGCAAAAGAAATAAGGGAATTTCGAATTGAGGAGCTGCAGCTGCAGAATTGAAGCCCAAACCAGATGAATAGGGCATGAATAGTAACCCGATTTTCCCGATTTTTGTTTTCATAGCTAGACTTGTTATTTTTGCTTGAATTTTTGTGTGCACACTTCTTTTGACCCATATTTTGTGTGAAAAATCCCAGAGACACATATAGTGGTTCCGATTTTGATAACCGAAAATTGGTTTTCAGAAAACTTCAAACTGCCATAACTTTTGCCTCGGTTATCAGAATTGGACATATTATATATGCATTTGGGGTAGAAAAAGGAGATCTACGCAATGGCCAATTGGAAAGCGAATTGGGGCAAGTAAATCTCCAAAAAAAGGCCGTTTTCTATTTTATTTTTATTTTGAAGCTTTATTGCTCTTATTTTTCATACTTTCTGGTTGTGGTTCATATAGCTATCCTTTGAATTTTGCTCTGAAATTTGGTGTACTGTCTTTTCATGATTTTAGGGTCTTACTCACAAAATTTCAGCTCATTTGGACTTCGTTTGAGTATAGTTCCAGATTTACCCCTATGTATGCTTATGTGTGAAATGCAAGATAGTGCATGACTAGAGCCAATCCAGGACAGTTACAACCCTTTGATCCTGAAATAGATAGGATCTTTCATAGATTAGTTAGGCACTCTAGGAATTTGTCTTTAGATTCTATATCATTAGATACCATTAGTTTAAGTAGTTCTGAGCATTCTCCCTCTGTGTCTGAAAACTTTAATTCTGTGCATTTTGATTCTGATTCTAATTCTGCTGCTGACCTTCACACTGAGAACAATATGGCTCAGCCTCCACCTCGTGAGAGGACTCTTAGGGAGCTGGTGGCACCTGATTTCACTTATGAAAGCCTGTGCATTCAGTATCCTGATGAGGATGTTCCATATGTTCTAAAGACTGGATTAATACATCTGCTACCCAGGTTCCATGGTCTTGCAGGGGAATGTCCACACAAACATCTGAAGGAGTTCCATATAGTCTGTTCCTCCATGAAGCCACCAGATGTTTTAGAAGATCACATCTTTTTGAAGGCATTTCCACACTCTTTGGAAGGTGTTGCTAAAGACTGGTTGTACTACCTTGCGCCCAGATCCATCACTAGTTGGGATGACCTTAAGAGAGTGTTCCTGAATAAATTCTTCCCTGCTTCCAGAACAACAACAATCAGAAAAGATATTTCAGGAATCCGACAGATGAGTGGAGAGACCTTGTACGAGTACTGGGAGAGATTTAAAAAATTATGTGCAAGTTGTCCCCACCATCAGATTTCTGAACAGCTCTTATTGCAGTATTTTTATGAAGGCCTCAATAGTATGGAGAGGAGTATGATTGACGCTGCCGGTGGAGGAGCTCTTGGTGACATGACCCTGCAGAGGCTAGAAACTTAATTGAAAAAATGGCCTCCAATTCTCGACAATTCGAGTGGTAGAAACGATGCTATTGTTCTCGAGGGAATTCATGATGTGCTTGCTGCTGCTTCTTCTTCATCTACAGATAGGAAGGCTTGAGGGAAAGCTTGATGCCTTGGTCAATTTGGTCACTCGACTTGCCATGAACCGAAATCTGCACCTACATCCGTGGCAAGGGTTTGCGGCATTTGCACATCAATTGACCATTATACAGATCAGTGTCCATCAGTGCAGCAGCCTTCTGATGTTCATGCTCCTCAAGCCTATGCTGCAAACATCTACAATAATAGACAACAACAGCAGCAGCAAAATTATGATCTGTCCAGCAATAAATATAACCCAGGATGGAGGAATCATCCTAATCTTAGATGGTCTCCACAGCAGCAGCAACAACATCCTGCACCACCATTTCAGAGTTCTGCTGGTCCCGAAGCAGACCTTATGTGCCTCCACCAGTACAACAGCAATATCACAGGCAGCAGAATGAAGCTCCTGCACCGCCACCTCCTCAATCTTCTACTTCTGAACCTTCATTGGAGGAGTTAGTGAGGCAGATGACTCTCCAAAATATGCAATTCCAGCAAGAGACCAGAGCTTCCATCCAGAGCTTGACAAATCAGATGGGGCAGATGGCTACTCAACTTAATCAGGCACAGTCACAAAATTCAGATAGATTGCCTTCTCAAACTGTGCAGAATCCGAAAAATGTTAGTTCCATCACATTGAGGTCGGGCAAACAGATTGACATACCTGCTGCAGTACCTTCATCAGTTTCTACACCTGAGCTACTTTCTACACCTGAACCTGTTTCTGCACCTGAACCTGTTTCTGCACCTGAGCAAAGTAATGACCAACCAGTTGGTGCCCGGAATTTTCATGCAGGTGGACCTTCTTCCAACACTAGTTCTGATTTGCAGCAGCCACCTCCTATCCCTCTTCCATTCCCTCCCAAAGTGATTCCAAGCAAAAAGATGGAAGAATTGGATAAGGAGATATTAGAGACCTTCAGGAAAGTAGAGGTGAATATACCTCTGCTTGATGCCATCAAGCAAATCCCGAGATATGCAAAATTCCTGAAGGAGCTGTGCACTCATAAAAGAAAAATGAAGGGCAATGAGAGAATCAGCATGGGCAGAAATGTATCTGCTTTGATAGGTAAATCTATTCCGCACATTCCTGAAAAATGTAAGGACCCAGGTACTTTCTGCATACCTTGTGTTATAGGGAATAATAAATTTGAAAATGCCATGCTTGATTTGGGTGCTTCTATAAATGTCATGCCTCTGTCTATATTTAAATCTCTGTCTCTTGGACCTATGCAACCTACGGGTGTGGTGATACAGTTGGCAAATAAAAGTGTTGCCCACCCTACAGGTTTCATTGAGGATGTGTTAGTTCGGGTTGGTGAACCGATTTTTCCTGCTGATTTCTATGTGCTTGACATGGAGGACGGATTCTCCCATGGATCTGTGCCAATCATTTTTGGCAGACCATTTTTGAAAACAGCCCGAACTAAGATTGATGTGTATGCTGGTACATTGTCCATGGAATTTGGTGATAGTATTATCCATTTTAATATTCTTGATGCCATGAGACATCCATCCGAAGATCATTCTGTTTTTCGTCTTTGAGATACTTGATCGTTGTTGTTGATGAGTATGTTTCGATTTTCATTCTTTGCATGATAAGAAACATCATTTTCTATCCGATCTGTATACTTCTCTCAATAGCACGATCGAATATGAATCGAATATGTTTTTGAATCGGTTTCTGAGTTTGAGCTCTGTTCTGATGTGTTGGGGGTTGTACCTGCACCTCTTGATCTTAATTCTTTAGAGTCAGAATGCGCTAACCATGTTGCAGGAGGTACACAAGAATCTGACTTGCAGGTTGAGGTACATGTTGTGGAACCCTTAGTTCCTTCTACTGCTCAGCCATCTCCCAATCCAGAATTGAAACCTTTGCTGCCAGAAAACCTCAAGTATGCCTACTTGGAGGATGATCAGAAGCTGCCAGTGATCATTTCCACCTTTCTTGATGCTGTTCAAGAGGCGAGGTTGTTACAAACAGATAAGAGCTGGTAAGGAAAGGCGGTTGCAACTAAATGAGCTTGATGAGATCCGCTTAGAAGCCTACAAGAATTCAAAATTCTACAAGGAAAAAAACCAAGAAGTTCCATGACAGCTTGATAGCTAGAAAGGATTTCATGGTTGGCCAGAAAGTTCTGTTATACAATTCTCGACTCAGGACTCATGGGTGGTAAGTTACGATCAAAGTGGATTGGACCTTTTGTTGTTACTAATGTTTATCCTTATGGTACAGTTGAGATCAAAAGTGAATCCACAGACAAGAGCTTTAAGGTCAACGGGCATCGTCTGAAGCCCTTCCTCAGCAATCCTTCTTTGTTGGATGTTGTTGTGGAGGAGATGTCTCTGCTTGACCCTGCTTCTCTCCCACCATGACTTAGGGAGTTTTCTTTTTCCTTCTCCCTCTTTACTTTTTATTGCACTTGTCCAGATCTATTGATTGTACTGATTTCTCTGATCTTCTGTTTGTGCCACATTGGGACAATGTGTAGTTTAAGTGTGGGGGGGAGACTGTTCTTTGTTTAAGTCTTTCTTGTTGTTTATTTTTGTTAGTTTGAGTCTTTGTCGTGTTTACAGTTTCGCATATTTCCTTTTGATTTCTGGGTTTTGTTGAGGTTAAAGACTACAGACTAGAGACTAGAGCCTCCAGACTAGAGACTAGAGCCTCCAGACTAGAGACTAGAGCCTCCAGACTAGAGACTAGAGACTAGAGACTACAGAAAAGGGACTAGAGACGACAGACTAGAGTCTAGAGACGGCAGACTAGAGACTAGAGACGGCAGACTAGAGACTATAGACTGCAGAAAAGAGACTAAAGCCTCGAGACAAGAGACTAAAGACTACAGACTAGAGACTAGAGCCTCCAGACTAGAGACTAGAGACTAGAGACTAGAGACTGCAGACTAGAGACTAGAGACTCCACACTAGAGACTGCAGACAAGAGACTAGAGACTGTAGACAAGAGACTAGAGACTGCAGACTATAGACTAGAGACAGCGAGACTAGAGGCGACGGACTAGAGTCTAGAGACGGCGAGACTAGAGACTAGAGACGGCGGACTAGAGACTAGAGACGGCGGACTAGAGACTAGAGACGGCGGACTAGAGACTAGACACCGACGGACTAGAGTATAGTGATGGCATACTAGAGACTAGAGACGGCAGACTGGAGACTAGAGACTGCAGAAAAGAGACTAGAGACTGCAGACTAGACACTAGAGACTGCGAGACTAGAGACTTGAGGCTGCGAGACTAGAGACTAGAGACTATAGGCTGCGGACTAGAGACTAGAGGCTGCAGACTAGAGACTACGAGACGACGAGACTAGAGACTAGAGGCTGCGACTAGAGACTAGAGATTGCACACCAGAGACTAGAGACTGTAGAATAGAGACTAGAGAATGCAGACTAGAGACTAGAGACTCAACACTAGAGACTAAAGACTACAGAATAGAGACCAGAGCCTCCAGACAAGAGACTAGAGACTGCAGACTAGAGACTAGAGACTGCAGACTAGAGACTAGAGACTGCAGACTAGAGACTAGAGACCGCAGACTAGAGACTAGAAACTCCATACTAGAGACTAGAGACTAGAGACTGCAGACTATATAATAGAGACAGCAGAATAGAGACTAGAGACTGCAAACTAGAGACTAGGGACTGTAGACTAGAGACTAGAGACTGCTGACTAAAGACTAGAGACTGCAGACTAGAGACTAGACACGGCAGACTAGAGACTAGACACGGCAGACTAGAGACTAGAGACGGCACACTAGAGACTAGGGACGGCAGACTAGAGACTAGAGACGGCAGATTAGAGACTATAGAGGGCAGACTAGAGACTACAGACGGCAGACTAGAGACTAGAGAGGCGGACTAGAGACTAGAGGACTGCAGACTAGAGACTAGAGGCTGCAGACTAGAGACTAGAGGCTGCGAGACTAGAGACTAGACACCTGCGAGACTAGAGACTAGAGGCTGCAGGACTAGAGAATAGAGACGAGAAAAATAGAGACTAGAGGCTGCAAGCTAGAGACTAGAGACTAGAGACTAGAGCCTCCGGACTAGAGACTGAGACAACTGCGGACTAGAGACTAAAGAATGCAGACTAGAGACTAGAGACTAGAGACAGCAGACTAGAGACTAGAGACTGCAGACTAGGGACTAGACACGGCAGGCTAGAGACTAGACACGGCCGACTAGAGACTAGAGACGGCCGACTAGAGACTAGAGATGGCAGACTAGAGACTAGAGACGGCAGATTAGAGACTATAGAGGGCAGACTAGAGACTAGAGACGGCAAACTAGAGACTAGAGACGGCAAACTAGAGACTAGAGAGGGCAGACTAGAGACTAGAGACTGCAGACTAGAGACTAGAGACTGCAGACTAGAGACTAGAAACTGCAGACCAGAGACTAGAGACTGCAGACTAGAGAATATAGACAGCAGAATAGAGACTAGAGACTGCAAACTAGAGACTAGAGACTGTAGACTAGAGACTAGACACGGCAGACTAGAGACTAGAGACGGCACACTAGAGACTAGGGACGGCAGAACTAGAGACTAGAGACGGCGATTAGAGACTATAGAGGCGCGGACTAGAGACTATAGACGGCGGACTAGAGACTAGAGAGAGCGGACTAGAGACTATAGAGTGCGGACTAGAGACTAGAGGCTGCGAGACTAGAGACTAGAGGCTGCAGACTAGAGACTAGAAGCTGCAGACTAGAGACTAGAGACTGCAGACTAGAGAATAGAGACAGAAAAATAGAGACTAGAGACTGCAAACTAGAGACTAGAGACTAGAGCCTCCGGACTAGAGACTAGACAACTGCGGACTAGAGACTAAAGAATGCGACGAGACTAGAGACTAGAGACGAGACGGCAGACTAGAGACTAGGAGGCTGCGAGACTAGGGACTAGACACGCGAGGCTAGAGACTAGACACGGCAGACTAGAGACTAGAGACGGCAGACTAGAGACTAGAGATGGCAGACTAGAGACTAGAGACGGCAGACTAGAGACTATAGAGGGCAGACTAGAGACTAGAGACGGCAGACTAGAGACTAGAGACGGCAGACTAGAGACTAGAGACGGCAGACTAGAGACTAGAGACTGCAGACTAGAGACTAGAGACTGCGAGACTAGAGACTAGAAACTGCAGACCAGAGACTAGAGACTGCAGACTAGAGAATATAGACAGCAGAATAGAGACTAGAGACTGCAAACTAGAGACTAGAGACTGTAGACTAGAGACTAGACACGGTAGACTAGAGACTAGAGACGGCACACTAGAGACTAGGGACGGCAGACTAGAGACTAGAGACGGCAGACTAGAGACTAGAGAGGGCAGACTAGAGACTACGGACGGCGGACTAGAGACTAGAGAGGCGAGACTAGAGACTAGAGGCTGCGGACTAGAGACTAGAGGCTGAGACTAGAGACTAGAGGCTGCGGACTAGAGACTAGACACTGCGAGACTAGAGACTAGAGGCTGCGAGACTAGAGAATAGAGACGAGAAAAATAGAGACTAGAGGCTGCAAACTAGAGACTAGAGACTAGAGAGACTAGAGCCTCAGGACTAGAGACTAGACCACTGCGAGACTAGAGACTAAGAATCGCGAGACTAGAGACTAGAGACTAGAGACGGCGGACTAGAGACTAGAGGCTGCGAGACTAGAGACTAGAGACGGCAGACTAGAGACTAGAGACGACAGACTAGAGACTAGAGACGGCAGACTAGAGACTAGAGATGGCAGACTAGAGACTAGAGACGGCAGACTAGAGACTAGAGACGGCAGACTAGAGACTAGAGACGGCAAACTAGAGACTAGAGACGGCAAACTAGAGACTAGAGAGGGCAGACTAGAGACTGCAGACTAGAGACTAGAGACTGCAGACTAGAGACTAGAAACTGCAGACCAGAGACTAGAGACTGCAGACTAGAGAATATAGACAGCAGAATAGAGACTAGAGACTGCAAACTAGAGACTAGAGACTGTAGACTAGAGACTAGACACGGCAGACTAGAGACTAGAGACGGCACACTAGAGACTAGGGACGGCAAACTAGAGACTAGAGACGGCAGATTAGAGACTATAGAGGGCAGACTAGAGACTATAGACGGCAGACTAGAGACTAGAGAGGGCAGACTAGAGACTATAGAGTGCAGACTAGAGACTAGAGGCTGCGAGACTAGAGACTAGAGGCTGCGAGACTAGAGACTAGAAGCTGCGGACTACGGACTAGAGGCTGCAGACTAGAGAATAGAGACAGAAAAATAGAGACTAGAGACTGCAAACTAGAGACTAGAGACTAGAGCCTCCAGACTAGAGACTAGACACTGCAGACTAGAGACTAAAGAATGCAGACTAGAGACTAGAGACTAGAGACAGCAGACTAGAGACTAGAGACTGCAGACTAGGGACTAGACACGGCAGGCTAGAGACTAGACACGGCCGACTAGAGACTAGAGACGGCCGACTAGAGACTAGAGATGGCAGACTAGAGACTAGAGACGGCAGATTAGAGACTATAGAGGGCAGACTAGAGACTAGAGACGGCAAACTAGAGACTAGAGAGGGCAGACTAGAGACTAGAGAGTGCAGACTAGAGACTAGAGACTGCAGACTAGAGACTAGAGACTGCAGACTAGAGACTAGAAACTGCAGACCAGAGACTAGAGACTGCAGACTAGAGAATATAGACAGCAGAATAGAGACTAGAGACTGCAAACTAGAGACTAGAGACTGTAGACTAGAGACTAGACACGGCAGACTAGAGACTAGAGACGGCACTAGAGACTAGAGACGACAGACTAGAGACTAGAGACGGATTAGAGACTATGAGGGCGGACTAGAGACTACGGACGGCGGACTAGAGACTAGAGAGGCGGACTAGAGACTAGAGGCTGCGGACTAGAGACTAGAGGCTGCGAGACTAGAGACTAGAGGCTGCGGACTAGAGACTAGAAGCTGCAGGACTAGAGACTAGAGGCTGAGACTAGAGAATAGAGACGAGAAAAATAGAGACTAGAGGCGCAAGCTAGAGACTAGAGACTAGAGACTAGAGACTAGAGACTAGAGACTAGAGACTAGAGACTAGAGACTATGCTGGAGACTAGAGACTAGAGACTAGAGACAGCAGACTAGAGACTAGAGACTGCAGACTAGAGACTAGACACGGCAGGCTAGAGACTAGACACGGCAGACTAGAGACTAGAGACTGTAGACTAGAGACTAGAGATGGAAGACTAGAGACTAGAGACGGCAGATTAGAGACTATAGAGGGCAGACTAGAGACTAGAGATGGCAAACTAGGGACTAGAGACGGCAGACTAGAGACTAGAGAGGGCAGACTAGAGACTAGAGACGGCAGACTAGAGACCAGAGATGCCAGACTAGGGACTAGAGACGACAGACTAGAGACTGCAGACTAGAGACTAGAAACTGCAGACTAGAGACTTGAGACTGCAGACTAGACACTAGAGACTAGAGACTCGAGACTAGAGACTAGAGACGGCGAGACTAGAGACTAGAGAGCAGCGGGACTAGTGACTAGAGGCAGCGAGACTAGAGACTAGACACGACGGACTAGAGACTAGAGACGGCTAGAGACTAGAGACTAGAGACTAGAGACTGAGCGAGACTAGAGACTAGAGACTGCGAGACTAGAGACCGAGACGGCGGACTAGAAACTAGAGACGGCGAGACTAGCGACTAGACACAGCGGACTAGAGACCAGAGGCGGCAAGAGACTAGAGACGGCGAGACTAGTGACTAGAGAGAGCGGCGGACTAGGGACTAGAGACTAGAGACGACGGACTAGAGACTACGAGACGACGAGACTAGAGGCGTGAGACTAGAGACTAGAGACTAGAGCAGACTAGAGACTAGAGACTGCAGACTAGAGACCAGAGACGGCAGACTAGAAACTAGAGACGGCAGACTAGCGACTAGACACAGCAGACTAGAGACTAGAGACGGCAAGAGACTAGAGACGGCAGACTAGTGACTAGAGACTAGAGACTAGAGACGACAGACTAGAGACTAGAGACGGCAGACTAGAGACTGTAGACTAGAGACTAGAGACGGCAGACTAGAGACTAGAGACTGCAGACTAGAGACCAGAGACTGCAGACTAGAAACTAGAGACGATAGACTAGAGACTAGACAAAGCAGACTAGAGACTAGAGACGGCAGACTAGAGACTAGAGACTGCAGACTAGAGACTAGAGAATGCAGACTAGAGACTAGAGACTGCAGACTAGAGACTAGAGAATAGAGACTAGAGACTAGAGACTAGAGACTAGAGACTAGAGACTAGAGACTAGAGACTAGAGACTAGAGACTAGAGAATAGAGACTAGAGACTAGAGACTAGGGACTAGAGACTAGAGACTAGAGACTAGAGAGTAGAGACTATAGACTAGAGACTAGAGACTAGGGACTAGAGACTAGAGACTAGAGACTAGGGACTAGAGACTAGAGACTAGAGACTAGAGACTAGGGACTAGAGACTAGAGACTAGAGACTGCAGACTGCAGACTAGACACTAGAGAGTGCAGACTAGAGACTAGAGAGTGCAGACTAGAGACTAGAGACTGCAG
The DNA here is from genome assembly GCA_030347555.1 of Lablab purpureus. Taxonomy (NCBI): domain Eukaryota; kingdom Viridiplantae; phylum Streptophyta; class Magnoliopsida; order Fabales; family Fabaceae; genus Lablab; species Lablab purpureus. The sequence continues at coordinate 23,699,079 of CM059262.1, read as the reverse complement.
ACTAGAGACTAGAGAATAAAGACTAGAGACTAGAGACTAGAGACTAGAGACTAGAGACTGCAGACTAGAGACTGCAGACTGTAGACTAGAGACTAGAGAGTGCAGACTAGAGACTAGAGAGTGCAGACTAGAGACTAGAGACTGCAGACTAGAGACTAGAGAATAGAGACTAGAGACTAGAGACTAGAGACTGCAGACTAGAGACTGCAGACTAGACGCTAGAGACAGCAGACTAAAGACTAGAGACTGCAGACTAGAGACTGTAGACTAGAGACTAGAGACTGTAGACTAGAGACTAGAGAATAGAGACTAGAGACTAGATACTAGAGACTAGAGAATAGAGACTAGAGACTAGGGCCTAGAGACTAGAGACTAGAGATTAGAGACTAGAGACTAGAGACTAGAGACTAGAGACTAGAGACTAGAGACTAGAGACTAGGGACTCGAGACTAGGGACTAGGGCTAGGGACTCGAGACTCGAGACTCGAGACTAGAGACTAGAGACTAGAGACTAGAGGCTAGAGACTAGAGACTAAAGACTGCACACTAGAGACTAGAGACCAGAAACTCCAGACTAGAGACTAGAGACTGCAGACTAGAGACTGCAGACTGGAGACTAGAGACGGCAGACTAGAGACTAGAGACTCGAGACTACAGACTAGAGACTAGAGACTAGAGACTGCAGACTGGCGACTAGAGACTAGAGACGACTTACTAGAGACTAGAGACTGCATACTAGAGACCAGAGACGGCAGACTAGAAACTAGAGACGGCAGAATAGAGACTAGACACAACAAACTAGAGACTAGAGACTAGACACTAGAGACTAGAGACTAGAGACTAGAGACTAGAGACTAGAGACTAGAGACTAGAGACTAGAGACTAGAGACTAGAGACTAGAGATTATAGACTAGAGACTAGAGACTAGAGACTAGAGACTAGAGACTAGAGACGGCAGACTAGAGACTAGAGACTGCAGACTAGAGACTAGAGAATGCAGACTAGAGACTAGAGACTGCAGACTAGAGACTAGAGAATAGAGACTAGAGACTAGAGACTAGAGACTAGAGACTAGAGACTAGAGACTAGAGACTAGAGACTAGAGACTAGAGACTAGAGACTAGAGACTAGAGACTAGAGACTAGAGACTAGAGACTAGAGACTGCAGACTAGAGACTAGAGACTAGAGACTAGAGACTAGAGACTAGAGACTAGAGACTAGAGACTAGAGAATAGAGACTAGAGACTAGAGACTAGAGACTAGGGACTAGAGACTAGAGACTAGAGACTAGAGACTAGAGACTAGAGACTAGAGACTAGAGACTAGGGACTAGGGACTAGGGACTAGGGACTAGAGACTAGGGACTAGAGACTAGAGACTAGAGACTAGGGACTAGAGACTAGAGACTGCAGACTGCAGACTGCAGACTAGAGACTAGAGAGTGCAGACTAGAGACTAGAGACTGCAGACTAGAGACTAGAGAATAGAGACTAGAAACTAGAGACTAGAGACTGCAGACTAGAGACTGCAGACTGTAGACTAGAGACTAGAGAGTGCAGACTAGAGACTAGAGAGTGCAGACTAGAGACTAGAGACTGCAGACTAGAGACTAGAGACTGCAGACTAGAGACTAGAGAATAGAGACTAGAGACTAGAGACTAGAGACTAGAGAATAGAGACTGCAGACTAGAGACTAGATACTAGAGACTAGAGAATAGAGACGAGATACTAGGGCCTAGAGACTAGAGACTAGAGACTAGAGACTAGATAATAGAGACTGCAGACTAGAGACTGCAGACTAAAGACTAGAGACTGGAAACTAGAGACTGCAGACTAGAGACAGCAGACTAAAGGCTAGAGACTAGAGACTGTAGACTAGAGACTAGAGATTGTAGACTAGAGACTAGAGACTAGAGACTAGAGACTAGAGACTAGAGACTAGACACTAGAGACTAGAGACTAGAAACGGCAGAATAGAGACTAGAGGCGGCAGACAAGAGACTAGAGACTAGAGACTAGAGACTAGAGACTAGAGACTAGAGACTGCAGACTAGAGACTAGAGACTGCAGACTAGAGACTAGAGACGGCGGACTAGAGACTAGAGACGGTAGACCAGAGGCCCGGAGACGGCGGACTAGAGACTAGAGACGGTGAGACCGAGGCCGGAGACGGCAGACTAGAGACTAGAAACGGCAGACTAGAGACTAGAGACTGCAGGCTAGAGACTAGAGACTGCAGACTAGAGACTGCAGACTAGAGAATAGAGAATAGAGACTAGAGACTAGAGACTAGAGACTAGAGACTAGAGACTAGAGACTAGATACTAGAGACTAGAGACTAGGGACTCGAGACTAGGGACTAGGGACTAGGGACTCGAGACTCGAGACTCGAGACTCGAGACTAGAGACTAGAGACTAGAGACTAGAGACTAGAGACTAGAGACTAGAGACTAGAGACTGCACACTAGAGACTAGAGACCAGAAACTCCAGACTAGAGACCAGAAACTCCAGACTAGAGACTAGGGACTCGAGACTAGGGACTAGGGACTAGGGACTCGAGACTCGAGACTCGAGACTCGAGACTAGAGACTAGAGACTAGAGACTAGAGACTAGAGACTAGAGACTAGAGACTAGAGACTAGAGACTGCACACTAGAGACTAGAGACCAGAAACTCCAGACTAGAGACCAGAAACTCCAGACTAGAGACTAGGGACTCGAGACTAGGGACTAGGGACTAGGGACTCGAGACTCGAGACTCGAGACTCGAGACTCGAGACTCGAGACTAGAGACTAGAGACTAGAGACTAGAGACTAGAGACTAGAGACTAGAGACTAGAGACTAGAGACTAGAGACTAGAGACTAGAGACTAGAGACTAGAGACTAGAGACTGCAGACTGGAGACTAGAGACGGCAGACTAGAGACTAGAGACTCGAGACTACAGACTAGAGACTAGAGACTAGAGACTAGAGACTGCAGACTGGCGACTAGAGACTAGAGACGACTTACTAGAGACTAGAGACTGAATTCTAGAGACCAGAGACGGCAGACTAGAAACTAAAGACGGCAGACTAGAGACTAGACACAACAAACTAGAGACTAGAGACTAGAGACTAGAGACTAGAGACTAGAGACTAGAGACTAGAGACTAGAGACTAGAGACTGCAGACTGGAGACTAGAGACGGCAGACTAGAGACTAGAGACTCGAGACTA